>CM056996.1:130383740-130983740 GCA_029891345.1 Dryococelus australis | reverse complement strand
TATGTATTCCATTAACGTATGTACAGTTCACGTTACCATGGGCCTGATCACTTTATTCGTGCGTCGGTCAGGCAACTGTAAATTTTTAGAAAAGTAAATATTTTTTCTTCTTACGCTTAGGCCTGTATGAATTAGAAAAACAAACAAAAATTAAATTTAATGTTTCAGTACTCATAAATGTTTACTTGACACTTGTAATGTAACTTTAACACCTGGAACTACTTTCTTTCCGTCATTAGCAACTTTACTGGGCGTGTGACGTCAGTTTGCCCATTAAAATATGCACAGGTTGGGGCAGTGACATTTTAAAGCCTGTTTACGATATAATGAGCACTTTTGGAATCAACCCTAGAAATAGTCACTGACCCTGCTTGCATATATTTTAACGGGCGCACTGAATGACATTCACCGAGTAAAGTTGGTAACGATGGATGGGAATGAAGTCCATATCTTAACGTCGAATAAAAAGTGCTAGGTAACAATTTGTGATACTTTACAGTGTGACTTGACCGACGCATGACTAAAGAAGTGAGGCCAGTAGCAATGTTAATTTTACATAAGGCGGAAGAAGACAGGACGAACATATATGTAGATCTTAAGCAGGGCTTTCAAAAGTGCTCACTTTACCGTGAACAGCCTTTAGTCGTCAAAGTGCATATTACAGTACTGACAGTAAGAATTTGTGTGTGATGGGTACAGTACAGACTTGGGGCAACGTACAGCAGAGTTTATCGACAGTCTGACCGCAGCCCGGTACCAGGCCCCAACTTGCATTACACCGGGCCGCAAGCTACTCCTGCAGTGCAACTATCGAATCACTCCACCTCTATCATGTGCAGTATAATAATAAGCTATCTTCATATAGTTTTCACTATCGCGCGATTTTATTTTATTTAGAATCTTCCTTCCTTAGCCGTCTAATGTCACCTTTGGGGCTGTCCTAGTTAGAAATATTGGTTTTCTGATCATTGCATTCACAGAAAGAATGATTTAAAATTATAAACTAAAAACACAAATAGTTTTCCACAATTTTGGTCTCAGAATACTAAAATATGGTACAATATTTAAAAAGTACGAACTGCTGCAAAGATGTTATCAGGTAAATTGATTGGGTACGAGCTCTGGTCTTGTAGAAAAAAGTACTTAGTGTGTGGCCGTCTTGTAAAGGTTGAGAACCACAGCGATAGACGTGTGGATATAGTTCAGTCTCGCTGTGTAAGGAGCACGTGTGGGTAGTAATGGAGCACGTGGTTGCCCGCAGGTGGACTTCTTCTGGATCAACAGGGACCAGCGATCGTTCGAGTGGTTCGTAAACTTACTGTCGCAGCTGGAGATAGAGCAGGCGGAGCTCGGGGCGGCCATGGAGAGGTTCCTGGAGATGCACATGTACATTACCAGCGCGCTGCAGAAGACAGACATGAAGGCAGTGGGCCTCCAGCTGGCACTAGACCTCCTACACGAGAAGGTATGTCTCCCAGGGAAGCCTTACTACTACTGCATTTCAACTTGCTGATCTTGTAAAACAGACTATAACAAATGGTGGAGGACCTCGCAGACCATTACCCGGTGCCTCCACCACTTCTTAGATTCTGTGTTCTAAAATATAACTACAGTCTATTCACGGTTTTTTTCACATTTTTTGAATCACATGTTTGAAAAATCACCCTATGTATGACTCGTTTATTTGTTTCCTAAATACGTAATTTATCACCTGTTAACTTTGAACTGCCGTATTTTTGGTTAAATCGAAATTTTATTTATATTTTACACATAAAGTATATTTTTCATTTATAAATAATACGAATAAATACAGTGAGAAAATAGGTTAGTTGTTAATGCCTGATAATAAATTGTTCTCCTGCGAAATATTATTACACCGAATGCGCACGAATGCGGTGCGCTAGCCCTTGGTGTAAATTTCTGTACACTGTTCAGCTTTATTTGCATGGGGTGGAGGAGTATCCTGGAATTAAAACTAAAGCAGGGCTTTATAAAAGTTGGAAGTAACCTAGAACGGGCCATACATGAAAAGGCATACGTAAAAGTACTAGTAGCTCTAGGCTGTTCACGGTAAAACGAGCACCTTTGAGTCTAATTACTTTTTTCTTATCAGTAATTTTTATCCTTCCGCCACTTTTTAAAAACAAATATTGCCATGTAAGTAATAAACACAGTTTTTTTTTTCCGTACTCGATAGTTGTCTAAAGCTACAATAAAATATATTTATTGACAATTATTCCAAATGAGAGCGCTTGGAAAAGTGCTCACTTTCTTGTGAATGGCCTATAACGATGTGGAGCAAGTGTTGTGCATGTGCTGAGTGTGTGTTTTTGTGGTGTGAGCTCAGGAGAAACGAGACCTGATCACAGGGCTGAAGACCCGTACGAACGCTGGTCGTCCCAATTGGGACAAAGTGTTCAAGCATATCCAAGACCAGAAGAAGGGCAAGGTGACTGTGTTCTACTGCGGGCCACCCCAGCTCGGTAAGATCCTGCGGGTCAAGTGTGACCAGTTCGCCTTCAGCTTCCGCAAGGAGGTGTTCTAGTATGTACAGCACTCCCGGGGAGCCGCCACTCGTGGTCCAGACTGGCAGAGGCGGTGCTAGTATCTCGCGTGGTGCTCTCATATGCCGTGGGCTCCCGCAAGGCGCCTCACGTCTGCTAACTTCGCTAGCGATTACAACGTCCTGGACAGTTGCACGTACACACCACTTGGCGCACTGCTCCAGTGTAGGGCAATCTTGATTCGTGTCGCCCAACTGAAAATTAACCGTCAACGTTTTCAAGGAAAGTAAACACAAATCAAGCCATAAATTATGCTAACAGAATATTCTCGGCAATACTTATAGCGTAAATTATCACAAAAAAAAATTCTGTGGCTTTTAAAGCATGCATTTTATCAGACAGTTAAATATTAGATAGGTAATATTTTTTATAACGCTTATACGAAAAAAAAAGACTAAATTCGTAAACAATGTAAATTTTTTCTTGAAATTAATCCTGTGAAACATGTAGGAATTTTCCAATACTTGAAGAATTTTCACACTGTTTTATCACAGACTTTTTGTGCAAATTGAGAGTTAAAATTGTTTTCCAGTCTCCGTAAGTGGAATCGGTTTGGAATAGAAAAATTGCATCTTTTAAATTATGGTTTGAAACTACTACTCCACGAATACACACGTATTATCTTAGTAGCAAACGAAAGCATTCTGTGATGTACTGTTACCAAGTTGATGTACATAGTAAACAAGATTGGTAAACTTCCAGGAAACTGTTTAGCAAACATCTTGTGTAGTATTTATTTCCATCCATTATGGTCATCACAATATTTCGAAACTCTTGTGTTGTAGTAGTTTTGTAGATGCGATATGTGGCAATCGGTTATTCTTTTCATTGTATCGCGGAATAACACGGTGAATAGTGTTTCGTTAAATTTATCAAGTTTCCTATTTTGTTATTTTTTAAAGCATTCATATGTTTATTACATAGCTGCAGTGTTTTCATATTTAATTTGGAATTGTTCATAATATTCATATTTAATTTGGAATTGTTCATAATATACATAGAATTTTATTTTTTGGAAATTTTAATATTATTAATTATTGTAAAATATGTTTTGATAACAGAAATACATCCGTTGTGATAATTTTAATCGGGTGAATTTTTTTTTTATAAAAGTTGTATGGTATGATAATTGTTTTATGTATTTTATGCTGTCATATTTGTATCTTATAATAAATATAGGTTGTTAATGCCTGTGATATTTTAAGAAACTCATATAGGAGACTTTGAATCCAAAAACTAAATTTACCAATAGTAACATATTTGCAATTTTTTTCGAAATTAATTAGGTTAAAACTTGAGTTTATAATTGGTATTGTAAGAGTGTTTTAAATAAATTTATGAACTATTTAAAGAGTCGGATATACAGACATGTTATTGTGAAAATCATACATTGTCAACAAGGAAAATTTTGAACTGTTGTTTTAATTTTGGTAGTTATAATTTAGATCATAACTTACTTACCAGTTACCACTATTTTATTTTGTAGTTAGTTCAATTTTATGTTGTTTAAATATTATTAAAGAAGTGTCAACACTTACCAAATCCGTGTATTTATTTCATGCATTTTGATTAAATTCATAAACAACTATACCTGTTTTGAAAAAAGTTCTTGGTTAAGACTAACGTAAAGAAATGCAGTAATACTATAAAAATGAGGTTATAGCTTTCTTCAACGGATTAACTGTGAGTACAGCGAAGGAGTGTTGGTTTTCTAGCTTGTTGGATGGGGGGCAATGAATAGCATTGGGATAAAGCGAATGTGAAATGATGGCTGCCATTCAGCGACGTAGCCTGAAAGATGCCACACGAGTACATGTTGGGCTCACTGATTGTGACTGAAGTGAAGGGAGGGAGGTTACATTCCACCTTCAGTGATGCTGACACTTCTATTAATTAGGAAACATTAGCTCACACTATAATAAATTGCGTCATGGTGAATGGCACTTTCATAATTTTATAAAAATTACTGGTTTATTAATAATTTCAGTAATAATTGACAACCTAAAAGGCAATCATTAGGAAGGGAGGGGGGTTGTATACAACCACCACCACCAACCAACACCCCTCCCTCCCTCTCCCTCCCTCCCTCCCTCCCTCCACACCCCGGCTAGACTCCTGGTGAGGGTGAAGCAAGCACGAGACCTACCTAAGTTGTGCAAAGTTCCACTGGGTAGTGCCAGGGAAGGGAATGGAATGGTGGGAAGAGGGGAGGGGAGCGGGGAATATCAATGGAGTCACTCTCGGAATCATTGCAACGCTTGTAGTATTCTCGCACCAGAGACGTCCTCAGCGCTGTACTGGCCACGTAGTTGCAGAACAGAACATTTTGCCGAACACTGGTCCTGTTGTCGAGGCAGCATAGAGGCGTAAAATTGTTTCGTAGAGATGCTTCAAAAATATATGGCCAGACCTTTTGTGTTGCCTACAAGAGAGAAACTGCTATTGGTAATTCATATATACTTGGTACTTTTAACCAGCAAGATAAAAGCTTAGTTAACAGTTGAAGATTGATGAAAATACTGGGAATGTGCTGTTATTAGAAATACAGTAAAGTTATCTACTCTATTTTATTACAATCCATACATTAGGGGAGTTGCTTTTGGTTTGCAAGGGTTTAGAAATGTAGTCATAGAATACAGTTGTTATTTAAGCAATGAGTCCATTATTATCTAACAAAGTTGAAAATTGCGTATATTGAAGGGCGTTTATTAAGAGTTTAAATTCAGGTAAGTGAAAAAAAAAAACAGCTTGACAAACAATGCACCTCTGCTTTCAGGCCCACGGGGGTTACTTCTAACTGGTCTGTGTACTGAGTAAAGGACACTCGTAGACTTCTCATTTAACCAAACGTCGTATTACACACAGACAGAAGTGGCAACTCCGCTCTTTGCTCCGACGTAATGTCCGGACATATGTTTGACCATTTCAACTTCGTTTTACCTCCCACCGCATGCGAACATGTTGCTTGTTTGCATATTTATATTGGGGTTGTTAAATTGTGAAAAAAACTCTTGTCTACTTATACTGAGTACGCATATGTGGTTGCAACATAGTGTGCTGATTAAATGCCAGTGTTTCTGAAATTGTGTGTGCCTCATTGTTAAAATGTACATGTGGTGGGCATGACTCTTCACCCAGCATGAGGGCATAGGCACGACACTATGCGCACCCGAACCTGCACTGCCGCCGAAGAGGTGGCGCTACTACTGAGCCACTATGCCCAGAAATTCAAAGCTCTCCCGTCCCAGATGGATAGCAACTGGGTGGCGCCATACCCGAACTTATTTCCTTTTCCATAGTTTGCACCCTCTCCACACATTTAGAACCTCGCCAGTCACCTTCTGTCTTGTCTTGATGGCCGGCTTGGGAATGGCGACACAAGCAAAGTTCAGCATGACTTCCCAAGAGATTTCAGTTATATCGTTCTGTCCTCATGTCGCAAAAATTACAAAAAATCAATCCTGTGCTGATTTTGCGATTTCACCAAAGATATCAACAACTCGAGAATAAGATTCTGTATATTTTTTTTTCCTTGGTGGTACAGCCTCAGACCATCTGATGGTAATCAAGGAAGCAAATGTGCAACAAAGTTAGACAGAGAAGAAAGGCAAATTAAGAGTAGACTACATGTGCAGGTGTATTTGCGGTGAAGCACCGGATGACCTGTCTTACCTCCTTGTAAACTGAACCCTAACTTGACATGTGAGTACACAAACTATATTCTGACTGAGCAGCATGACAGGAGACAGTGCGGCAAAGATACAATGGCCATGAGAGGAGATGATTATGGAGGACATCTCCCAAGTCAACTGACCATCTCGTCGCCCATGTGGTGGAGATAGAAAAGAAAGTTTCTCAATTCATATGTGTGGGGAATTTTCATTCTAATGGGAATTTTGTGTGGCGTGTGTGGGCTTCGGGTAGTTAGTAGTTTCCCACGCATCTCTCGCCTCAGTGCTCCGAACCCTTCTTTCTTGTTTTAGGACTGTCATAGGCACTCTCATAGTTGAAACTAAACTAAATACTTAAATTATGAACAATGGGTTGGGGCAGATTGCTTTATTTAATATGTAAAGTGTAACAAGTGCTAGCGGGATCTGAGAATGACTCGTGTAATCGTGGCTTTTACGTTCGTACAATGCATCCCTGGAAATAGTTAATTTTGCTAAATAAAATCTATTTTAAATATCGTCTTTTACCTCATGTTGTGCAAGTATTATTAGATTCAGTCGATGCACTGTTAATTGCTACATAACGTAATACCCGCCGCGCCCCCTCCCCCTTCTCAACACAGGCCATTCCATTCCTAATAGCATGTCATTTAACAATTATAATTTAGTCTTTATCATATTGTATCAAATAGAGGTTTTTTTCTGTTAGTAGTTTTTTTCCTTTTCATAGAGCTCAGTGTTTGACAGTTACATAACGTGTGCCATATTTTAGGTATTGCCAATCGTTACAGTATGCGCAAAAAAATTTTCTGGCACGCAAAAGTACTTGTTGAATAAACAACAATTAATTACAATCAAATATCATTAAAGGAAAATCGCAAAATACTATAGCAGTTAAAACTTGTATTAAAACTATGTTTATTGCCATTACCCCCGCCGGAAGTGTGCGAGGAGTAGTGTTTTTACAGAGCAGTCGAAGCCAAAGCTCTTCACAAGTACAGTCATAAAATATGAAGGGGATCTGTACTGACGATAATTAAAATTTTTTATAAGGAATGGGGTCGCCCAAATTCCCCTTCAATAAAACAGAAAACTCTCTTGAATTTACAGGTATCTAAAAGTCCAGCATCTAAAACGCTGGACAATTAAACACGCTTATTTCCCACAAATGAATAAAAATAATAAAGCGAGTGGCGAGTGAGGTGTGCTGAAGGAGGGACATCAAGGTTACACAGCCGTCAAATGGGCCAGTCATTGGAGGCGTTTACAGAATGCAGATAGTAAAGACAATTAACTCAAAAGCAAACCATAAACTTGGCACAACTATGCCAAAAAAAAATTTAACCGGGTGCTGTCGGCAAAGTTAAACCAAATGTCAGTTTGGTCTGACCGACCGAAACTTAATCTTGAGCAACACTAAGACAGCAGGCCGTACAAAACTACTAAACAAAATCGCATATAACAAACTTACTAACACATAATTTACCTAAGGGATGACGTGACTCGTCTAGAAGCAGTGCATGTAGGTCTTGACCCGGACAACATTAACAAAATGTAACCTTTCAAGGTATGCTGAGCATTATGTTCTTGTAATTGTTTGAAAATTGCAAAAGTTTCTCATTTCAGTAAAATCCGCCGTCTTGGAGAAACACTCGCCAAAACTTCCCCAAATTTTATATCCCGAGAACAGAAACTCTTAGAAAGGTCTGGTTTGTTTTACTCTCGTCTATCTCAACGGTTACACAATAAAAATAAGTTGTACCTGGCAAATAGTTGCACGCACAGGATACTCTTATATGGTAAAAATTTAATTCTCTTAAAACCAGAAATCTTAAACTCTTTAATTGTACAGTTTTGTTAGAAGTATTAAAATATGTTTTCTTCAAATAGAAGTTCCAAAGCTTGTAAAGACGTATCAGATTAATTTATTTAATTTGTACGTACTGCACGTGAGCAAGCAGTATTCGCACCAGTAACCACATGGCTACGCCTCAGCCAGTAGGCACACACGCTGCTACGTTGCATTGTAGCGATAACTGCAAAGTATAGATGAAGTGATAAATAAAGTGATTCATAGTACCCTACTTTTAAACAAACGGTTATCATTAAGTTCAGTTTTCATATTGTTAAATTTTTTTATTTTTCTAAAGTCGGTGCGGTGAGCTAAAGTTTGTAAAGGGACGGAGGTCTTAAATAAGAGTTAATTATAATTAGAAAATTATATTTACCATAACTTTAAACAAAATCCCTCGCCTCAACATCTCACAATAAATTGATATTACTTACTATTTACAATAAATGGCTTCAATTATTACAATATATAACAACCTCAAAGAAATCGATTAAATAAAATAATGAAACGTCAGTCCCAATACAATGTATCAAAACTTACTCAATTATTGTATAGATATTATGTCCAAATTTGACGGTGCCGATCTTTACAATAAAATCCGAATTACATGTCCACTCAGTCCCACCTCAGTTTATTCTATGTCCCGCCAGTCCACAATGTTCTAGACTTTTCAGAGCGTCCTCGCGCACAGTAGGCTTCACTCGTCGGGTTTCACGCCCTCTCGTCCATTCCCACCCCGTCCTCAGTGGTACTGCATTTAACTTCGCACCCACACCACACTAGATGGCCTTCGCCAAAGACTGCTGGCCACTGTACCGCTACTGTATTTATATGGTTGTAGGCAATCGCCCAGAAATGTCTATAATCGCGCGTTGCGCCGAGTGTCCTAATTGCACTTTCTCTATGTTTGTTGGCTCCTCGGCACGGGAAGGAGGGGCTGCAACGTCAGCCAGGTCTCACTGCTGTTACATTCCTGTGCTTCCCCTTGGGGGGGGGGGGGAGCAGCGAGGTGGCGAGCACATTAGTCTGGGCTAGGGGAGGGACGAGTTGGGTCACCCCAGGCCGCCCCATAAGGGGAGCTGGCTGCCGGTGCCAGCTGCAGCCTGTACCACTGCCCCCTCATCTGTTCGTCCCGAAGATACTCTCAAACATCAGGATCTTTGTATAGAACTAGTCGGTCGAAGTAGACAACCATAAGCTTCGCCCGAGAGCCCTGTTGACAAATCCTGTAGACCAGATCATTTATCTGCTTCAGGATCCGGTATGGGCCTTCCCAAGATTGCTGTAGCTTCGGGAAATATCCTTCCTTCCTTTGAGGGTTGTAGAACCACACCAGCTGTCCTCGTTGAAAAATCTTATCAGGCAGTCTTCGGTCATATCGCATTTCCATTCTGTCACTATTAATTGAAATGTGCCTCCAGGCAACCTCATTAAAGTTAGTTACCTTTTGACTTAGTTTAATAGCATATTCTGGAGTGGCTGCTTCTTCCACTGGACGCAGGGTACCAGGGAGACTGAGCTCTCTCCCAAACAGCATACTTGAAGGTGTTACCCTAATAGACCTGGGGACTGCCGAACGATATGCGAGGAGAAATAAGGGTGCCTTGGCGTCCCAATCCTTCTGGTTGTCTTCTACGAGGATCGCTAGATACTGTTCCAGGGTACTATTTAGCCTCTCGACCATCCCATCCGACAGATAGTATAATGCTGTGGTAAAAGTTTTCTTCATTCCTAAAATCCTCGTTACATCTGGGAAAATAGTTACTTCGAAATTTCGGCCTTCATAAGAATGAAGCTCAAGTTCCACTCCAAACCTAGAGAAAACATGCTCTGCAAGTGCATCAGCTACCGTGCCTACCATTTGATTTGGCACTGGTATGACCTCGGGCCACTTTCTGAAATAATCTTGTGATAACAGGAGGTACCTATTACCCCTCGCAGTGATTGGTAATGGTCTGGGAATGTCCTCTGCCATTCTCTCAAATGAGGATCCAACATTGTATTTCTGAACGAGACCTCATCCCTTAACCCTCGGATACTTCCTCGCAGTACATGTATCACACATATGGCACCACTTCTCAACACCCTCCCGAAAATGCAGCCAATAGAATCTAATTCAAACCCTTAAGGGTCTTATCTACACCAAAGTGATCACCTGCTGTTGTGTTGTGCAGTTCTCTTAGCACTTGTAGGATTCGGCACTCTGGTAGGACCAATTAGTTCCTCTAAAGCAAACCACTCTTTAAAACAAGGGGATTCTACTGTGCCCAGTATGCCTTGACTGCCATGCCTAGGCTGGATATATCCTCCCGTCTTTGTCGGCTCCAGGTTTCCTTCCACTCCAATATTGGATGTAAGGTGGGCTCACTTAGCTAATAATTTCTTATGACCTTTTCGTCACATGTAGGTGACCCATCGCAATATACAGGTTCTTGAATTCTTGTTCTGCTTGCTTCTAACGATTCACCAACATTTTCCTCCTGGCGTTCACAATGATGACAGTGGTTCGCATCGTCTCCTGGAGAGTGCATCTGCATTGCTGTGAAGGCATCCAGACCTGTGATGTATTTCAAAGTCATATACTTGCAAGTGCTGTATCCACTGGACTATTTCACATTCGGGGTTCTTTAAATTTAGCAGACAGTGTAATGAAGCATGATCAGTTCTTAGAATGAAGTGTTTGCCATAACGATACAGGTGAAAATGTGCAATTGCCTTCACTGCCAGAAGCTCCCTGCGTGTCACACAGTAGTTCCTCTCAGGCTTGTGCAGCACCTTACTGAAGTATCACAAAGGCTTCTCTTTTCCATTCTGGTCCTGAGATAACACACCCCCGATTACATCATCATCATTGGCATCAGTATCCAGAATGTATTGACCCCCTCTACTCGAGAAGCCCAGAACTGTGGAAGATAATAGAATTTCCTTTAGTCTATTGTGACGGCGTTTGCCAACACACAGGACGAGGACCTTGTCATAGTGCTTACTTAATATAGGCTTTTTTAAGTTTGAAAACCGCTAAGAGCCCCCCCCCCCCTCTACAATGATATCAAAAAGGGATTTGGGTTGGTTCCAGGTAAAAGGTTAGAATTATTAGTTGTCTTGGTTTTTATATTAAATGCATCGTTTACAATGCTTTTCCCCCCAATATCACAAATTAATATCAAAATACATATATCTGTATAAAAATTAAAATTCAATTTTACAAAACTACAATTCTTTGCAGCTTTATGCAGGCTACATTAAATATCTTTCTTTTTATAATACTCAACTTAAATTGGCAGCAAAAGGCCCTCCCCCCCCCCCCCCCATTTTTTTTTAAATGTTGACGAAACAGCAGTTCCGGCGTAAGTAATACCCTGTGCTGTCTCCCCGAACCTGGGCAAGCCACCTCTATATTTGATTGGAAACCATCGATAAAATTACATAATTATATTCACCCCGTCGATACCCGAAAGTCCTGGAAGGGCACCCTGGTGGCATGTGACTTTCTGTCACGTGATCAAGGTGACGTACAAGGTAGGGTATGGCAGTCTGTGTTCGCGGGCTGCAGCAGGCGCGCGGCGCCCACACCTGCATTCCCACCCAGTGGACGTCAGGCATGGAGCTCGTCAAACACACCCTCGTCGCAGCGAAGGTAAGTCGTCCCAATCGGCCAACATTTTCTCAACTTCATATGGCTCCGTCGGTTTAGCTTTCGTTCGGTGTGCAGGGATAGCCGTTACATCCTCCTCCCCTGAAGGCTACCCACAAAGTCTGTGTTGAACACACATCCAGTACTTAAGGCGCAGGCTGGCCAGGCCCTTACCCCAGGCTCCTCTCGGCATGGGACATGGGTCACGTTGTTAGCAGCAACCATAAGACATAGAGGCACTAGGACTCACTAGACAAAGATGCAGAACATTCTTTTTCAAAATTGATCTTTGGGTAGGTTGCTTAAATTTTGAACTATTTTCCTTTTTGCGTATAAAATCTCTAACTTCACTCATTATATACAGGTGTCAACCTTTAATGACTTTACATATTTGTATATTTTGATTTTGGTACTCATTTAACTTTTGAGTAGAGTATACTTGCTTCCAAATTTTAATACTGTCTTGAATTTTCCTCTAATAAACGCTGGAAAACTAATATATCTTTTTAAAAAAATAATACTCGTAAAATCTTAGGATGCTTAATAAAACAGTTTTACATCCCTCAATGAAGACTGTGAGGATTTCACAAAAGGGGAAGGGCGGGGTACAGCCCTCTTATGTTGTGGGTACATATTATATTTTACATTGGGAGATATGAACCTTCTCGTATTTGTTCGGAAAATGTGGATCTTCGATCAATACTGTCATGGGCGAAAGGAACCTCACTATCTGAAACTGCTCTTGCCATTTCACTCCCAACTTAGCATTAAAATAATGAATTTTTCAGCTGAGGTGGTGAGCCTCGACTAAAATTAAATCGCCAGATTTCAAGGTTACATTTTTGTAAACTACGTTACTTTCTTGTTCCATTTTCTGGTAATACGTAATTAAATTGCGTGTGACATCAGTCCATATTTCTTCCAATTTTTTATTTTTCACATTTTCCAAACTAACACCGTGGAGTGACGACACATTTACTAAAGGGTGCATCAATCGCTGCCCCAAAAACACTTCAGCTGGTGCATACGTGTATGCACTATGAATCAAATTATTAAAACTCAAAAACAATAGGTACAATACATCATCCCCGTGACGTTGCGTGTCTGATTGAAAACTGCGTAAGGCAATCTTAATGTTAAGACTAACGCGTTCTACTAAATTTATTTGTGGATGGTACTGGGTAGTTTGAACCATTTTTACTCCCCATATAAAATTCAGATCTTAGAATTCTTGCGACAAAAAATACCTAGCGTTATCTGTTACCACATATACGGGTGCGCTAAAAACACTACAACCTTTGCATTACAACTTTACAGATTTCAATTGCCTTTATGGTGCGTAACGGGAAAAATACACAAAATTTGCTGAAACTATCTATTATTACAAGGACATAGGCATAGCCCGATGTACTCCGAGGCAATGGACCAATGACGTCGAAATACACACGTTCCCGAGGATACGTGGCTACCGTACCCGTATACTGACCTTCTGGTTTCTGATTTTTCCGTTTAGCGTGTTGGCACGCGTCACAACCCTTTACCCAGTTTTCAAGGTCGGTGCGAACTTTTGGCCACGTAAAAATTTCTATCACGCGACAGATGGTTTTATCTCGCCTTACGTGTCCTCCGTAATAAGATTCGTGGTAATATTTAAACACCATCGCTCTCAAATGTTCAGGTACAAAAACTCTGAATTTTCCTCGTCTTGTCAATTCACCTAGAAAACGTTTATGGATAATATACAGCAAAAGTCCATTCTTAATTTCAGACAAAATCTACTTACATTTCTGATCAGCATTTTGACATTTTTTAATGTCGGTAAACACCATTGGGGATTTTTTTAACGTATTCAATACCGAAACGTCTGTGTTTCCTACTGCTGGCCTTGACAGCTGACTATCGACGCTCACTACAGGTGCCCCATTCTTCAACTGCTCGTCGCCTTGCTCAAACTCTTCGGTTCAATAAATGCGCAACAACGCGTCTGCTACCGAATTATCGTTCCCACGAATGTGTTGCACATTGAATTTGAAACACGCCTATCTTACCCACCAACGTGCCAACCTGCCTGCAGGCTTTTGCGATTTTAATAACCAGCTGAGCGCTTTGTTGTCCATGTACAACGTGAACTGTGCGTGAGCCAAATAATCTACGAACTTTTCCATAGCCCAAATACAACATAAGCATTCTTTTTCATAAATAATAAATTTACGTTCTGCTCAATTCAATAATTTACAGGAATACGCTATCGATATAAAATGACCATCTATCTTCTGATTTAAACTCACTCCTATTGCTACAGAACTGACATCGCAGTGCAAAGAGAACTCTCCAGAAAAATTATGTAAATGCAAAACGGGAGGATTTGCTAACATATCTTTCAAATTTTTGAAAAGCATTTTCCTGGTCTTCGTTCCACTGAAACTGCACTTTTTTCTTTTCAATTTATTTAAAAGCTCTACAAGAACAGAAAAATTCGGAATCAACGTATAAAATGCTACCTTTTCACTTGTACATTTTTAGGCTGCGGGAAATTTACGACTGATTTTACCTTTTCCGGATATGTTCGCAAACTGCCCTCTGAAATTATAAATCCCAAACGCACGTGTTTGTGTGCCCAACTTATCTTTTCCGGATTCACCGTCAGTCCGGCGTTACGCAACGCCTCTAGTACTAGCCACAAGTGTTGAAGATGTTCCTGTTAACGTATTACTGTACATGCACACGTCGTCTATGTATGCGAATACAAATTCATACAGATATTTTCCTAATACGTGAGTTAACACTTTAGACATACACTGGGGTCCGGAATTTACTCCTATTCGTAAACGTGTCCACTGATACAAACCCCATGGTGTACAGGACGCTAACGGTGCCCTACTATTGGGGTGTAGCTCACACTGTAGGAATGCCGAATCTAAATCCAAAATAGTGAAATACTTTGCTTTTTGCAAATGTTGAAATACAGTTTCCATGACCGGTACTGGATAGGAATACACATACCAGTTTTTATTTATTTTTCTATAATCACAGATAACGCTAAACTGTCCCGGAGTTTTCATAGGAATTAGTAAAACGGGCTTGCATACAGACTTGTGAAATTTTCTACAATTCCCTGCTCTTGCAATTATGTGATCAAATTTTGAAATACTTTAATTTTGGGTGCTGACACAAGACGTCATGTGACAGGTGTTCAAAAACACTGCATACTACTTTCAATGAAAAGTTTCCTATTCTCACTTTCATTATAGCTATTATGTTTAAATTTATCAACCCTCCGTCTACTAAGGAAAATACCACCGGCTAGCCCTGTTTTAACGACACGGTTCCAAGCAGCCGCCAAACCCTCATACGCCACCGAATGGCCTGTGTGTCGTGAGACCGGGAGCCTAGACTCCCATAACTCACGGGTGTTTTGTAAAGACAAAATACCCCCCCGACACGTACACAAATCATTGGGTAAGGCAGCGGGGCGCCGTTTAGCTGTGGTTTCTTGGGCACCCGACCCGTGTTAAGGCTGTTTAAGTTGTTGCCTATTTTTAAATTAAGTTACGCGTGGTTGTATTCGGCGGGGGAGTGAGACTCCCCTCCAGCCTCACGGCTGGAGTGAATGTTAGTGTCGTTATGTCTGTATAATATGTTGGTCTGTTGTTTGCAAGTGTGCTAACTAAACTCGCATTTTTTGTATAGGTGCGTCCCTAGTCTCCCGGGGGCAGCCCACAGGGTACGTTTCATTGTTTAAATGTACAGTGTAGGAGAGAATTAAAAAATCCATAGTCAATTGTGTTTGCGCTGATGGTTCTTATTCAAAGATACGATATACTTATTAACATTTACTTTTACTTGTACTTATGGCACACTTCTGTTTTGGTTCTGATAGCACTTTAATTTTTATTCTTTTTCGGGACGAAATATGCCTCAAAGTGGGTATGTTATAAAAGCTAATTGTAATGTTAATTGTGTGCCACAATTTTCATTCTGCTACCTGAGAGGAAAAATAATATATTTTTTGCTATAATAAAGTAAGAAAAGGGTTTGGGGGGGGGGGGGAAGTTTGATGTTTTTTTTTCCTTCCCCCCCCCCCCCCAATTTAATTTCGTTGAGCACTGAGGGTGCAAACCTAAAAGAAAAGTGGTCGTTATTAGTGCATATTCTAGGAGGCCCTTGGAACCATAGTCCAGTCGGATTTCTGGTAAAAGCAGGGCTTCCCCCTTGTGCCTTCTTGGTAGTCAGCTTCTCTCCGACCTTAAACAGACTATCAAGTCGGTGCGTCATTGCGCGTACATGATGATATAAGTATGTTATGGTGTTTTTGATTTTTTTAAAATTTTTTCTGTGAATTTTTTCTTTTAATAATTTTCTTTTATATTTTTTTTGTTTTATAAATATGTTTTTGTCATATTTTTTTTTAATTTTATACGTATGTATACATATATAGTTTTTTTTTATTTGCTATAATTTTAGTTAGTAATTACCTATCCGGGTATGTCCAGTGTTGAAAACTAAGTGATATATACAGTGGTGGCAGTGATTATTGCGAAGTTACCCCATATGAACACTATTCCCTGGGCCAGTGCGTGTGCCACTAGGCCTGCCTCCCGGGTGGAGGTGGGGCAGGTCTCCTTGCCCGAGAATCCACGCAGTTGACCCTCAAACAGCGCACCTCTACTTCCGTTTTGTTGTGTTTGAGTGTGTGTAAGAAGTTACGGTGCGGTGTGCTTCGGTGAGTGTAGTGAATATATCGTACGCAGCTTGGGTTGTGCGGTCGGCATGCGCGCTCTACCGACGCATGCTTCCCCATTTGGGGGGTGGGGGGAGTCGGCGGCGCAGACGCAGACGCCGGGCCGTCTTTCCCGGGCTGCGTGGTAGTTCTAACAAGAACTACCGACACCTGTTTACCTTTCATTGCACGAGCAGCTCTGAGAAGAGCCACTCGGCAGTGTGTGCTAAGTTTTGCGCTTTGTAACTGTCGCCTCGCTGCTCACTGCTCTCCAATTTTTTTTTTTTTAATATCTGGTGAGCCCCCAAATCCCGCTATGCCAGCGTGAGCACCTACACAGTTCTGTGTGCCCTCCGGCATGCATGTTAGTAGCTAAGACGGTTGGAGAATGGAATGCGTCTCAGGGCAAGCCCTTTACGCCTTAGGTCGGGTTTAATTATCAAAATGGGCGCATGCATCACAGCTGAGCAGGGTTGTCTGGTGCCATGGCCGCAATTGAAGCCATGGACACACTCCGAAAGAAGAAGGGTCTAGAAAGGGGCATAGCAAACAAGGCAAAGCGGAGAGGGCCTGGAGAAAACTATGCGACAGTCGCGGAGGATAAATGTAATTCCTTTATTGGATTAGGGCTCGAGAAAGTAGGGTGTGTTAGTTCACGAAGATAGACTTTGTGAGGTTAATGAGGGTGATATGAAATGTGTCGATCCGCTGCTGGAATGTATCCAGGGTCGTACCGCAATAGCACGGCCCTGGAGGCAGGGAACAACTGCGCCGCCCACCCGCAGATGCCAGTCATCTCTCCGGAAGCAGAAAAAAGTGTTAGTTTTCAGGCATAAAAAATAGGAGTAATTAGGTATGGGAAGGGGGTGGCAGTGCTGTGTAATGAAATGGCATTACCTACAGTGAAAATTCGCTTGCAGCTAGTGTGGTGTTGTGTGTAGTGTTGGCAGTGTGTGCGTGACCCGTGTAGTGTCGAAGAATTAGGTAATTAGTAATGAGTAATAAGGGTATAAAAAGATTATCGCCAGCCTGGAGGACGCCATATTTGGTATCAGGTAGGTGTATAGAGCCAACGCACAGGCCTACACCAGACCGAAACTCCAGGTTGGATCCCGCGATGCTGACACTCGGGTGCGCACGTAGTGTAGCATAGAAACAATTGCAATGTAAAGTACAGGGCCATCTCTGAGCCAGAAGCTGTACAGAGACTGCTTGCCTTGTTCTGTGTTCACATATTGCTTCGCTAATTTGTGATAATTATTTTGTCAAAAAGTGTAATTTTAAGTTAAATGTATTGCAGTATTACGGGATTTCGTAACAAATTTGTTAGTCTGGTGCATGACTGAGGGCCTGCATTGCAAATTTCAGTGTTTTAAGGCGGCCTGGGAGCTAAAATTCATTTAGGCCGCTTATATTTCTGTGTCTCGTCGGGGTCATACTCTCAGAGACTGGATAATTTCGGGTTAGCATGTGTGGCACAATCATTGTAAAATTTTTCCGCCATTTTGACGAAGTGCTCTTCTATTTTTTCGATTTTGAGTTCGTTATGCAGATCTGTATTGGGGCAGTATCTAGGTGCGTCTGCCGAAATCCGAAGACATTTATTTTGCACAATCTGCAGTCTCTTGATATGTGTTTTAGCTGCATGGGCCCATGTGGGCGCAGCATATGTTATAACAGGCCGTATGAGCATGGTATATAGCAATACTGCTATGTTTCGTGTTATGGCACTTCGCTTATTTAGTATAAGGTATAGGGCGGAGAGTCTGGTGTATGCACTTGCGCATTTGGCGTCTATATGTGCTTTCCAGGTCAACTTTCTGTCTATAATTACGCCTAGATATCTAACTACATCCTTATGGGGTATGGGTTCGCCAAATAAAGTGATTTGCGGACGATTCGCAGTTTGGGCTAGTGCCCTACGCGTGAAAATGATAGCCTCGCTTTTCCCGACATTGATTTTAATCCGCCATTTCGTGTAATATTCTTGAAAGGCTGTTAAGGCAGTTTGTAATCGTCGTGTTGCTAGGCCGAGGTCGTGTGAGCGACTAAATATGACAGTGTCATCGGCATAGCAACCGAATTGCAGCAGTCGGTGGACTGGTTACAGTAAATCGTTTATATGGAGATTAAATAAAACTGGGCCAAGTATACTGCCTTGAGGCACTCCAGCATAAATGGTTTTACTCTCTGATTTCGCCCCTTCACAATTAACAGAAAAGGTTCTGCGATTCAAATAGCTGGCTAATAATTTAATATAGCAATCGGGGAATTTTATTTCGCATAATTTATCAATTAATCCAGCATGAAAAACTCTGTCAATAATCTTTCTAGTTAAAGGCATGGTTAATATATTCAGTGATTCGTACTAATTGGTGTGTTGTGGAGTACTTTTGTCTAAAGCCAAATTGCTTTTCGGGAAGTAAATTATTGTTATATGAGAATTAATCCGTCTTAGGATTATATATTCCGCAACTTTAGAAAGTGTATTTAAAAGGCTAATTGGCCTACAATTTTGTGGGAGTTTCTTATCCTTCCCTGGTTTGTGAAAGACAACCACATTGGCAGTTTTACATTCGTTTGGGAAGTATTTCAGCTTGAGCATAGCATTAAGGTATGTAGCTAGGTACTCAAGGGCCTGTTCGGGCATTTTCTTTGATACAATAGCCTCAATTCCATCTGCTCCTGGAGCTTTTCTGGGATGCATGCGGCGAATTGCCAGTTTTATTTCATGCGACTGCGTAAATTCAGGTTCGTGTTCAGTCGATTTTCTTTGCTTTATTTTAATTTCTCGATAAATGTGAGTTGTAAAATTTCTTTCACAGGGATCCGAATGCCGGGGTTTTTTTTTGTTTTTTTTTTTTTTGCACGGTCTTATTTATACCTTCTCGGGGCCGTGCGCTGTAATTGTCCGGCTTTACCGGCCAACCAGTGGGCGGGCCCATTCCTACTTTCGCAGTGTTCAGATCAGTTTAGGTTTCTTGTTATGCCTGCGGGAGCATAGTTACCCAAGTTTTTTATAATTTTATTTTCATGCCCTTCTAAATTATTATACAGATTTTTATTTTTGTCTACAATTATTTCTTTAATGTATTTTGCGGAGAGCAGCTCATGGATAGTTTGATAGGGTGTGAATCTGTCTTGGTTAGTTATTACTCTCAAATATTTATTTTGTACAGTTTGCAAATCTTTTAATCTGAATTTTGCGACATGTCCCCATAACTCACATCCATATAGCATAGCTGGGAGTATTATTTGGTTATATACTAAAAGTTTTTTGCTTAGTGGGAAGTTATCTGCATTTAAAATGGGGTATAGCAGTTTAAGTTTGCCTAGTGCTGCATTTCTTGCGTTATTTATGTGTGGCTGCCAAATTAATAAATGGTCCTATGTTATGCCTAAATATTTTGCAGTTTTAACAAACGGGATATTTTGATTAAACATTACTGGTTCTTTAGGTGATCTTGGTAATATTTAAGTGATTATTATTGTCTCGGATTTTCCAGGGTTTATTTTAATTCTCCATTTGGTGTACCATTTTTCCAGAGTTGTTAGTTGTCTTTGTATAGCTAAGGCATATTTTACATTATAATGTTGGTTTATTATTGCAGTGTCATCTGCGTACATTTGAATATTAGCGTTGGTTCTGGCGTCTGTTATAGGGATGTCAGCCGTGTAAATACTGTATAGGAAAGGGGAGAGTGCTGATCCCTGTGGAACTCCTGCTGTTGCAAATTTTGTATTAGAGTCTGCTCCGTCTAGTGTTACGTAAAATCGTCTGTTATTTAAATAGTGTGCTAGTAAATTTACGTATATGGCTGGGAAATTATAGTTTATCAGTTTATATATTAATCCTGGTAGCCAGACTTTGTCAAAAGCTTTTTCTGCATCTAATAATGTTATTATCATGTATCTTTGTTCGTTATTATTAAATCCATCTGTTATATCTTCTACTATTTTAATTAGTAGGTGGATGGGGCCGTGGTGAGCTCTAAAGCCATACTGATTATCTGGAATTATTTTGTTTACGTCTGCATGAAACTTAAATCTGTATAAAAGGGCTTTTTCAAGAATTTTGCTCGTGCTATTTAGTAAGCTTATAGGCCGTCTGTTTGCTGGTTTATGGGATCCTTTCCAGGTTCTGGTATTGTAATTACTCTAGCTTTCTTCCAGGCCTGTGGGAATCGACATAGTTTAAAAATAGAAATATATATTTTTAATAAGAATTCTAGGGCGTTTACAGGTAATCTCTTTAATGCTTCGTATTTTATTCCGTCTGGTCCTCCGGATTTATTATTGGGGCGCGTTTTTATTATTTTTAAAAGTTCCTTTAAAATGATAGGCTCGTATTCAGAGGTTTCTTTTATTTTTAGGTAGTCATTTGTGTCATTAATTACTGATTGTGTGAATTTCTTATCTTGTATATCTTTATTGGGGGAAAATTGATCTCTATGCTTTCTGCAATTATATTGGCTTTATCTCTTTCATTATAAACAAATCCCTGGGGTTCTATTGCTGGGGTGTTTAATTTTCTACGTTTCCCTGTTAGTGCTTTAATTAATCGCCACATTTCTCTAGGATATTTAGCCGCGTTTTTAGTGACCTCGCTCCAGTCTTTAATTTTGAATTCTTCGAGCTTACTTTTAACTTGTGTTTTAAGCCTATTGTACTCTGGTTTTACTTGCGGGATTTCTATTTCTTTGCCAGTTATTTCGCGCCTGTCTTTTAAGGGTTAATAAGAAGTCTAATTCTGGGTAATTTACTCTTGTGTACTGACTTTTTTCCAAATATTTAGTATTTTGTTTTAATGTTTCTACTATCGTATCGGTGAATAGCTTTACTTGCACATTTAGTTCCAATTCATCATTAATTTCACGTGGGGTTTCCATTTTATCTATCAGGTCTTTCTGAAATCCTTCCCAATTTGATACTGGACGTTTTATAGTATGTTTATTATTAGATCTGTTTGTGTTTAGGGTTAATTTTACAAATACTGGGAGGTGGTCTGAATCTAAGTCGTCTAGTACTTCTGAATCTATGTTTGAGTTGGGAATATTAGTTAATACTATGTCTAATTTATCCGGTCTTTGGCCATTATTCGGTATATGTGTCGGTTTAGGTGGTGGAAAGATTGCATAATTATTATTATCTGCATGTCTGCCTAATTGTCTGCCATTTGTATTATTATCTAAACAGTCCCATTCGTTATTTTTACTGTTAAGATCTCCTGCTATTAAGAAGTGTCTGTTTCGCCCATAATTTTATACAAGTCTTCATCATTTATTTTTGATTTTGGGGGACAATATACTGCGGCCATTTGGATGTGAGTATGGTTGTTTTTAATTTTTTATAGCTGTGGCTTCAATCTGCTGTAGGTCTGTAATGTTTACTGGGTGTTGATGGATATAATTTTTAATTATTATAGCTGTTCCTCCCCCTTTCAGGTTCCTGTCTGATCTATATACATTATATCCCCGTTAATTTAAGTTTAACTTGGTTATCCAGTCTAGTTTCTGTAATAAATGCTGTATCAATTCCATATATTATTAGTTGTTGTTCTAGTTCATATATTTGCGATCTGATCCCGCAGGCATTCCAGTTTGATAGGTTTAGTGTGTGCTCTACTCTAGTGTTAACCAATACTGCGGGAGAGATACCAGTGCCGTTAGCAACAGTAATTGCTTGTCCGCAAGGGTTTTCGCTGTCCTGATGGGGCCGAAATATGGTCGTAGGTGTGTTATGAGTTCGGTGAAGTGCGTGTCACGCAGAATGTTCGTAAGTTCCCGGATGTCGTTCATAGTGGCACCTAGGCCTCCATCCAGTGTGGGTGGCTGGTCTGGAGTTGGCAGTAGAGATTGTCGTCTTGTCTGGCTGCTGTGCTGGCCTGTTGACTTCCGCTCTCGTTGCCCAAGGGCCGGTCGGTCCCAGCCAGTACAACGCCCGGAGCACCCCGAGAAGGCACCGTCGGCTGCTGTTTCCAGCCTGGTTGCTCTCAGCTACGCCCTTCCCGGCCACAACTGGCACCGGCCGAGCCTGGACCGTTACCTCAGGCCTTGTTTGTGTGCGGGGGTGTGTTCGCAGTTCTGGGAACTGAGCTTTGTTCGTGATATACGGCGCTTGTTGAGTGTACTGCGGACGAGTGTTTTTGTACATGTTTGCTCGGCGAGCGTTTACTATTGCCTTGTATACACTACAAGACTTGTACGCAGTGTGATGACCCTCCGCCTTGCAGTTAGCACACCGCAGGGGCTTGTTGTCGTTCTGGTTTTCGCTGCATCCTTTGTGAGAGTGCGGGCCTGCACAGTTCACGCACACAGTCGGCAAGGTGCAGTGTTTTTGTGTGTGGCCCCACTGACAGCAGTTGCGGCAGTGTGGCACATCTCCGGGACGCGGTTTGTACGGCTCTATCCGGGCAGTAGTCTAATAGAGTTGCTTGACCAAGAGAAAGTCTTGCTTTGTGTTCTTTATTGTAACTGACCAAGTGCCAGTGGAGATGTATTTAGGTTCCTCAGGGGTGTGCTTCCTCAGGGGTGTGCGGTTTCAAGCGGCGCTGCAGCGCCCGAGTCAACCAAACCTAACACCACAAGCTGCACATACAGTAGACCATTTTTGTTACACAGAATTGTTTGTCACGGCGCCTATTCCTGCAGGTTTTCCCTTTCACGGACAATTAAATTTAAAATGTCCAGGATTACCGCATCTAAAACAAAAAAATTATTTTGTGGTTTTTCGACCTTCAGGCTTTGTAACACTTTCTGAATTTACTTTTACGTCTGACTGGCCCCCGTTTACAAGCGGCTTTTCTTTCCCGTCACTACCCGATTTATTATAGAAACATTTTTCCGTCGGATGATAGTTTCGAAAACAAATTTGACACATCTGTTGTACCTTTTCCTGCACAGAATTTCCTTAGCCCTTTTGCTCTTTATAAAAGCATTTAGCCATCGGATGATTAGTACGAGAACAGATTTGGTATTGCCATTTAGATGTTACTACACAGGCCCGTAGCTACGGGGGGGGGGGGGGGGGGCTAGGCCCCCTAAGTATTTTGCCCCCCCCCCAATTATAATTGCCTGATAATATAATTTTCTGTGAAAAGCTTGGCACCATATGAGAAACTACACGTATGACAGTTAACACTAAATGCAACTCGCAACACTATTATCAATAAAAAATCAAATTTTTATTACGTAATGGTATGTGGAACCTATGAGCCAACCTAAAATTATTTTGTATTCGCCATCACTATTCAGACTCGAACTCGTAACCATCCACACAGGAGATATGAACGTGAGGTCATCAGGTCAACTGTAAAGTGTGAGTTGGCATATCTGTGTATGCCCATCTTGGTACAGCATGTCAAAAATTTTAAAGCAATACATAACATGTGCACTGGTTAAAATTTAATTTATTTAATTCTTAGGGTAAAATTTTTTTTTTTCTATAAAAATATGTCCACAAGAATAGTGCTCCTGTTGTCTCCGTCAACATTCATACATCTCGTGGTTGTGAACTTATTAATCGTTGTGTATGGGCGAGTAATGTTTTCGCTTTGTACAGTACTGTACGCTCCCTTGTGAGTTGTTTGTTCGCCTGCCCCTGTGAGGTCGCCACACCCCTTCCGACTGCATTCCTTACATTACAAGGTCAGGGAGGTTCCCAGTCGCAAATAACAAGCCATTAGCTTTACTGGATGGGGTGTGCCATTGTTTTAAGTGCAGTGGACGGACCAGTGAGTGATATTGGCTTTACTGGATGGGGTGTGCCATTATTTTTAATGCAGCGGACGGACCAGTGAGTGATATTGGCTTTACTGGATGGGGTGTGGCATTGTTTTTAGTGCAGTGGACGGACCAGTGAGTGATTTTGGCTTTACTGGATGGGGTGTGGCACTGTTTTTAGTGCAGTGGACGGACCAGTGAGTGATTTTGGCTTTACTGGATGGAGTGTGAGATTGTTTTTAGTGCAGTGACGGACCAGTGAGTGATATTGTGCGTTTCGGTATTTTAAGTTTTACTGTGAATATTTTAACTGTTGACACACACGCACGCGCGCACACACACACACACACACACACACACACCTCTCTCTCTCTCTCTCTCTCTCTCTCTCTCTCTCTCTCTCTCTCTCTCTCTCTCTCTCTCTCTCCCTCTCTCCCTATCTCCCCCCTCTATTATTGGGTGATTAAACAGGTAAGTTGTTGGTATTTAATACTTACATATTAACACAACATGTAGTAGGTAATGTCTGACACAACTCGCACAGAGTGAGGTAGCGCATTGATATACGCTGGATTTTCATTCAACAAGGTGTGTTTCAGTATTGCGTGAACGACTACGGAAATGTAAGGCAGACAGATAACTAATGCGCGCTTCGCATGGTGACGAAACTCGCCTCAAGCGCGCTTCACACGATCTCGAAATACCGTACAAGTTTGTACTCATAAAATTACATTTTTTCCATGCGATTTTTTATGGTTCTTCAAAAAGACCTTGTTATAGCCATCGCAGTTACCATGCTCGCTAATACGGATTTAAACTGCAATGCAAGCCTTAAAAATTGAGTTTTATTATGACCTGTGCTTGGAAAATAATGATTGCACTGGCATAAGTTGTATTTTATTTAAAAAAATCTTGTAATAAATTAAAAGTTCAGAATGTAAGGTTTCTTATAAGTCTATGCTGTTGTGTCGGTATAACTGTTATGTTGCTGCATTTTGTTTGCAGCATTTATGGCTGGTTTTATCCATGCGTAATACAATTTAGGAGCTACTTAACACATTCGACTGTTAAACTAACTTCAAAAGACCCCTTAATACCTAAATTAGCACTTAACTTTAGGGTCTCGAAATTTGACACTTCAATTACTTAAGTGCTATTTAAATACATACAAATAAATAATATACATGTACAACGGTTGCGTATGAGGAAGTATTTGACAATGTATTGTGAATATGTGTATTTTGTAGCAAATCAGTCATCAAACAGTAAATGTGTTGTTGGGAAAGTAGCTCAACCAGTGTACATTGGTGCATTCATCAGTGGCGAATCAGTTGAGTAATAAAAAACGGAGTAGCAACATTAAGATGAAAACTAACACGACTTAATTTTCTTCTCTAGTTCTCCTATTTGATTGACTCAATCAGATTACTGCATCTTCCTAGCTTCTACTACCTAAGAATTATTACCCTTCGTTTAGTTTAAAACCTTCAATTAAGAGGCCCCTTCACCCATACAGATATGAATGCAGAATTTGTGAAACATTGATTTTTTTTTTATATTATCCTCTTAAAGGCAACAAACAAAAGTTTCTCTTAGTCAGTGGTTAGTTCATCTCGTGTTGGTGAAACTGGTCATTAGTGCTAGATTCTCTGGAATTATATCCAAATAATACATTTATAAAAATTGTCTATAACTACATCATTCTTTAATGCAAGATTGCAGTATTGATGTCACCCATTAACCATAGTACCCAGCCAAAATTATGTCGGCTAAGCAAACTTCAATAAGAAGTTTCTTTAATGGGCATTAATCGAAGGCCACAGCTGATATCGCACAAAATGACGACGAAAATGCTGATTCTGATATTCTCATCATAGGCAATAGAGTGAAATATACTGATACTGCTGTAAGTACATCAACTACCAGTACTTCCACTACTTAGAAAGTATCAGTGAATGCACAAAACATGTAAATAAAAATTAAGCTCACACACCCTTAGGCACACCTGCAGATTTAGGTGACGCAAAACCTGCACAATCGTATGTTTCGTCGTATCCTGCAACTGAAATATCAGGCCGTCCACGAAAGTTCCAGTACTCCTGGTATAAAGCATAGGATTGGTTGGAATACTCAGTCACCAGAAACGTTGCATTTTGTTTTAGTTGTAGAAATATTAATTCTGCTAACTCAGACTCATCATTTGTAACTACAGGTTATACTGATTGGAAACATGTGGCAGTAAAAGTAAAAGTAAAAGCATGCGATGTCAGAAGTTCATATAAATGCAACTATAATGTTTTTGTAGCAATAGAAGCGAGAATTGACAGGAGAAACCATTGAGAAAAGGTTTTGTGAAGATGTTATAAAAAATAATAAATACTATGTCAAATGTATTGCAGAAGTAATTCATTTTTAAGTTGTCAATCAGTTGCCTTTCAGAGGCTAATCTGGTGGCATACGAGTAGATGTAAATGGGCTGTTCTTGGAGTTATTTGAATTTCTATGAGGAAAAATGAAAAATTGCAACAAATAGTGAAATCAGTTCCTCCCAATGCGAAATACAGTAGCCCAGATATTCAAAACGAAAACATTCATATTATGACCAGAGCCATTGTAAACAAAATTATAACACAGGTTAGTGAGAGTTAGTGTGTCTCACTGCTAGCTGATGAAACTAGAGATAAACAAGGCATAGGATATTTAGCGATTGCTCTTCGATATCTTGTATGTAACAAGCCAACAGAAATATGTATCGCTGCCCTAGAACGTAACACATAAAATGAACAAAACATAACATCTAAAATTTTGTCAACACTAAATGGCTTACATTTTAATTTTGACAAACTTATTGCACAATCATGTGACGGAGCATCTCTCATGAAAGATATACATGGTGGTGTCCAGGCATTGATTTCAAAGGAACTTAACCGAAACATATTATTTCTTCATTACTTCAATCACCAACTTCATTTGGTTGTAGTTCATGCAATCGAGGCAATAAGCCCTACCTGAGGTGAAGGAATATTTTGACTTGTGTGAACAGTTATATATATTCTTTAAGAAAAGCCATGTTGCTCAAATTTATGAGGGAGATTCTTTGAAACGCCTGTTGGTACAGCGATGGTCTGGGCACTTAGATTCAGTAAAGATTATACATTCAGACAAAGAATTCATTGTTTCCACACTTGAATTAATTGCTGCATCAACCTCTGCTGAACAGTTCGGTCACTTGAAAACTGAAGCGATTGGGCTGCTCAATCAAGTGACTGGATTCCTGTTTTTCTTTCTCACTGAAGTTATGCTGAAAGTACTAAGCTATCTAAAGCCTGTGACATCACTACTACAACAGAAGAACTTAGATTGAAGCTGCCTTGAAGCTTGTGGACTGTCTTCGAAATCAGTTGCAGGATATGAGAGATGATGTTTTTCACACAACTTTTGAAGCAGCCAAGAAAACATGCAACTGTACTACTGTAGTAGCATCGCCTCCAAAACTTCTTCGTAAACTTCCAAAACAGCTCTCTGATTGTGTAGTTGATAGTGATGTTAATTTTGAAGGTAGAAGTGCAAGTGAATTATAAATAAGTCTTTACACTAGTGTTATTGACCATTGTAGACAGGAACTAGAAAACCGATTTCAAGAAAATAGTTGCAGCTTTTGAGCATTCGCTGGAGATAGATAGCAGTGACGAGCTAAATTTAAATCCACTGTGTGACATATTAAAGCACAACTCTGATAACTGCAGAAAATTGCAAAATATCAGTTCTGAATTTGTTGGCAAAATCTCTTATAAAAGAAAGGCCATCACTAAAACAGTTTTCAGTGGAACTTACAAAATGTGGCAGTGCATTTCCTGGAATAGGACTATTAGTTGATGCCGCATTAACAATCCCTAGCAGTACTGCAACAGTCGAAAGCTGTATTTCCCATCTAACTGAAGTTTTACGACTACGAAGATTGCCAATGCTACATACACGTAAGGCTCACCTTGTTCTCTTAGGTTTTAATAAAGACATTACAAGAAAATTGGACTTAGATGAACTTGTTCTGCATTTTGCTGCATCAAAAACAAGGAAACTTTTGTTGTAATTTTTTTGCTTGTGAAAACGAGCTACATACTGTACTTTGTATAAGAAACAAGTGTTTATTCTTATATTTCAGCATAAAAACGAGCAACATAATGTAGGGAGTATTAATGAACTACATACTTCGTTTAATAAATAAGAGTGTTTTTTACGTATATTCCAGTGCAACTGTTAAAAAAAATGAGTTACATTCTTTGTATTCGAAATAAGTGTTTATTGTTATAATTAAGTACAACTGCAAATAAAATTATCTATATACTTGGTAAGAAATAAGTGTTTTTGTTATATTTAAGTACAACTATTTATAAAATGAGCTACATACTTTGTATAAGTACGAGTGTGTTCATTGTTATAATTCAGTACAACTGTTTACAGGGAAAATTGAAAATGAAGTCATATTGTGTTTATTAGAAAATTTGTTATAGTTATTATTGTAAGTATTTCAGTTTCATGAAAGATGATGAAATTATCACCAGCATATTGCTATGTATTCAGATTCATAATTTAACTTGTATTAAAATAACATACGAATTTCCTTAGTTTTTAAATGTGTTTTACTAAGGTAAATGTTTTATTTAAAAACAATAAATCAATTAATAGATGTGAGAGCTGCTATCCGAGAATAATTCATTTAATTTATTGGCATACGTATACACAATGCACACTCCTTGTATATGTATATGTTTACATACATACACACACACTGACACACACACACTGGTCAGGCAGAAATTGCCCCTCCCACCATCCGCACAGGTCAACTGGTTGCCCACCCAGAGCTCCAAGACTGGCTACAGGCAAATTTCTACATTTAGTTCTCTTTGCTTACACTCGCCAATCGTTAATTCCACTTTAATTACTAAAGATAATAAGTGATTTAATGTATTCGGCTTTGAAACAAAACTAAAATATTTACTATTTTCTGGCAACAGATCAAAAAACAGTATTTTCACCTAATCCACTTCCACACATGGCAAACCTAACACTTCTACCCATCTAATAGTCTCGCTGACAAACTGCTGTATTGACTCATTGGGACTTTGAAATCTTTCCAATATTTTTATACGTTTGTACACTATAGCTCCTGATGATCCCATCTGTCTCAACATTGCCTGACTAAAGTCACTAAATGGCATACGTGCATTTATCGCCTGCCTCACTAGATTTTGCAAAGGCTCTGGCACTTTGAACATAATGGCATACAAAAGCACAATTTAAATTATGTTAAGTGACACAATTTTAGCCATTTTCACCAAAATATTTACAATTGAATTTAAATATGACACATGCAGATGCTTGGAAAGGTGTGAACATAGGCCAGCAGATGGTGGTCCAGTGGTCAGAGTGAAAATTATAAAATTGAGGATTGAGGTTGTCTGGGTGAGGTGGTTGGGACGAGGTTATTACCCGGGACGCCAGGCACTATCCAGACCTAGTGCCATTGAAGTGGTACAGCAGACTCTTCTTCACTCTGGCTCATTTAACAGACGACAAAAGGCAGCTAACCTTCTGTTGTGCTGCATTAATCCCCGTGCTGAATGTTGATTAACTTTTATACATGGTACACTGTGAATTATCTAGACTATCCACACGCCTATGCTGCTTTACATTGTAACATTTGCAAACAAAGTTCCAACACCCGTGCATTTGGGCGGGGAATTGTAAGGGCCCGTACCCTGAAGCGCTTTGCGGCTTAACTCAAATAAAAAGACTCGGTTCAATGTAGTTGAATTTATTTAGGTGCTTGATTATAATGCCTCTAGGACAACACTTTACATGAATGTGCCGGACATTAACCGGTTGGCAGCGGTGAAGTGATAAAAATGGTGTGAAGGCCCGTGTGCGACATTTAATGGAAGTTAAGCTTCTCCAGGCGATTCAAACCTGGAGAAGGTGAGAGGCAGTGTCCTGGGTGTCTACTGCAAAATGTTCCGGTTACATAAAAATACTATTGAGATGAAAAATTACTGGTACTGAACGTCAATGCCGCCTGGGTGCGGAACCGAACGGTACGCGACATGCCTTTCAGAGACCTCAATGTCTACTCTAGTTCCAATATGGAGTGCTCACCAGGGTTTCTGCCACAGCATGTCACGTGGAACTACTTTCGTCACATTGTACTTTGCATAACTATGCTTAACTCTACTACACTTGCAAAAACACTCTTAAATATTCCCTTGCACATTAAACAATACATAGACACTACAAAACAAATTAAATGATGTGAGGATGATAACACATGAATGCGGTACACTACAAAATATTGCAATAACACTAATAAAAGAACTCTAGGGCTATTGAATTAATATTGTGTGTACCTTCACTTGTACGTGTCTATATCTCAAACCTGCCCTTTTACACAATGTTTTAGGATAATAATGTATGTGGTACTATTTCCTTGTGTCCTTGTGCGGCTATGCATGTGGCCGCAAGGTCACTGTCCTGCTTTGCATTGTGTTGCACCTGTAACACACACACTGCAGTGCAGTTGCACCATTTCCAGTCACCTATGCACTACTATGCATGGTAGAGTGCAGCTCTCTGCTGCAGATGTGGTGGACGGCAGGCAAATGATCTAAGTGCTGGGAGATCGGCTCACATAAAATACCCACATCTCCCTTTTGAGACTGTTTGCAGCAGTGGTGTCTTCACTGCCTACCCACCTGCCGTCGTGGCCACATATGAAAGTGCACCTGGGTGCCTCTCCTCCACATGCTGGTGATGGCTGCTGCAGCCGATCCCTGTTGGCTGTCCTCTGCTTCTGTGCTGGCCTGCAAGGTGCTGGAACACCCCTGCAGGTCGTACATGCTGCTGGAGGACGTCTCCGCCTACGCGACCGACGTAGGATGTATGTACTGGCAGACTCTTCCCTGTCATAGTCGCCTCTCTCGTGCCCTCTCCTACTCTTCCATTGAATCTCTTCTTGTCCATTGCTGATCTTTTCATGCCCGTTGCCATGGGCATGGCCCACTCTAGAGCTCACTTGCTCTCCCATTGCATCTCATTTTCTGTACTGTGTTTCACCCCTTCCTGGGTGCATCGCAACATCAGACATCGGGTCCTCTTCTCATGCATGTTCTGTTGGAACTGCAGGCACTGGTTTCTGTGCTGGTGCTCGAACAGTGTCGCTTGCAAGCGGTGCACCGTCGAATGTGTTGGGGGGAACTTCGGACGAGCCCCCCTGGTCCCCAATGTGCCGGGCATAGTCGGGTACACTACATCCTCTGCTGTTTTCATTGGTGAAGGTGCAGACACACTTTCCATGCACCTCTGACCTCCCACTCGACGACGCTGTCGAGCATCGTCGGGGCTAAACTTCTTGTTCCCTGCCACTCGATCTTGCACTGTGATTCTTTTGGCAAGCTGTTCCCGTGTGCCACTTGCTCTTGTCTTTCGACCTCCACTGCTGTTGAAACATGCTCGTTGCTGCATGGTACTAAGTTCCCGGGCCTGGTGGACTTTGCAACATCTGGTGTCGGCGAGACTGTTACCACTGGTATGTGGCTCCCTGTGGGAGGTGCCGTACCACCTACCTCCTCTTTTGCTCTTTCCTGGAGCTCGGCATGCTCTTCGCCATCGTGTGGCTCTGAGGCATCAGGTGCAGCTTCCTTCCTGATGTCTCCAGCGATGCGATGGATATCGTCCCGGTGTGCTCACGCCAGATTCCTCCCCACCTGGACCATAAATGTGGTCGGTCCAACACACTGCTCAATTACAATTGGGCTGCTCCATTTTTCTGCCAGGCCTGCACAGAAGTTCTGCCGGATATTTTACTGCAGTTGTGTTGAAAATACACATTCTCTCCTTTTTCCAAAGGTGGTTTGATTCTCGTAGTTGGTGGTACTCATCTCGCTGTGTGTGTCGTCTGTTGCTCTCTTTGCTCATGCCACCTTTACCTGCAGTTCTCACGCTGCTGGCCACTGCTCTCTGTGAGGCTGGTTGTCGTGTTCTTGGGGCAGTTGCATTCCCCTGGTAGTGAGATATTTCTTTTCAATAGCACATCCACAGGCGTCCTTCCTGTGTCAGCATTTACTCGCTGGCGGATAGTAAACAGGGCAGTGGGCAGGTGTTCAGCCCAGCTGTTGTGATTGTCTCCCCCACTGAGTCTCAACTGTTTTTTGTGGTCCTGGTTGTGATGCTCCATGGGGTTAGCCAGTGCAGGTATACCACAGTCTTCAAATGGTGTACTCCCCCAACGGTTGCATTACTCTTGCCAATTTCTCCCTGAGACTTGTGTACCATTGTCGGTTAAAATCTTCTTTGGGTACCCCCAGCAGGAAAAAACTCATTTTGCATTGTTTTCACTATATTCAGCCCTCATGCACAGCTTATTGCATATGCCACTGTCTATCTCAAAAATTATCTGTTACGACAAGAATTTATCTCTTCTCTCATGCAGATCTCGGGTAAGAGCCCATGAGGTCTAAGCTAATTGTTTCGAACGGTTTTTTCTGCATCCTGGGCTGTTGCTGCTGCACATCATATGTGCATCGCGACTTGAACTGTTGACATTTCATGCTTTCTCTCACATACTGCCCCGCATCTTGTAACCGGCCAGGTCAGAAAAACTTTTATCTCACATTGCGAATTGTTTGGCCCATACCTGGATGATCTGCCATATTATTAGCATGTGTATGTGCAAAAATTCTTTCTCATATCCACAGGCGCAAATAGCCACCATTTACTGTTTTCTCTCGGCGTACACATTTCTAATATATGGTTTATCACTCGCCATTGCTCTACGTGTATGCTTGCAATTTTTCTGTGCAGCTTCGACTTCCATGTAAAGTTCACTTGCTACTCTCTCAACTTGCCCTGCATCTATTTGGTTTAGCTGCGCATCGCATAGTTGTTCTTGCGAATTTTGCGGAAGGATCTCGTCCCACACTGCTTCATCATACACGACAACATCCGGGTTTGATACTCGCGACAATTCATCCGTAGCTAGTTTTCTTTCCCGGGGACGTGCTCTACAGCGAAGTCATACACCTCTAGAAGCAGTACCCACCATGTCACCTTGCTATGTGCTTACTTCATGCTACTTAACCAGACCAAGCATCGATTATCTGTGCGTAATGTGAACCTCCTATACTGTACATAGGCATAGTACTTCTTAATGGCCCACACCACTGCCAAACACTCTCTCTCGTACACATTGTACCTAAGCTATGTTGGACCCAGTTTCGGTATCCCAAAAACAAAAACAATTACATGCTTTTCTCCATCCTCTTTACATTGATACAGTACCACACCCAGTTCCTCCCGACTATCGTCGGTCTGTAAAAACAGAGTTTGCATGGGGGTCAAACGGTGCTAGTGTTGTGCATGTTTTGATATGTTCCTCTATCGCTTCAAACGCCTGTTATGATTCGCTTGTCCACACAAACTGTTTCTGTGGTGACAGTAGTGTGGTTAACGGTACTGTTATCATTGTGAACTCCTTTATGTACTCACGGATCCAGTTTATTTGGCCGAAAAATTTCCGTAGCTGCTTTCGCGTACATGACGGATGTTGCTGGTCGAGTAACTGTAACTGCTCCGGATTTTGGAGTTTTCCCTTTGTCACTCACTACATGACCTTGGAAATCTAGTTGTCTTGCTGAGGTGACATTTTTTTACCATGCAAGTCAACCTATTCATTGCTAGTCTTTCCAACACAAGTGACAAATGGTGAACGTGATCTTCCCATGTTTCTGACCACACTATTACATAGTCCAGAAAGGGGAGAGTGAACTCACCTATCAGATCGCTTGGAAAGTAGTGGATGCACACTTCATGCCGAATGGCATAGCACAAAATTGGTAATGTGTCCTGTCAGGTGCGGTAAAAGCAGTTTACTCACTATCCTGCAATGTTACGGGAATCTGCCAGTAGCTGCTTTTTAAGTCCAATGATGTTAGTATTTTTGCTCTTCCTAACTATTGCAATATATTTAACAATTAACAATAAACATTCTTATTTATTAAAAGAAGTGTGTACAGCATTAATACTCTTATTTTTTATACAAAGTACGTTGCTAATTTAATGTTGAAATATTAGAATAAACACGTGTTCCTTATACGAACATGTAGGGCGAAAGTATTAGAACACACACACATGCAAGTATTGTATCAGGACACCCAAGAACAGAGCAGACAATCCTAAATGTCAGACAGCATTTATTCTGGCCAGGACTCTCGCATGTTGTACGAAAATACGTGCAAAAATGTGTTATGTGCCAGACAGTCAAATCATATGGACAGATGGAGTACAGCAGCAAACCTCCGCCCCATCAGAAATGACCATTCGAGACCATAATCCTGAACCTTATGTGACCATACCCCGTACACCCAATGGGAAATAGTTTATCCTGGTCGTCACCAACAACTTCTTGCTGTGGGTGGAGGCTTATGAGATGAGCAGTGTATGGGCTACCAACATTGTGCCAATACTACAACAGGATTTTTCCCTCTGCTGGGGCTATCCAAAACAAGTGCTGACAGACAACAGAACACAATTCGTGGGAAGAAAGGGCAAGCAAAGTGCACCTGGTGGGGGTCGCATCACTTGAAGAGGCGGTGTACCACCCAAGAGCCAACTCCACGAAACACCGCAACCAGGACCTGAAGGTACTACTGCAGCTACCTGTGGGTGGGTACACACCAGCAGGGCAGGCCACCTACACACTGCCATCTTCACCCTCTGCCAGAGTGTGAACACCGCAACAGATTGTACACCAGCGAACATCCTGTTGGATCAGAACATCAAACTTCCCGGCTAAAGAAACTGCCCATGTAACAGCACTAGCTGGAGCACAGAAGAAAGCACAGTAAGACGAGAGAGAAGGAGGCAAAGTGACAGAGAGCAGAGAGGGTGGCCAGAAATGTGGGTGGCTGGGAGGTCCTAAATAGTAACCGAAACCCACCAATGCTCGAACTCGGTCAACTAGTGTATGAGAAGGCACAGCTGAAGTCGGCAGCCTATCGTAACTTCTGAGCCGGACTCGCTGTATGATAGACAGGCCCACACTGTGTTATCAAGGGACTAGGGCCAACAACCTACTTGTGCATGGGGAGAAAAACTAGCAAGTATCACCAAGATGTTATTCATCTGTCACCCCCAGACGTCCACAATGACAATGAGGCCGGTACCAAAAACACCCACACTGGCACAGCGCCTGCCGACGCCGGACGAGGCCACGTCCCCAAGGTGCCAGGACAACATAGGCCCAGATGACGGAGGGCGCATCGCACCAAGAGCCGATACCACCTCAACATCCACTGCAAACAGCACGCAACAGGCAAGGGAGGAAGCGCATGGGACCTGTAGACTCACGACGACGCCATCGAGTACAGGCTCCAGGAGGAAGCAACAAGAACGACAGGTGGGCCAGTACCGGCCCCAGAACCACCAGCGGTGGGTGCCCAAGGCATGATGTCACCCGGTGTATTGGCGCTAGCCAGGTTGCACCCGATGTCCAGCTCCGCGGGGATCGACGGTGCAGTGGCTACGAACGCAACCCAAATAGATCCAGAACTGCAACCAATGGTGACACTATGGGGAGAGGGTCCCTCCAGAGACGGCATGATACCAATCTACGGGATGCCACTCGTCGAGGAGGACAGCACGGCAGATGAAGCAATGGTGACAACACTTGCTGAGGAATCACCCGAGGGTGACTCCAACCACCCAATGGTCGCTAGTCCGTCTAGCTACTGGCAGTGTCATGGGGTTGTGCACGAGAACAGTAGTATTGACAGGGATAACGGAGGATCGTGCAACTCGTATGAGATCCTCCACTTAGCACACCGACGACAGCCACCTGTGGCATGTAACACGTGCGTGAGCACAAGAGCACCACGGCGACTGCAAGATCAAGCAGAACGACAGCAGCAGCCGGAGGTTACATAACATAGGGGGCTGGCAAGAAGCCCCTTCATGCTACGACCATAAGGACAGACATGAGAAGGTGTCTCTGTCACCAGTGACATGTGCACCTGCAAACGGTCTCAGGATGGTGAGAAGGGAGAGGCATCTAGCGTGTGCCCACGTTAACCCCTTCTTCTTAGCTTGTTGGCCTGCTGCAACAAGTTCTGTAAAACTGTGTGTGTGCATGCTCTATGAGTGATAGTGCACGTGCAGTGTGCCAAGGGACGACGCAAATGCAGAGCAGAGGGAGCTGCGACCATATTCATGTGTCACACGAATCTGAAAGTATACCCTGTAAAATTTCTGTTTATTAATTTGTGCATTTAAAGTGCAAGGTAAGCTCATGCAAGGGGATGTATTATTTACAGGGTTATTTTTGTATGCAATGTGTAACAACCGGCACGGAGGGTACGTGTCCGATTTGCAAATTTTGTGTGCAAAGAAGTATTGCAGCGTGGTTTGCAGCCCGCCAAGCCAGCCAGCATGCAGCGCAGAAAAAGTCCAGTAGTTGTTCGTCTCTGCGAGGAGTTTATTGTGTTACGTCGGAGCTCTTGTTTCGCGCACTCGGACAGCTACCGTGTTGGACAAATCACTTCACTACAATAGTTATTTAATATTCCGGATCCTTTTCGTTTTTCAACTGCCCGAGACTATACTGCCCCTCGGACCTACCTAGTGTTTACATCGCCTAGGTAGGCTTAAAAATGCACAAATTTATTTTCTGTGACTACGTGTTGTTCAGCAGTATCGCTTGAGCTGATGTAAAATATGCAGCACCAATGTAAGTTTTGCCCACGGAGATGTAGCAACGTAACTGAACAAATCTCAGCAGTGACGAGTTTCCAAGTGTGATTTATTTCCAGTTCGCCGTAAGGAATTTAAGCCTTCACCTTCCAATTGACTGTTGTCGTGGCTTAGAAAGCCTTTGATTGGGATTTATAAAGAGGGTGAACAGAATTTGGAAAAAGGTGTTTGTATATATATACCCGGTATGCCCCAGACATCGCCATGACGGCATTACTGATGTTGCGGTAGATCTGAGTCCTCGTAATCTCAGGGTGCTGTGGCCGATCACCCGGACAACATTCCCGCATAGATCTTGCAGTTGTTCACCTGATGTGGAGGCCTCGTTGTTTTCTAAACGAGGGGCTCTTTGTGGTCCCAGTCACCACTTGGTATTGCACATTAAATACGATGTCGATGTAATCAAACTCCGTACATGTGGATTGTTAGGGCCAAACCACACGCCCATTAATGCTACTCGGGGTACTTTGATTATGTTGCAGCATACATACCAATTAATATTCGCCCTTGAATTCACACGAGCACTTGCATAGGAAAACGGAGGGTTTTAAGGGACACATGACCTGAAATGACTTTCGGCAACCGAAATAAAAGCACTAGTCAGTTCATGCTATTTATTGGAGAATATTACATTCCCTCCAGGAGAATAGCTTACTCAATTGCACACTTGTATACCTGCAGCGAAGGCTATGTGGTAAATAAAGCATTAGGCTTGTATTATGTTAAGTGTGTCGATAAAACCTATAAACTGCCCAGGCGATGCAATTCCTGGAGGGGGGGGAGCGATGGGGATTATCCCAGGCAGCAAAAACGAAAAAGGTTCTTGATATAATTAAACAATTGCTGAAAATGATCGGTAATGAACAGCGATACCGTCCGGACAGGAAATGCGGGATGCACGATTTAACATGGTCCTCCCCCTCTGGGTGCGGCTTGCTGACTCACTTCCCGCAATGGTGCGAGGGCTGGCGGTAGCAGACCCACGTGCTATGCCATGGATCTACTTGCACACACAGATAAACAAATTTACAGTTACAAACTATAACAATCTTAAACATTGCAAATTTAAAAAATCAATCATTATTTCTGAAGCTTACCTTGCGACTGGGATAAAATGGGGTGGACATAACACTGGTGGTGGTGAAAAAAAAAACAATAACACTTCAAAACAACACTGTGGCATTAGGGTTTCTAGACATACTAAACTTTATTTGTGGGTCATGTGTCCTTATCACATGACCATAAATGTGCTTGCAAAAATGTTATAACCCTTTTAAATGTAATGTATGTGTTCATATATTATGCCGACCGCTCTCCCGGGCTGGTAAGCACACGTGACGTTACACTCTCAGCACTGTACTGCACTTGCCCGATCTTGCCCACTCCTGCACTCACGCAACACTGAAACTACTCGCCGGTGATTAATCGTCGAGAGCACATGTGTGCTGTGCTTGGAAGCGCCCGACATGACAAACAGCCTAGGGTGAGGAGCGACACACTTCAAATGCCCCCCTCATGCCTTTTCAGAGGCCGTACGTGGGCCGATGCCAGTACCTGCAGCACTCGGGTATCCTCGAGGTCATCCAAGGACATAGGTTGTAGGCCCTTCCTTGCTGAGCCGTACCTCCTCCCTGTGCTCCAGGATGTCTTCAGCGAACTATGCCATGGGTGGCCGAAGCGCACCCACTGCTGAGGCGGGTGAACCCACAGTGACGTCCTGTGGAGGTGGGATTAGGCAACGGACCCTCTGCTTTCATTTTCGCCATTGCTGCAGCTGCTTGTGTCCTGTTGTCTGCTCCTGCCGTTCCCCCTCTTCTCACTCTCCTCTTCTACACTTGCATTATGCTGCCGTTCTCAGGCGCGACCCGGACAGTCTCCTTCCTCCTGTTCCTTGCTGTTTTTTCACTTGCTCCTCCCTTCTCTCTTGAGGCATCCTCCTCCAAACTTACTGGTGCATCTGCTGCAGGCGCCCTATCCAGAAGTACTGTCACCGGTATGCGCGTCACAGTCGAAAAGACCTGGGTAAGCGCAACATCGCTCCCTGTCAGGCGTGGTGATGCGGGGCAATGCCAGGTCTTCTCCCCCCTCTTCACCACTTCCTGCTGGAGGTACTGAGGTATTTTCCTCCCTTTCTGCTTACTCAGGGTGCTCATCTCCCACGAGGCCATCATGGGGCTCACCAGGTAGTTCGCCCAGGTAGTTCGTTTCTAGCGGAGCCAGAGCTACTCTTTCATCCTTAGGTACCATTACACCTTTGTCTTCTCTCCCCGCTTCGGCGAGCTAGGCAGCGCTGTCACCATCCTGGGGCTGAGGAGCACTGGGACCAACCTTGTCATGGACGATAGCCGGGGTGAGCCGGATGTCGTCCTGATGCACCCTCTCCCGTCTCCTGCCATTGCGGACCAAGTAAGTAGTAGGTTCCAACAGCTGCAACACTCATTGTGGCCCGCTCCATTTATCTGCGAAGCCCACACAAAAATCCTTGCATGGAGCAGATTGCAGGTGCGTCTTCACATATACTTCTTGCACAAGTACTACTGGTGGCATACAACTCAATCCACTTAGAAAAATTTTTAGTGACTACCACTAGAAATTGTTGCCTATTAGCTGACCTAGGGTATACATACATACGTACACTCGCAATTAGGCTACTGCCCGGTGGCGAGCTCTCTCACCTCTCCTTCACCCAACCGACTCAATTTCCACTCCCTTCCTGAGTTTTTCAACCCCTCTCACAGATATCATTTCCTCCCTTAACACATTCCACTCCCTCACAGACCTCACAAGCATGGACTTCCTACCCCGCTCCGTTCTCCTCCACACTTTCTGAAGCTTCTCACTGTTGCTTCCTCTTCCTCTAAACACCCCTAACTTAGCTTGCAGTGTAGCCCTCCCCATCCACCGTCTTCATTCACCATCCTGTACATCCTTACTAACCGGTCATCTTTCCTCTTGTCCTTCAATGAGCTCCATGCCATTTCTTGCATCATCACTGATGGCCTATAGTTCCCTTATTTCTTGCAATCTTTCACCTGCCTTCTCCACCTACCATACACCCATCTTGCTGCCTTTCTCTGCACCTTGTCCAGTTCTCGCATCTCCACCTCTACATACGGGTCCCATACTGCCGCAGCATATTCTAACATTGGCCGTACCATTGTGCCAAACGGCTTCTCCTTCATCTCACAACTGACTCCATTCAGCACACTTCCCAGAATACCCAGAGCCCTTCTTCCTTTTACAACCACCCTCTCTATATGTTTTTTTTCCACCTGAGGTCTCCCTGCAGTACAATACCTAGATACTTATATTCTGCTGCTTCTTCTATCTCTTTTTCCTCCCATCTGTACATGTCCCTGCTTATCATCTTCTTCCTTGTGAACCTCACCGCCTTAGTTTTTCTTACATTTATCTTCATTTTATTTTTTTTGTCCACAGCCATATCTTATCAATGTCCGCCTGCAAATTTCCACCCCCTCTCTCCCACCTCAAAATATACAACACAATCGTCCTGCACACAATATGATTTTTCCCCTAATCCCCAAACCCATGTCATTTACCATTATGGTGAATAACAAAGAAACCCAGCATGTTTCTCTGTGGTACCGCTGACGTAACCTCCTCTTCCTCCTATATTACCTCCCCCACTTTCATCCTCTGCCTTCGCCCCCTGAGCAAGTCCCCTATCCATTCCACTACCCTCCTGTCTGGTATCAGCACCTCCACTTTCCTCATCAATGTCCAATGGGGCACCTTATCGAATGCCTTCTCAAAATCTATGAAGCAGGCATCCACCTGCTTCCCCTCATCTACTACCTGCACCAGATTCTCTAATAACCCAGCGAGCTTAGTCTCACATGAGTAACGCCTCCTGAAACCATGCTGGGACTCCTCCAGCCAATTCCTATTTTTAATAACCCTCACCACATACTGCACCACCAGTCTCTCCATGACTTTTCCTGTACTTGATGTGAGACTCACCGGTCTGTAGCTGCCAGGACTCCCCCTATCCTCTCTCTTCTTGTGTATAGGTACCACCATAGCATCCTTCCAATCTTGTGGTAACTTACCCTCTCCTAAGGACTTTTTAAACAGCACTTCTAAATATTTCGCCAACTCCTTGCCACCAAACTTTAGTGCTGCATTTCCTATCCCATCTGGTCCCCTGCCTTACTGCTCGCTAAACCCCTAATTACCTTTTCTATCTCCCACTCCCTCATCTTAAACTCACTATACACCCCCGAACCCTGTTTGTCCCCATATTCCAACCCTCCTTTACCTCAAACACTGACAAGTACTGTCCTTGCAGCATCTCCGATTTTTCTTGGTCATTTGTCGCATGCCTACCATCCCTTCCTGTTAGCAGAGGGATCCCCTCCTCTCCTCCCCTTAACCTCCCAACATACCTAAACAATTTCCCCCATTCTTTGCCTTTTCCTTCTTCCACCACATTCCCCAGAAATACATTCTTTGCCTGTTTGATCTTCCTTTCAAGCTCCCTACTCATTTGTTTCATCATTTCTTTAGATCTTATCATCCCTTCATTTCTCCACTCGGCATGTAATTTTTTTCACATATTCTTCATTTTCAAAATCTCCTGTACATAATATGGCTGATCTCCCCCAGTCCATAACATTTCATTGGCACAAATGTCTCCAACATAACCTCCATTAATTTTCTAAACTCCCTCCACAACCTCTTTACACCCTCCTCCATAGACAATTTTTTTAAACCTGTCTCACAGGAATATTTCTGCCCCCTTCTTGTCTCCTCTCCCATACTGCCATGCCAACCTCTCTGCCATTTGCACTTCCCTCATCCTGCCAATCACAATTTCCACATCCGGAATATGATGGTCGTTTATACCATCCAATACTATTGCACCAACTACTGCATTCCTAGGTGTGACCAATACCACATCCAGGACTGACCCAACACCCTCCTCATTCAATCTCGTAGGTATGGTCCCATTAAATTAAGACACACTGTCTCGAAAGGCTTTTGCGGCAGGCACAGTTTCTGTTGTTGCATTCCTTCTGTCCTGCGACTTTTAAACACATTGCAATGCTGACACACTTGCACTAAACTGTGCGTGTGTTTCGTGAGTCCTGGCCAAAACAAATGCTCCATTATGTTTCGGACTGTTTGGTACACTGTGGGATGTCCGGCTACACTGCCACTGTGTGCATGGTCAAAAACCTGATCCTATGCACGTGCAGGAACATACACTCTCCACTTCCCCAGGTTTCCCAGTGAGCACGTTTCTAACCTGCCATTCACGACTCGCCAGTTCTCTACTACTCCTTATCCGCACTGCCATGTCTTGTCTTGCGAAAATTGGCAACCCTGCTACATTTGCTTTACTTGTTCAAACAACTGTGAGATCAAAATGTAATTTTCCACAGCACTCACTTGCTGTATGCAAAGTTCGGATTTAGTCCTGTCACCTGACAGAAGGATTTCCTCCCATTCTGCTTCATCTAGCAAAATTATTTGCGGTTTCGGTCCACATGATAACATGTCGACTAACTGGTTACCCTTTCGTTCTATGTGTTCAACAGAGAAATCGAACAATTGCGGGTGCAATGCCCGTCTGGTTAATTTACTGTGGGCCTCACGCATGTTTTGAAGCCAAAGTAGGTATCTGTAGTCGGTGTGTAACGTAACGTGCTGCTACTCTAAGTACGCCCAGGTATTTTTTATCGCCCAGATTACAGCGAGACATTCACGTTTGTTTACATCGTAGCGGCGCTCGGTAGGGCCTAACTTGGTGCTATCGAAGTCAATTACGTTTCTTTCACCATTATCGGCTATTTGATAAAGCACTGCTCCTACTCCTTCCTGGCTTGCATCGGTTTAGAAATATAAGTGCTTGATGCGTCGTATCTTGCCAATGTTGGACATGTCTGAAATTTCTCCTTAATTTCCTGAAAAGTCCATTATGCTACTTCTGACCTTTGATATCTGTTTTGTGGTGAAAATGAATTTGTTAGCAGTGCTGTTATAACTGAGAAATTCTCAATGTTGTTTCTTAGCCAATTAATAAAACCAAAAAATTTCTGCAACTGCTTCCACGTTTTTGGTTGTGGGTACTCTGCTATTGGTTTCAACTGTTCTGGATTTGGTTTATTTGCCTCTGAGTCTATGACATGCCCTAAAATGTCAATACTGGTTTTTCCTATGTGGCATTTTCCCAGCACGCACATCAGCCCATTAATAGCTAACTACTCTAAAACTATGGACAGGTGTTGCAAGTGCTCCTCCAATGTGTTGGACTGTACGATCACGTTATCCAGGTGTGCCATGGTGTAGTGGCCTGTTAAGACATCGAACACGCTCACCATCATGGATTGAAAGGTGGCTGGGGCACACTTAAGCCCAAAGGCCGAATAACAAAATTTGCAGGTTCTACATCTTGTGATTTTACAAATTCCGGCCTAATTAAGTTGTGCGATACTCTGGTATCAACTAGATCATGACATTGACGCCCATCCACATTTACAACGATCCTGATAAATTGTTGTATGCAGTTACTTACCTGTTGTAACAATGTTTGTTGTGGTGTCTGGTCCCGTGGTTTCTGATGCAGATCAGGGGTGGAAGAGATGTCCAGCCTCCTCCCCCTGTATCCTCTTACCCTGCTTCTTACTTGCTGCTTCCTGAATGAGTGGAAGGTGTGAATTGTTGGGGCATTTTCTATGCCAGTGGTATGGCGGTGTAGGACAATACCGCCACGGACGTCAAAATGGCTGATTTTGATCCCCCACACACGGCTGCACTCCTGTTGTACCTTGCACCTCCTGCCTCCTCCCATTCTGGTACACCAGTCTGTTCACCAGTGGTGGTCGAAAGAAATTTTGTTTAGGTTGGCCGAACTGTTTTTTTTGCTCCTGCTGTACCGGTGGTGGGGCGGCATACACCGTGTGTCTCTCTGCTCATTACGCCATCGAACTACACCAGAATTGTGGCACGGTTGTATACTGTCATGTTCCAGTAGGATTGCTGCGTGCATGACGTCTTCAGCAGTCCCGTTCTGTGCGGTATCAGTGCTTCACTGAATTCTGGCCTTGCTGTTTCCGCAATATGTTCAAAGACTTCCTGTTCCGGCGACTGCAGGTGAATCCAGCGGGTTAGGTGCGTCTTACGTGTGATGAATGCAGTTAAAAGTTCATTTGGTTGCTGTTCTTCCAGTGTGAGTCGATTCTGTGCCTGAATATATATGAACACACCCCTGAAAAGTTCTAGAAGGCTCTGAAAAAATCTTGCCGCTGTAGCCCATAATGGTTTTATGATTTCCACAAAGACTGTGTGTCTCCTTGGATCTGCACACCAACACAGCTGGCCCATTCTGCCTGACTAACACCATACCTAGTGAGCCTGCAGGCACAATCCTCTAGGAATGTCGTGGAATCCTCCGACGATGTTCCCACAAATGTGGGAAAAATCTGAACGCTGCTAGGCGTCCTCGCTTGTGTTTGTTCTGTCGGATTGTGTTGAAGTTTGGCTCAGTGGCCCCTGTATCTCTAGCCAATTCCATTTAATTTCTTGGTGTTGAGTGTACTACATCTGCTTGCGGTGTCCTATGTGGCATGGTCGGGTAAGGCATGGATAGTGGTGTTAGGATTGACAGGTACAACAATGTTGGGTACATGGCAGGCATTGGCAGTAGATTAGGTACTGATAGGTAAATATGGTGATGGAGTTGCATTCGGATGGGATGGAGGTAACTCTGCTGACATAAACAGAGTCCATACTCCTCTGCTCAGCACGTGTACATTGTTGAAGTGTGGATGTTGCTCCCCTGCTTGCATTCCTGCTGTGTGTGCAGGATGTTCCTCCACTCCTGCGACTTGTGCAACACTTTCGTGCTTCTCCTCGCTCTTGCTTGTTGTGTTCGCTTGCCAATTAAAATTCTGAATATTCCCCTCGATACTGCCTATTTGAATGTGAAGCATTGACATGACGTCCTGAATTTGATGTTGTACGTTGCAATATCCGTCATTAATGTGGCAGTTACCACATGTAAACACTAACCCTTTTAAGGTTGTTTTTTTCTTTCTTACTGAGATATTCCTGGTGGAATTTGATTTGACAGTTTCGGCACTGTAAGATAATTTCCCCTTGCTAATCGCAAATGAGATTGTCACAATAACGCAGTGCTTGAAAGTCTGATTCCCTCCTGATTACTTGCGATTGCACTGTTTCTGTTTGACATGTTGCTCCTCCAGAGGTGCTGGTGGTGTGTTCGTGTCCTGCCTGAGAGCATGTGGGGTACAGGAACCGATGATGTGCCCGGCGCCCCGTTCAGTCTAGAGAAAGATTGTTGATGGGGGTCGTACAGCCGACAGCGACTCTGGATACACAGTCAATATGAAGGAGCGCTGACTGAATTGTCTATTATATTAGATAAAGGTAAAATATTGCCAGTGGGTGAAGCTGTCGGCCACTTCGCATGCCTATATTACCACTGAATTTTCCCTGCTTGAGGGAGGCAGGCTTCGTAAATGCAAAACATGCACTGAAATACACTTGTAAATTTGGAGGCTGCTATTAGGGCGCATTACCCGATGAACTCAGGAGAGTTAAATGCAATAAAACACGTCTAATTATGGTATGACAGTTTTATTACGGTAAAGGTACAATGGAATGTTACTGCACTTGTTAACGCGTACCTTAATTAAGAAGACCTGGCACTCTGGACCTGCCAGTGGTCGCTACTTCTGAAAAATAAGGTGTAGGCCTTAGATTGTAATTACGTGAAATGCATCCCGTGCATGAAGTCCTGGTATGTTACGTCAGGATGCAGGGAGACCTTGGCTAAATGAAAGTACTAAAAGTAGCTTGAATTATGTTAACTATGGATATGAATAAAAATGCAGCCTGTCTGCCCTACCAGTTGTCCCGAGTGCTGAAGTCTGACTAACGACATGGCGTCGGTTTCGCCGCACATCCTGCGAATCTGGTGCCAAAGTTAAAACACGAAAAAAATTGAACTTAATGAATAACATGATAAGTGAAATTGATGTACATAATTAAGATTGCTAAACTAAAACACACTGGTGACATACTCGTAAATGCCGGAGCCACAGATGTGGCTAAGAATGTGACATCACGAGAATTTCACCACACTTAAAAGATGATATTAAATGAAATGATACCTTAGGCGGCTGATTCTCGATAGATGATTACAGGTACACTCTTAAAATTAACATTTTTGAATCGGTGTGTGTCGTTATGTAATAAATTTCAGGAATGTGTATGGATGTGACGACACATTGACTTCGTAACTAAGGGTGGAGCTACACCCTGTTTTCTATGGAATGTAATCGGCCCTCTATGCTGGAGCGGCAGTTTCCTTAGTTTGTTATGTAGTAATCACCGTGAATTATGCTTAAAAATTCTCCTATTAATTAATGCTGCTAGGCTAGCTAGCCACTTCACACTTCCTGCGGGACTTTGATTCCCCATCTTTTGAAACCACTCGGAGCCACGTCGCACTCCGGATTCGGCCACAGGGCCTGTCGACATCGCGCACATCGGAAAATTTTGGGAATAAACGGCGCCGCTTACCCCAGTGTTCCCTCCAATGGGTGTTGTGTCTAATGGTCATTACTTCACTGGATACATTCATTTAGATCACGTATATATTCATCACGAGAGTTAACTCTTGTGGCGAATGTTAAATATTATGACCCACTGCCACGAGTTACAGGATGGCAAGAAAAGTGTAATGCTGTTCTTGTCGACCTGTACTGATCGAGACCGCGACCTAATATCGGTCGGTCGAGTGTTGCTGTGTGGTTGATGCATATGCGATGGAACAAACAGGCACAAGGGATACATGGACGTCTGGATCACGTCATGTTTGAGAATTTACCCTTGACACCACTTTTTCACTGCACTTGGTTTTTCGCAGATGGTCGCGACGCGGCTGTTTGTTGTCAAGTTCGGTCGGTGTTCGTGACGATAAACTGCATGCCTCGCCCGAATTTGTCAATAAAGTCCAACGGGAGTGCTTTGAGGCACTGCAACTACAATGGTATTGATATCGCTGTGGATGTGGTGTAGCTGGTCATGTTGACAGGTCATGGTCACATGTGCAGCATGGATGATAGATCCAGTCCACGTGTGTGACATGGTGGTCATGATTCAGCAGCTATGCTCGAGGATATGAGGTCATGGTGGGGGGGTCAAAGAACCAGTTCCAACTCAGCTGACCGCCGGCAGCACAAGCAATCAGCATGGTGAAGGGGGGGGGGCCTTCTCCTCCCTTTGTTCCTCCCTCCTGTCCTGCTGGGCGATGCTGCTGGTGACAGAGGTGGTGGTGCACACCTGTGCTCCCTCCCCTTCCATTGTCCTGCCCCTGCCTGGTGACATGAGCCCTGATATCATGTGCTGCACAAAGATAGCTGTCTTTCTCGCTCTTCTTTAACCTCTTTCCCCGCAATGGCGATGAACCAGCATTTGCATGCCCTTTCTCCTGCAGATCATGTGGTCTCTTTTCTGGCATCTCCCAGGTGTCTGGAAGGCATCACGTGCTGTAGATGTCCTCCTCTGCTTCCTCTCGTTACGGATAGGTGCTTAAACAGGGTAAGGATGGTTTAGAAGGACAACTTGAGGTGGGAACAGTTTTGAAAGGTTGGTCGAAAGATCATACATGGATTTTGGTGCGAAATTTTGGCCATACGTTGGGCGCCAATTGATGGTTGTCGTGGCTTGCAAAGGGGTTGATTGGGATTTATAAACACGGTAAACAGAATTTGGAAAAATGTGTTTGGATTTATATAGCCTGTAGGGACCAGATGTAGCCGTGGCAGCGTCACCGATGTTGTTACGGTAGAGCTGAGTCCTCATAACCTCGGGGTGCTGTGGGCCAATTACCCGGACCACATTCCCGCATAGATCTTGCAGTTGTTCACCTGATGTGAAGGCCTTGTTGTTTTCTGAATGAGGGTCACTTCGGGCGACCCAATCAACACTTGGTATTGCAAATTAAATATAACATCGACATAATCAAACTCCCAATGCGTGGATTGCTAGGGCTAAACCACACGCCCATAAATGCTACTCGGGGTACTTTTATTAGTTTGCAGTACACATATTAATTAATATTCACCCTTGAATTCACATAAGCACTTACATAGGAAAATGGCAGGTTTTAAATGGCCCATGCTCTGAAATGCCTTTCAGCAACAGAATAAAAAACACCCGTCAGTTCATGCTATTTATTGGAGAATTTAATATTCCCTCCAGGAGAATAGCTTACACAATTGCACACTTTTAAACCTGCGGCGAATGCGATAAATAAAGCACTAGACTTGCATTAAGTTACGTGTGCTAATAAAACTTATAAACTCCCCAGGTGATGGGGAGTAGCCCGGATGGCTAAAACGAAAAAGGTTCTTGATATAATTAAACAATTGCTGAAAATGACCGGTAATGAAGAGTGATACCGTCCAGGCAGGAACAGTGCGAGCACGATTTCACAAGGACCTCTAACTCTGAGTGCGTCTTGCTGACTCACTTCCTGCCATGGAGCGAGGTCTGGTAGTGATGGGCGCACGCTCCATGGGGGGATCTACTTGCACACATGGATAAACAAAATTACAGTTTCATGCTATAACAATCTTAAACACTGCAAAATCACAAATCGATTATTATTTTTGGAGTCTACCTTGCAACTGGGATGAAATGGGGTGGACATAACACTGGTGGCAGTGAAAATTAACATTTATGAAAGAAACAATTACACTTCAAAACAACAACACTGTAGCATTAGGGTTTCTATACATATTACACTTTATTTGTGGGTCACATGTCCTTATATTATGAAAAATGAGCTTGCATAAATGTAATAACCTTTTTAATGTAATATATGTTTTGTATATTACTCCAGCCACTCTCCCGGGTTGGTAGGCGCACATTGCGCTACACTCTCTGCACTGCACTAGCCCGATCTTACCCACTCCTGGACTCACACGACACTGACACTACTCGCCAGTGATCAATCGTCGAGAGCGCATATGTGCTGCGCTTGGAAGGGGTCAGCGTTACAAACAGCCTAGGGTGAGGAGCGATACATCACAATTTTCTTAACCTGAATTAACCGTGCAAGTACGTTTGAAATTGTCACGAGTCGGTATTATAAGTAACAGTGCTTCGTATGGGTGTGTAGAGAGACCAGATATCCCACAACTCAACAAGTAAGGAAATTATTCAAACAATTTTAATTTTATTCTAAGAGGATACAACAACTGCACCATGGTCGTCGGCCGAACGACCCTGAGGAACGAGTCAGCTCTCCAACTTCACGATACTGTCAACCTGGCAATCTCTGGTACCCTGAGTAATTATCTCCACCGAGATTCCAAACTACATTCACTGCTCCTCACCTAACCAATATCCTTTTTGACCAACATCTTGGCACTATCTGCCAGCCTTCTGCACAGTTGACGCATGCCACTACGATGCCATAAATCGCCTACATATGAAAAAGCGTACGCACTGCCAACACATGCGGTCTAAGGTGTGTCTAACTGTTATATGCCATTTTTTAGAGTTTTTTCAGTAATTTTTTCCAATTTATTATCTGCCACCATCTTTCTCGAAATTAACGGTGTTCCCTTTACTTGTGATCTTACTCACAGAGAGGAGGTTAGTTACCACGTCCCTTGCATGATGTACTTTGAGGGCAATAATAAGACTTGTTTTGTTGCTGACCGATAACTCAATGTCAAAATTTCCCATAAATTCTGTTGTGAGGGGCTCGTTGTTTGCCGTAAGAATTTTCAATCTAGAATTCGAACACAGAATTCTCCAACTCGTTTTCTGTCAAGTGCACTCATTAAAACGAGTCCATAAATCACGCATGGGTGTTTTTCACTTTTGGAAGCATACATGCTAAAAATGCGTTACTATTTTTGTTCTCTGCAATTTTGTTACACCTTGTTTTTTCGTTGATTTTTGTCTTACTGAGGCAATCTGAAGCAAAATGTCCAATCCAGTTGAAGTTGTAACATTTGTGGGGCGACTTATTTTGTTTACCATTGTAGATCTTGTTGATGTCGCCTTGGCATGAGTTTTTCCTGGAAAATCGATTACTGTAGAGTGTCATATCGGCATTTGGTGATCGAACTTGGTTTGAACTAACTTTCACATCTTGCAATAATTTTATTTTAATTGCATCGGCTGTGATTGGAATTCCTGAGCTCTCCAGCCCCATAATCATTTGCTTGTACTCATCTGGTAGGCCTGCTAGTAACAAGGTTCCGACCCATTCCTCAGAAAATGTCGAATTTAATGTCCCATAGATACTGAGCCATTTATGTAATTTAATTTACAAACTCAACTTATTCACAGTTGTCTAGCCAAATTAAAATCAACTTACGCAGCAATCCGACTTTTCTTGTGAGGCCAGAATCTTCAAATATAATCTGGATTGTGTCTCGCACTTGTTTCGATGTTTCGCTCTTTTCGATGACGTGAATCAACTCCTTCTCTACTAACGAGATCTTTGCTGTGCCTTGCGGTCCTTTTTCTTTGTTTCTTCCGCCTTGATGTTTCCCTGAACAACATCCCACTGGTATTCTAGGCTTAACAAGGCTTTGAAGTGGAATTTCCATGACATGTAATTTTCGCGGCCTTTCTGTTTCTCTACAAACACTCAGGCATTCGATGACATGATGGTTTATTGATGCATGCGATGCAGTTCAAAATGTTAATACTATTTTCACTCCTGTGCCAAACTAACTAATCCACACTTATATAATTATACTGCGACACGCCTGGGCCTATAATCTTTGTTGGCTGCATCTTGTGGAATAATACATAAATCAATAAGTACGGAATATATTTAACGATGCTTCAGATATTACATTAACATGTGAACGTAGACAAACGACAAACAATATACAAAGTGGGTGTAGATACAATACACAGGTTTATTGAAATTTTATTACTCTATTCAAACGATAGTCGTAAGCAATTTACAATATCCAACAATGATTAACCTAGTTTGACATTGATTCCCAGCAAGACGTTTTCAAAAGCATGGCAAAGTAACACATTTCATAACACATTCACACCTGTTTGATTGTCTGGCAGTGTGCCCATTGATAGCCCCATGTGTTAATATTCGGCCTAATTATCACACAATTCAACACAGTTTGACAGGAAGAGAAGTTGCGTTCCACCCTACACCCATCATCAACAACTGAAGGCCATGGGGTCGAGTTCATTCAAACCACCGCCGAATGCACCAACACAGCACACAGGATAGTCACGCCACCCAATCAGCAGTGCATCCATCAGAACCACTTCATGAAATTTGCAAAAGAACAACAGAGGAAACAAGCAAGTGACAATGCAAGGTGGAGAAATTTTGGCTCCGATGATGGTTAACAGCGCCGTCGATGCCGAGAAAACCACAAGTCAGAGGGGGTAGAAGGTGTGTCAGCACTCTTGCAAGGACTCGCAGCAATGGGTGCAGGAAGCCTGACGACGTGCAGCACACTAGTGGCCAGAAGGGCACGTCAGAAGGCTTGCCCCAACACGATTCATGGTGCCTACCACCGACACCGTTCAAATGTCAGCACCACAATTAGTGCCTGCAGTTCTACCAAGGAGAGCACTAGAGGATGGTATGACGCCCGACGTCGCGATGCACCTGGAAAGTGGTGAAACCATCCATGCAAGAGCATGTAAGCATGTTATAGCTGGATGATTACAGCATGGTAATTCAACCCCCCTCCGCCACAGCGAGCACAGGAGCAAGTCGGACCCGTGGAGAGCAATTGGGAGAGTAAGTGCAAGAAGAGGGCAATGAGCAAGAACAATTGAACATGAAATGAGAGAGTAAGGAGAGCAATGGGAGTAGCGACGACGATGGTGATGAGTCAGCCGGCTCGATCGTCCTGTGTCATAGCGGAGGTGGAGACTTCCGGCAGCAATATACACAACATGCAGTGGTGTTCCGGCACACTGCAGACCACTGAATAATAAGTCAGTGGCACAACATGGGGAGGCAAATAGATGCCCCTACCAGCTACATCCAGTGAGCAAGAACAACTACAAACTGTCTCACAAGGGTAGGGGGCATTTGATGTTTGTTGTGCCCTCGCTCCTTAGACAATTTCTCGATGTACACAGCAACCACAACAGAGAGCTATAGCCTACTACATGTGGTAGCACGTTGATGACCAGCGATATGCAAGTGTAAGTGTAGGGTAAAGTGTTACACATGACATAGTGCGATGTGGAGCAGGGACAGTGGCCAAGTGGCTATGTGCGCCAGCACACAAGGATGCAAGGAAAGAGTGTCACAATACAACTATTCCAAAAACGGCTTAACAAGGCAAGGGTGGTCACTTACAGTCACGTGTGCACAACAGGATTCCCGCAATCCTAAGATATTGCTCTATACTGCATTGCAAAGTTTTTGAAAATGTACCATCAACACGTGTAGTCATCCACACTTAATTTCACATGTTTTGCAAGAGTTTTATGTTCATGATTATCATTAGGATTTTTGTTAGCACATAAGAGCAGTTTTCAGCAGGAGAGTATATTGGTTTGCAAAGTGCCAGTGACAAAGTAGTTCCATGTGGCGGGCTTGAGCGGTAACACTGGCAAGCACGCCATGTTGGAACTGCAGTAGACGCAGAGTACTTAGAAATGCAGGTCGCGTGTACTGCCTGTCCGTGTCTGGGAGGCCCTCATTTTTGGAAATTATCATTTAACTTCAATAAACTTTTCAATAAACCAGATTAGTTTTATTTCTGCCACCCAGGATACTACCTCTTACCTTCCCCAGTGTTTGCATTGCCTGGGGAAGCGTAACACACTATTAAACCACACATGGGCCTTCATGCCATGTTCTGTTTCATCGCTGCCGACCGGTAACCATACAGGTTGCAATTGTGTTTCCCATGGGAGAAAGTGTAAGGAGTACCGAATAAATGTCACTACGATGGAACCGAGTGTTTTATTCCAGTAAGCCGTAAGGTGTTTCAGGGTATAGGCCCTTGCAATTCCTGCCAAAGCGCACATATGTCTGAACTTTCCACTTGAGTATTATTACAGCGTTTTCAGGACTTCGCAGAGTAATGTATGGGTGTTAGGATAGCCCTAATAATACTCAGTATAGGATGCATATCAGTGTTACCAAATTCTACAGAGGTGTGTAGCAGCACATGTGAGAGGGCATCATGTCTGGATGATGCCTGCTGCCCCAGGTAACAAAACCTATTTCCAACAAAACACCTCATTCCAGATCTCACCACACCTCAAAATTCATCCAACCCTGTGTTATTTGACAGCATATCATCAGATGTGGTTGGCACCCCATCTCGTACACAGTTCTCTCCACTTACAGCCGGTGAACTGCATGCAATTGCTTGTCAATAAAGTTCTTGAGAATCTCCAATACAGGAATAATAGCTCCTCTAGCACATTTTCCCACATTACCTGCTCGTGCTCCACTCGTGGGATAAGCTTCCGTCCATCTTGAGAAGTTGTCAGCCACAACATACAGGAAATGCTTTCCTCTCCTTGTCCTCTGAAAAGGAAGCATCAAATCGATGCAAACTGTCTCGAACGGATTTCTCGGCACACGTGGTCTCTGCTGTTGTCCCCTGTCCTATATATGCATTTAGAACAAAGCACTTTGCACAAACTGTCTTGCATGTCGATTAAGGCCTGGCCAGAAAAAATGGATGTGTACGTTGCGAACTGTCCATTCAATGCCCGGATGTCCAGCCACACTGTCACTGTACTAATACGCGACCACCAGATCCCTCGCACAAGTGGGGACATAAACCCTCCATTTTCCGGGCTGTTGTGCAAAACAGGTCTCAAGTCTGCCATCTATGATGCGATATCCTTCCACTTCGTGCAGGGCACATTGCCTAACCTTCCCTTGCAAGAACAAACTATTTTCCTGCACTTTCGTGACAACTTGGTACAAATCGCTAATGAGCCCTTCATTGTTGGCGATGTCCATTTGTTGTACACAATCCTCGGATAAGGAATTATGCGAATCTGGCAGCAAAATCTCGTCTTTAACAATTACCTCATTGTTGGGGTTGTGTGATAATGCATCCACCAGTTTGTTTCCCCTATCTGGTACATGTTCCACTACGAAATTGTAGGCCTGCAAGTATAAAGCCCATCTTGTTAGCTTGCTTCTCGCCTCCTTCATGCTATGCAACCATACCAAGCCCCGGTTGTTGGTCCGTAACGTAAACCTTTTTTTATTCGAGATATGCTGGGTACTTTTTAACTGACCATATGACAGCTAAACATTCCCTTTTGTTCACATATTAGTGTATTTCCATTTGCCCTATCTTGGCACTTTCAAAATCAATGAAGTATTTCGCCCCACTATCATCGATCAGGTACAATACTTCACCGATCCCTTCTTGGCTTGCATCAGTTTGGAGGTACAAATGTTTGTGTGCGTCATAGCGTGCAAGTGTCAGGCATGCTCGTAATTCGCTCTGAATGTCCACGAAGGTCTTCTCTGCTGCGACTATCAAATGGAATAGTTTTTCGGCGAGAATACATCCATCAATGGGGCAGTGATTATTGAAGATTTGGAATATTTTCTCGCAGCCAATTAATGAGTCCAAAAAAATTACGTAATTGTTTACATGTACATGGTCGATTACATGACCCAAAAAATCAATACTGGTCTTTCCCACATGACTTTTCTCCACTGAACATATTAAGCCATTAATCACTAGCCGTTCCAGGACAACTGCCAGATGATGTATGTGCTCCTCCCAACTGTTAAAGTAAATAATGTAATCGAGGTATGCGAGTGTGTACTCTCCCATAATGCCATCGAGCACACATACCATCATCGCATGGAAAGTAGCTGAGGCACATTTCAGTCCTATGGCATTGTGTAGAACTGAAATCACCAGCCTCTTGGGTCCGTCAATGCAGTTTTTCTTAGGCAGGTATGCACTGCACGTAACCTGATTCAACGGGTGAAAGTCGACACAGAATCGTTTGATTCAGCCTATTTTGGCACCAAGGTAATGGCCGAATTGAACTGACTATCTGTTGGCTCTACCCCTTAAGCATTTCCTGAATTTGCACCTTAATTATCCAGCACTGATGGGGTAAATATCCAGGTCGATTGGGCATATTGGCTTCTCTTCTCTATGCAGGATTACGTGTTCAGCAATGGTAGTTCTATTTAATGCATTGTGTTTACCAAACACGCACTGCATTCATCAAAGATGTGCGGAAATGCAGCCTGTTGTTCTGGCGGGACATGACTGTCGAATTCTCCTAACTACACCTCTGGTGGGCTACCCATCGGACAGCAGTCTAAATGGTATACAGAGTGTCTCTCTTTCGCGCCAAATGGATGCATTTGGCTGCATTCTCTATAATAGTATTTTGTTCCGTAAGCCACAGTATGCCCAAGATGACATTTTCATAGATATCTGGCATAACAATAACTGAAGTAGTGGTCTATATATCCCGAACTTTAACTACTACTACTACTGCCTGTCCTATGGTCGTACTGCAATGCTCGTTCGTTGCCAGTTGAATAACATGATTAGTAGACATAACACAATGCTCTTATACAAAGAGTGGTCGTACGAAGTTGTGCGAAGCTGCAGTATCAATCAAGGCATGACATAGCTGGCCATTAATAGACATTCAAAAACATATGAATTATGCTTAACTGAGCTAATTTGCTGAATTAAAGTCCATTGTGGAGTTAATTTTGATGCTTGATTTTAATTTTGGCTCGCAGGGTGTCGGAAGCATCCGGCTCCTCCACCCCTGCAATATGTTTCCCTGTTTCTTACATTCTGCCGCCTCCTTAATGTGCTCCATGTGCCTATTGTTGAGGCACCTGTTGTGCCAATGATATTGTTGACCTTGGCAATACCTGCATGGGTGCTGCGGCAGATGGTTCTGGTTCCATCTTCTCGGAGCATTGTTGACATTACCTGCCAGGTTCCTGCCGGGCTTCTTGGGTGATTTCTGACCACTAGACCCTGCTGCTCCACTCTGCTTTTGATTATGCCTGTATACTTTGGTTTGTTGATGTTCATTAAAACTACATGATGGTTGTGAATGTAGTTGCAATGTGGAATGATTGCCTCTGTTTACAATTTCCTCACGTGGCTCATGTCACCATTTCGCAGCGTTTTTGTCACGGTGTGGCTGCTCATGCGTATGCTCTAAAATTATGGCTGCATGCATGAGTTCCTCTAGTGAGCCAGTGAGCAAAGGTATAAGGGCTGCTCGCAACTCCGGTCTGACTGTTTCCACCATGACCTCCAACATTCCTTGTTCAAGCAAATGTGGGTGAAAACATTTGATGAGGTGGCTTTTACGTGTGATGAAGGTGGTGAGTGACTCACCCAATTGGTGACCATCTAATGTCAGTCTGCTCTAAGCTTGCAGGGATGTAAAGATCTCTCTGAAACAATATTGGAAAGAGCTACGGAACTCCACCTACTGGAGCTCGTGATGGTTTAAGGAGGTCCCCCAGGAGCACGAATCTCCATGGAGTTGCGCTCCAACACAGCTGGTTGATTCCTCCCTGCTGACACCATACATGGCAAAGCGGGTTATCCAGTCCTCCAGAAATGCTGTCGGGTCCTCCGTTGGAGTCCTGGTGAAGGTTGGTAGATCTGGATTTTGGACTGTGACTTAGTTCTGCTCAGTCCTGGCAGGGGTTGTGTTTGGTTGAGCTCCATGGTACCACTCTTTGCTGCATTTTCTATCACTGTAGGCTGAAGTGTAATTTTTCCCATGCAACTTGGCGGGTATTTTGTATAGGTGGGAAATTTTTAAAAGGCTCTGTCATGGTTGATAACACTGTAGGACAAATTGGTGTAGAAAACATGTGGGGTTGGGTGGATAGAATGGTGTGAACTGCTGGAATAGATATGCTGTGCAAGTTGAGGTAGGTTCAGTAGGCAGGGTTTTGTTTATGTTGGCCACGTGTTTGGCGGGAGCACATGACATCTCTGCCACTTGCTACATCTCTCCCCATCTCTGCTGCTACTCTCTTACCCTACCTTGAATCATTTCGCTCAACATGTTATTACCTATCACTTGGGAGTGGTTACTATTAACATTTACTGCCACATGATTGTCCCATTTTCCCAACAAATGAAGAAAGTGATCACGTGGTGTGTCCATGGATACAGTTTGTGTTCGGTTTATGCCCTGCATTACTTCCTTTGTCGTCGTACTGCATGCCAAACAAGTTAATGTAACTCCCAAGGCTGTGTCAAGTTCCCTATCATTAATGCACTTACTATAATAACTGATGCTGCACTGTGTGCATTATACCTTGGCCTTTACACAAAATATTTTCACAGTATTTAGGTAAATTGTAATTTGGAAAACGGTTAGTTTCTACTTTGAACTGTACTGGTGGGCGCAAAATGTTTTGCATTGTTAAGCTATCACTGTCTTTCAATGCACCAAGGTTTTCTACGATGCTGCTGACAACAAGGCTGGGCTTACGATGGCATTGGCAAATATCGCTGGCTTCATGCTCTGTCTGGAAGCCTTATGGCATAGGGCGTAAACTTTTCAGGACACTACAGCACCGGCACGATGTCAGCTGTCCGGCAAGCCATGGTTTATTTGTCAAAAAACCCACATGCATGATAGGTATGGTAGTAACGGGTTGCAGAAGCATGACTTGGGAGTATTGGAGAGAGGGGCATCCTCTACTCTCATGGCTGTCCCCTCAGCACACGGTCAGGGTATATTGACCGACACGGCGAACACTGCTAAGCTGATGTGTGGTGGCGGGAGGTATGCTGGCGTTCATCCTCTCCTGTGCAGCTGGATGGTGTGATGCGATGGCATTACACACCTCCGAAAAGGATGACTCCTGCCATCCACATGCTGCGATGATAGGTTCCACTGTTGTGGTGCGCTTTCCCTTATTGTTAACACACGTGACATTTTCCAGGCGTCCAGAGGCATCACTGTACTGCTGTTACCTTTGCCAACAATGTCCCGCTGTCTTTTGTCATTGTCAGGCAGGGATAGATAGGAATAATTCAATAATTTTCAGGAAAAATTGAAAAATATCATGGAATATCTGTGGAAATTTTGGCGGGAAATTTTCTCATATGGAGGGGCGTCACTTGACAGTGTTGAGCAGAGCAAGATAGGTATTGAAAATGTGGTAGGAAACTTTGGGGGCTGGTGAAGGTAAAGTTTGGAATGTAATTACACGACTAGGCACCAGGCATCAGTGATGATGCCATGAAGGTGAAGATGTAGCATGGTGACTCGTTGAATCCCTGGGTGGCGGTCCATACACCAGGATGAAATCTCCCGATGATGAAGTAGGCGACCTTAGCCCCAATGATAGCAGTCACCATTAAGCCAGATTACTGTGGTTTGCTAAACCGTAGCCAGTGGGTCGACTTGTATTGTATCATGATGATTAGGCTTTTGGTGGTAAAACTACAAAAAGCATTAACACTTGCTAATGTAGATTGTTCGGAACAACCACACGCCCATAAAACACAGAACAAACTGTCTATATACATACACTAGAAAAGACTGAATGAAACAAAGAAATACTGATGCACATGGCAGTCGAAATAACTTATGCACTGTTCAGTTTACAGTGGCATTTATTCGATATCCCTACACATCGCTCTCGGGGGAACACTTAACATGCTGATAAAAGTGGCAAACACAACACCAGCCACTGTGGTTATGCTGCAAAAGTGGTCTTGTGACACACAATGACTTGACGGGGTTGGTCTTTCTGGTCCAGGAGGAAATGTTGGGGTTATGTGGAGAAGGTTATGTTTTTTGATGAAAACAATACCCAGGGTGCCAGTCCGTTCAGTGGCGAACATGATTTCTCTGCATCTCGGGGGTGTACAGCCGATCTCCCAAAGTGCCTGCACCTTCTGTACCAGCCGTCTGTTGGTGTTGATGATAATGAAGTTTCTCTAAAATCCTTTCTTGCCTGGTCTAGTATGGGGTGACAGCCACCCATATACGTCACTAATACAGCGGGAGTTGTTCTGGCCACCCTACGCAATAAACACACTCCTACATGAAAGTCTCACTCTTGGTTAAGTGGTTCGACAACAAATACATATGTAGTTATTTCACTCACATCATGATTTATTTATATAACTTCCAAACAGGGCACTTCCATGGTTATGTCACCAATAGGCTCGGCAAGCTCCGATACTGTAAAATAGCACATGGCCATACAATGAACTTGTGATACATTATGTTCCCGGAGTGTACAATACACTGGGGTGTGAGGAAGCGCTCTCTCCAGGCTAAAAGAAAATGAAAAATGTTCCAGTAATTTAAATTGAAATCTATTGTACACTGCATGACCGGTGAAACTATTGTTGGCCCGGATAGAGCCGACCTGGCGTCCACCTCATTGAGTGCTGAGATAGTAACTTACCATCATAGCCAAGGGAGCTAGGCACCTAAACACCAGCTTCCCACCCGACACGCCAAACTGCCATTATTCAAATACATATTGTTACATGAAGTGTGTATGGTGATGGCAATGAATACAAATGATAAAAACAACCCTGTAAATAAATTAAAACATAGCAACAATTCTTCAATGAAAAATAAAATCTAATTCTGAACGGACATGGTTTGTTTATATCCTCACATCTGTTGTCCATGTCATATCTTGCATTTCATGTGATTTTCACAATTGTGGTATGTCCTTCTCAGGCGATGCGTTTCGCCCCATTCATTTTTGTTATGTCATATTATTCCAAGTATTGCAATAAACTACATGGAAACCCTTAGGAATGCGTTACCATAAATATAAGTAATTTCGGATGGTTGTTACTCATGTGGACACTGTCCCTTGCCCTGCAGTCTGTATGTGGCCTCCACCACTTGGCCTTTGGCCATTCTTTTAGGTTACTCACTCTCTACTAGAACAACACATGGTCACAGGTAAAGTAACAAATCAATAACTCCCTTATAATTAACGAACACAGCACTGCATGAAATTACCCTAACAGTTATTATTATTAGTGTACACGAATATGGACACTACTTACCTTATTTATGATACAAACTTTATTATACATGGATGATCAAACATTGCGGAAATGTAATAAACACCGCTTGGACTATCTAATTATGAATAAGATTTTCCACCTATAAAATTTACTATGCCACATATAGAAACCCTTGAGAATAATAACATTAAATACATCACCAAGCTGTATGTCACATGACTCATAATGTCAATCACGTGTTACCAAAACACAGTGACACTTCTTGCAAAACATAAAAAAAAAAAAAAAATACACATGCCACTCGAAATCAAAACAAACACCCTTTTTACACTTCGCATAACCCTGATGAAGAAACAAATTAATGTGCACAAAATTTACATGCATTAATGCTCTGCACAAGTGCACTACACACACGCGCGCGGAATGCTGGCAGATGCGCTGACATATCTCTCATGGAGGTGGAGTGTAATTGATGTTGCTGCATCATCGTCCAGGGAGGGGGGGGGGGGGGGACATGGCATACATCAGACTCATAAACGTTGCGTGAAATGAAATGGGAGTGAAACACGTAAAAATGGAGAACAACATAACAGAAAATACCCTTATTGATTATGGGTCGTTGCGAGGTGGGGGGCATGAAAACATTTTAGGGTGGCATAGCATATTATTGTAACTTTATGTCCATGAACATTGCTAAAATTTGAAATGTTAACTGCAAGCCCTTTTGGGATCTACTTCCCATATCATTGTATGTGAGCGCATGTGGTTCCTTGGGCAAGTTGAATTTGTTGACACTCACTTTACTCTACTCTGCACTACTGCTGTACTTGACCTCTCTGGTCGCACTATATGGCCGCGTTACACATACAAACGAAGCGATTCACTGCTGGACCCAGTGCACACGAGCACCCGAGTGCTGATGCCTGCTGCAAAGTATATACGGTTGCATTATACACCCTCCATACAAGTATATATTTCCATTGCGACTTGTCACTAACTTTGCTCGAAAACGAGAATTTAGGATCATACAGTGCAATTAGATCATATTATTATTGGTAAAATAATTTACTCATACAAAAGGTATTGTCTTATGAAGATTGAGATGTATAAAAACACATTCATCTCTTTTGAGTTTGACTTTCATAGTTGATGTGAAATAGGGTATTTTTGGGCTAATGAGCAGCATTATATAATAATCGCTCTGCACAGAGTCGCACTCTGTAGGTTACACATCAAGCTAGTGTCCAGACCTGTCTTCTACGTCCGTAATTATGGCTGTACAGTGATGATTTGTATGTAGTTTCCCAACGCGAGTGATTTGTTAACATGATTGCATTTGTGAATTTTATGTTTGATGTCAGAATAATGTCGCACTTCCGTTCGACGGTATCAAAATTTTTTGTGCACGATACTAAATTACATAATCCGGAGTCCGAGGTCTAGTGAAGTATGAAGTTATGTGATACCAAAATTGTTTTGTTTAGCGTTCTGTAATTATGAGCCCTGTGTTGTCGCGACTGTCGAGTTGGTCGAGGCGGTATCCGATCGTTCGCGGTATGGCGTTATATGCCGTGCTGTGGCCATCCTCGAGCTTGTGTCAGCAAGCCATCGTAGGAGTTGACAGGTTCGACTTGGTCCAAGCGGGCAGGTATGGCGTATACGGTTGCTTTGTCGTCGTCCCCATGCTGCACGTCTGGCTTAAGATATCCACTTACTGGTTCCCGCAAATGAACCTGAAAACTGCTGTTATAAAGGCACGTAATCTAACCGTTAGATGTAACATTTTGGTTTGGTTATGATTGCATATATGTCGCTAAGATTTACGAATAACTGGGTGCTCCTAATATAAAATATAATATAACCATCACCTGTAATTGGGCTACCGCCAGGTGGTGAGCTCACTCATCTGTCCCCCACCAAACTCGCTCTTTCACACCCTTCCTGAACTTTCTAGCTGGCCCTCCCACAACATATTCCACTCAGTCACAGCAGAACTCCAGCTCTCGCATTTCCACGTCTATGGAGAACACCTTCAGCACCCTTCCCAACCTACCCAAACACCTTGTTCCCTTTGCAACCACCCTCTCTATCAACCTATGGTCTCCCTGCAATACAACCCCTAGATACTTATATATTCTGCTGCTTCTTCTATCCCTTACCTGTGGGGACCGTGGTGGCTGAGCAGTTAGCTTGTTCACCTCCCACTAAGGTGAACTAAACTCAATCCCTGGTCAAGTCACTTCCAGATTTTCACTAGTGAGAATTGTGCCAAACAATGCTGCTGGTTGGTGGGTTTTCTCGGGGATCTCCCATTTCTCCCACCCTTGCATTCTGGCTCTGCTGCATTCTCACCTCATTTCACCCTTATTGGCACTCGAGATCTTGTTGACAGCTGCCCAAATCACTCAACTCTTGCCCCTCCCATGTGTGAATGTCCCTGCTTATCACCTTCTTTGCAGTAAACCTTACTACCTTAGTTTTTCAGGACCATATCTTGTTAATGTCTGCCAGCCAGTTGTCCCCTCCTACTTCCTTCTCACATCAGCATATGAACACAATCATCCGCAGTCAGTCTTACTTTCAAGGTAATTGTGGGTCACAAAAGTAATGTTCTCTACAAAGTGGTCTACAGAACATGAAATACAACGTATTACAACTTAATATTTTTATAAATATATATTTTTTTCAATGCTTGCCCTTGGGTAAGTTTTAATGTCGTCATAATGAGTTAGCCAGTCTGATTGGTGTTTTGTACTAATCAACTTTTTCAGCGACTTATGAAATGTTTCAAGGAGTAAAATTGATTGAGTTGGAACAGTACACATGTGGTTGGGTTGCACTATCAGTAAATTAAGTTTTATACTTGTGGTGCTGCAGCAAGATAGTACAAGACAAAAATGTGTCTCATCATGTCAAGGATTTTGATCTTCAAGCAGAATGAAAAATTTTTTTGTTTCTTCACATAGGACATCCATGAACCGAATTACAAGGTGCTGATGTTTTTTTAACATGGTAAACTTTGCAAAAGGCAGAAGTATAGTATACCAGCTTTCTGCCCACATGTGCCACGTGAAGCAGCTACTAATTTCCTTTAACAAAGAAGTCTTTGTACCATACACCCCAGTAGTGGTTCTGCCATCAGGTGCTAGGATTATCAGTTGCTAAGTGAACTTACTTAACTGTGGAGCAGGCCATGTAGAGTTGCCCATGTGAGAAGCAGTGCTCCTTCAGATCTCTCCCTGCCACCTGCAGCGACACTTACAGTCACAGGGTAACACGCAGTGAGGGGCCAATGTAATCTCGTAAATTGTGAAGGATAGGATACTCAGGTGAAGTGAGTCACATGCATGTTATGAAAACTTACTCCCCCAGGAATATCGATTGAAGACTGTGGCCACAGTGTGGTGAGAATATATCCTCCCACATGTTTATTTGTTTACATCTGAACTGAGTCTCTTTATTTTTATTTTATCACATTTGCTTTGTTTAGTTATTTTTCATTTAGTTTTGGTTAGAATTGTATCTTTAGGAAAACCTCTCTTAAATTTCTTTATAATTTGATGCCAGCTAAGAGTCAGTAACAGATAGGCCATGACGGCACTCGCCACCTTCACCGACACGTGGGTAGCACGTGCGCTCAGCCCGCCACGATAATGGACTTTCCTAACGGGAAAACTATTTTAGTGCTCTGTATTTTCTTATTTGCAAGGTTGATGTTGTGCCAGTATAAAATGTCTTTCTTTCAGGATAAAATGTGTGTAAAAATGTTCATTTCATAATATTGCGCCATGTTGGCTTTTGAAATTTAAAGTGCGTGCTGCGCATAAGAACTGGACACTGATATTCAGGTGTGAACGCCTTCAAAAGAATTTCTTGATAATAATATTTCTGATTTTAATTGCTTTAATAATTTTGTATTAAAAATAATTTGTCATTTCTTTTCGCGTAGTAACATTTTAATAACATTTTCACTGCGTGCATGGCACTTCCGCTCGTGTGAACCCCGTAGGCAGCCATGGTAGGTCCGCGCGACCTCTGCCTCTGGGCAGTCCATCGAGGAGAGCCGGCGAGGTAAGACGCTGTCACGTACACACTTCATATTTTTGCACCTAGTTAAATTTCCATAGTTCACTTACCTGTTAACCTTTGCTTTGCGTATGTTTTGCCAGACATTCCCAACATTATGCTTCTGCCAAAATAAATCTTTTGCAGTCCTTGTGGCTTTTTTAACTTAAATTGAGGGAAGGAGGAAAGATGTCGGAGAGGCCATGTGGCCCGCTCAACTTTAAATCAGGCGCCATCTGCCTATGTTAAAGGCTTTGCAGCCACGAGCAATATTAAGGGTAAATCTTTATGTATGTATTTTAGGGTTTTGTCATGCTAAATTATTTTACGGCCACATCATTTGCGACTACGTGGTTAACAGTTGCCAAGTCCGTGTTTGCGCCACCCTTGCGCTTAAAGTGTTCCTGTTTGTAATTTCTTGTGCGCCGTATTTTTCTCAGGGTAATTTGTATTGTCTCATTTAAGGGTTCTTGTAATTTTTGCCATGATTGATGTTTTTGTGACTGACCATGCAGTCACACATGTTTGATCTTACGCCATCAGGCACCTCAGATGCGTATGTACATTTGAAATGCAATCAGAATAATTTTCTGAAGACCACCGTAATTTTGTCTGATGCGATTTCCTGAAACTCCAGATTTTTAGTTTTTGAGTGATTTTTATTCATCCTACATTACCTACTCAACTTCGGAAGGATGAATATTTGCAAAGGCTTACATTACTATTGTCGTTATCCATCAATGAATTTTCTGGATTTCTTATCATGAGTTAATTATTTTCTGGAACTTATTAATAATAATTTTATTTTGAGGTTTTACCATTTTCACTTACCTAAGACTTTCCAGAGGTCTGAGAACTTTTAATTATGTTGTGCACGCTAGTTGAGATGTAATAATTTCCTGCATATGAATCTGAGATACTGATAAAATTTAATTCAAGCCAGAAACTTTAGTATAAATTATTTTGCCATGTAATTAGAAATTTAATATGGCTCACAAAAACGAGATGAGGGTTAAATTGATTTAAAAGTCCTAATTGGCCTGACTCAGTTCCAGTTTATTTTCTCTAACTTCAGATGGATTTTTGTTTAAATTTTCACAATAATTAAAATATTCTTTTTCCTTTGAAACGATGTCAGTTTTCCTTAAATAAATAAAAATAAATAATTTTGATAGTTAAAATGTGTTAATTAATGTAGTGTTGTCTGTAGTTAGCACATTTCATTAGTTACATTCATACAAAGGGTATGAATTATGTTGTGTCTTGTATAATTTCTGAGTGTGTTTCCTGTTTTGAATTTTTTATCAAGGGTGTATATTTTTCATGTTCTCTGTTTTAGCTATCTTTTAATGGTAAAAATTTTCAAATTTGGAGTTTTTTCTTACCATGTACATATTCTGTACGGCGATGCACGCACAAGCAAGTTTTCTGATTGCAAGAAGAAAGGCTCTGGCATCTGTCAAACACACACACACACACACACACTTTTTTTTTTTTTTTTACTACCACCACCACCACCACCAGACTACTACTACGTCTTCAGATACAGTTTAATTCACATGTATTCCTTTCCAACCAAATAAACTATTTCAACATTGCATCTTTTTACCAAGCCTTCACTTGAAACATGGTGTTATTGAAGAATTTTGCAAGCATCTGGAAGACATTCAAGTTAAGTTTAATATTATTTTATGAACAAAAGCTCTGATTTGTAGGGCAATCAAAGCAAAGCAAGCGCACATCATCTGCACTGTTACATGTGATTTTGACAATTCTTTATTTAGGCAGTCACAAATTTTTCATTTTGACACTTCTTTTTGCAAAAAAATAATAAATAACCTAAACTCCAACCAAAATTATTAACTGCTATATAAAGTGTGATTTAAACACATACATACAATTTCATAAGGAGTTGAAAAATGTAATGCGATGTATTAAGTTGGAGTCACAATAACCCGACGAGCACGACACGACAGGTGGATGTTACATCAGAGCTCGACGTATTTTCATATTAAATTTTTTCCGGTGTTCACAATACCCCAACGAAATCTGTATGACAGGTATGTTGGAAAAATTCTAAAATGGCCTGTTGTCTTTACAATAACCAGTATGTACTTTTTAAAACTTGCGATAAAGTGAATGATTATTTTGATTTTAGGAATATTTGAATTTATACGAGAGATAAAAAAGTATTTAGAAACAAACCGGAACTTTATTTTGGTGGCAAGTTTGTTTATTATTTACTACTGTAGGGAAATACGCACAGAATTTTGTTTTCTGATGTTGTATTTACAATGAGTCCGACAGTACGGAAAGTAGAAATAGAATGTACCTCTCTGGGTGTTTCATGGCCGCTATTTGGTCGCGTCAGGGTTGTTGGGGTATTGTGATTCCAGCTTTACACTAACCGCCCAGTTTATGAAAATGGGCTATCTAATTAGTGATTCTGCTCAGTTCTGACAGCTTTGCAACTGTAAAGGAAAATTAAATTTTTTGCTTCAGTGAATTGAGGGAATAGATTTGGACAGTTCTTAACATAGAGGTCTTGAAAGCAGATGCGGGTGAAGTGAGGTGAGTATGAAGCAGCGCCGGAATGCAAGGGCAGGGAAATGGGATATCTCCTATAAAACCTGCTGACCAGTGGCATCATCCGGTACAATTCCCGCTTGCAAAAATTCATAGTAAACCAGCTGGGGATCGAACCCGGTTCACCATGGTGGGAAGTGAGCACTCTAACCGCTCAGTCCCGTCACAGTAATAGAGAGGTTTATTTTGTATACATACTTGATAAATTTTTATAAAATCATATAGTTTGAAAGTTACAGGCATGGAAACACTCTAATGTGGAAGAATCACATTTTAGACCTTTTTACCTTTTAGTTAAAAGTTTGAATTTCCAAAAGGCCTGAAATTGGATTCTAGGTATTTATGTAGCCAACCTTTGGAAGCAAAGACCAGGAAGATATTTTATCTGGTTTAATATTGTGCTATTGAAGGATTCCTCGAAAACACGTTTTAACATGTTTCACCTTATTTAAAAAATCCTGGAATTAAGTTTTCAGCATTTATATAGTCAACCTTTCTAAGTAGAGGCATGGCAATATATTATTGGGTTAATGAGCTATTGAAGAGTACTCAAAAATACTTTTTCCACTCTCTTAGGGTTGAATTTCGAAAAGTCCCAAAAGTAATTTTTTTACATTTATAAAGCTAACCTTTTAAAGCAAAAAGCATGACGACATCCTATGGGGTTAATTAACTACTGAGAAGTCCTTAACACTTTTTACCTTTGTAAAGTTTGAATTAAAAAAATTCCTGAAGTTGGTTTTTGAATATTTGCATAGGTTCATTTTTTGAAGCTAAGAGCACAACATTTGATTAGGTTAATTAGTTTTTCAGAAGTCTTCAAAAACACATTTTATCCCTTTTCACCCTCGTAGGGGTCGAATTTTGAAACATCCTTTCTTAGTGGGTGCCTGCACCCAAGAAAAACCTTCTGAAAATTTTAATGATTTTGCATCCAGCAGTTTTGGCTGTGCATTAATGAGTGAGTCAGAAAAAAATTTAATTTATACATAGGGGGAACGTTCATACCTTTCAAACATATCCTTCAGAGTCTTTTATTCTTTATAATGGCCAAGTTATAGTCTGTTCATGATTAATTGAGCACCTTAAAAATCGACATTTCAAAACTGTCACTGCCCCTACTTGCTTATATTTTAAGACACACTAACTAGGTAGTATCAAAGGGAAAGGAGTTCCATTGCTTAAAGTTGAATTAGATGTCTAAAGTAGACATTTCTGAATAATGAAATTATTTCTTTTGCTTTCTGTTTTTTTAATGCATATAGGCATAAGAATGAGCAAATGAGTAAATACTTAATTTTCTAATATTTTACGGTTTACGTTTCCAGGTGCATGAATAAAGAGATCGGGCCCACAGCAATGTTAACTTTAGGGCCTACATCACTGTTTGTGTATGTAAAGCCCCATCCACAATTGTCTTGGCATAAATATAACAAGTGAAACCATCCGTCCACGATCACCATTAACATTAAAGAAAAACCCTTTTCTGACAAATAAGAAAAGTGTAAATGAATATGAAATAACTTATGCTAGTACAGTATAAGTTGGCTATCATGATTACAGCAGGTTTTATGACATTTCAAATCTCATTGGTCGGTGTTAAAAAGTTGGTGTAATATACTCGGAGACAACCATCTTAATGCCAAGCCACGCAAATAACACCCAGTAAGTCATGCCAGAGAGGTACTAATTGAGGATGTTGCGATCTCAAATACATGTTTCTTCTTCTTTATTCTATGCATGTTATGTGTACCATGTCGATTATGGATGGGGTCTAAGTGCTTTGAGATTTTTGGATGCTTTCTGTGACCTGGTTTTAATGCAAATAGAATACATTGGAAACTCTATGTATTAAAACCAGATGGATTGATTGAAAGTTCGCATCCATGAAACATATTCTGTGGTCCCATTTTTTATTTATCTGCATTTCAAGACCACATTACTGGAAAGTTGACATCTATTGGAATCTTTTGTCAGTCCCCGGAGAAATGATGGATAAAGAATCCACTGTATATTTACGTTAGACAAAGTATTTAATTCATATAAAAGGATGTGTGTGTGTGTTGAAAATTCAAATGTAAACACACATTCAACACTAATGAGGTTATGACTTTACAGATGAGTCAATGTTGGAGACATGACACAGAAGACGGAAATCTGTCTAGTTAAGTCATCAGTGTGTGGGTGGATGCAGTGGTGTGTGGGAATGAAGCGCTGTGACGAGTGTGTGGTGTGCGCAGGTGCTAATAGAGCAGGTTTCCTACGGTCCGCTGGCCCTCTCCAGTTTCCTCACTGGCATGTCGCTTCTAGAAGGAGGCTCCATAGACGATGCAGTCTCCGAACTACGCTCCAAGTTCTTCGGCACTATGAAGGTAACCAATCCCCAGTCTCCTTCTTCCCCATCACAGTGGTACTGTTTGCAACCCTTGTACCATACCTCCTGAGGTGAAGATCCTCACAGGGGCAAGAAATAGGTACTACTAAAGCGTATGCCAACTCGAGGATGGGACAGGATTATAAACCCAGTTCATAATTTGTTCTGGGATTTCTGGAAGCATGATGTGTTACTGTATTTAAATTGTTTTTAAATGTTCAGATAACACTAGTGTCCTCCTTAGGCAAAACATTTAAGTTTAGTTGTTTAACGCATATTTTATTCCATGTGATGTGCACAGGAAAATTGGAACCACTCTGTTTCAAATATTTAAACTTTCTCAGCTAAATGAAAAATCAAAAATTGCCGCATAAAAAAAAAAAAAAAAAAAAAAAAAAAGGGGGGAGGGTGTCTTTCTCTCACTCCCTCTCCCCTTCTAGATCACACACAGCTTTTCTCAAACTGCACACACACACAGGTATGTTTTATGTGTGCATCTAGCAGTAATAACCTGTTAGTTGTAGTAAAATATTATGTTCTGTTCTCGTGGATTTTTTTTTTCTTTCTTTCTTTCTTTCTTTCTGTAGAACACTGTGGCTCGCAAATAAACAGATTTGGAATTTGATTTTCTTACCTAAATGTGGCACCATAAAGAGTTTTATACACCAATTTCATTCATCCAGAATTATGTTTTTGTTTGTGTTGAGTTCAAGTTGTGGTAACTCAACCAAACAGCATTACAAGTAGACGTGAACTTGCAGTTAATGAAACACTGACGCCGGCTAACAGCCAGCAGTGCTAGAGAGCCCATGACGGTGCTCACGTGTCATGTGTTCCGTACATGCGCAAAGAGGCCGATAATTTTGAACTTTCCTATAACTGTTATTTTCAGTGTAAAATATGTTATATGGTCTTTGCAGTGTTTAATATGTCTTTAAATGTTTTATTTGTTTGGTTCTGAATATTCAAAGAATATATATATATATATAATATTCTGAATATTAAGAACACTTAATATTCCAGCATGAACGCCATCACAGAGACACTAAAATAATATCGAAATTCATAAGAAAAGTATAGAAATGTAAAACAATATCTAATTTAATTTCTGCCATTTTATTTTCAATATAAAATATTTCACTCAGCATGCATAGCACTTCCGCTTATGTGAACCCCGTAGGCGACTATGATAGGTCCGTGCGACACTTGTATCTGCACAGTCTGTCGAGGAGAGCTGGCGAGGTAAGACACTGTCACGTGTGCACTACAACTTTTGTTCACTGATTTAGGTTTCCATAGTCAATTTAGTTTACCAGTTAACCTTTGCTTGCATATGTTTTTGCCAGATATTTTTCCCCAGCATTATGCTTCCGCTTTATTAATCTCTTACGCCCTTGTGTCATTTTTAACTTAATTGAGGAGAAGGAGGAGAAAGATGTCGAGAGGTCATGCGACACACACATTTTGAATCAGGCGCCATCTGCCTATGTTTTTGGCATTTCATTGTAACTTCTGCATTATTGTTACACGCAATTTAGAGCTTTAATTTTATATATGTATTTGAGGGTAATTTTCGTGTTTGAATATTTTACGGCAACTTCACGTTTAACCACATGGCTTACCGAAGCCAAGTCTTTGTATACGCCATCACTGCCTTTTAAAAGCTTTTAAAAGTAACATCATATGTGCAATCATTTATTTCAGGTTTCTATGTCAGTTTTATTCAGGGTTCAACGTATTCTTCACGGAAATTGATGCTTTTTGCACTTGGCCACGCTGTCACAGTAATGTTTGATTTTACCGCCATCAGGCATGTTACAAGCCTGTAACGACTCTAATCGTAAAGAGAACCACTTGCTCAACACAAATAATACTTTATCTGAATTTAGTTTGCCTTTTCCACACAGAAATATTGCAATTTCACGTGCATCACGTGGTCCACTACGAACTACATCCAGTGGCATCCACGTCACCTAAGCTTGTTTTCACATGTGTGTGTTTATTGTGAATATTCATCTTGTGTCCCATCTTATTTCATGTCTCATTCAAGGGTCTCTATAATTGTGTAATTAGTGTATGGTGCAATTATTCCCGTCCTAGCTTGCTCTGTGTATAGGCCATCACCACACTAACCACGTGCTGGAGGGCGAGCCCAGACAAGTTTGCATTAATGATGCCGAGTAATCACACATGTTAATATGTATTAAGGGTTTTCATTTATAATTCACCATGTCCTGTCTTCAGGGAAAAACCGTCAGTCCACCCTAACGGCTTTTGGCCCTCTTCCCTTGTGAAGGCTGTGCTTTCACGCACTCGGTGAGATCATCCATTTAGGCATCCACTAGATTAATTACGGGCTGGAGAACACCCAAACGGAATTGGCTAGTCATGACCGAGATAATCATACTTTTTTTGGCACGTCGATGTGTATGAACAATATGAATAAAAACAAGTCTACAGTGAACTCTATTTATTTATTCAGTAGTGACAGTGTCCTAGCCACATATGTTTATTAAAAGTTTAGTCTTGCCAACATGTTTGTAAGTACGCACAGGTGAGACAGACACACAGAACCCATAGCATCCCTGAGAACCCTGAGTCTCAATAGTGCGGTGATTAGGAAGCACTGCTGGCGCCCATATCATCATTCACTAGTTGCAGGTTTTGTTAGTATGTGTTTACATAACTTAACTGTAAAACGCTAAGTTTCCAAGTGCAGGGTTTCTTTGTGTACTAGACTACCTGAGTGTAATAATTAAAAATGTTGTTCATTCAAAGTTGTCTTAATGCATACAGAATGTTGGTAGTACCAGTTTTGTGTTTGTTTTCTTTTGTTTTTATCTATGGTATAATTTACTCCACAATGTTCTGTATCTGATAATTACCTCCTTGCAAGTTAAACTGTGAGCCCCGCAGTGTGTGCTACCTCGATGGATCAGGACCATCAATGTGGCACCTGTCAAGCACTCAGCCACTTTGTAATGTTTGTCATTGTGACTGTTTCTTCTATGCGTGAAGTGGTAAGAGAAATTATATTAGTGGTGTACTAACTCCAGATATAGAGATAACTACAACAGAAAAATATTTTGATAAACATACATAGGGTCAGCTGCCGTGCTGGTAGCATGCCTTGTCAGATCACTTCCGATTGGCTACCGAAGCGACCCAATCCTCTTGCAATGCTATTGTTGCCATTGCAACTGGAAAATAAAGCAAAGAGAAAATGTGAAATAAAAGTAACGAAAATGCAGGAAAGTGTGGAGAGATGAAACTTTTTAAATTCTTTTTCTAATTTCTTCAAAATTAATAGTAAAATATCTTAAATATAATGTATTCATCTATAGTGTTAGTAGTATGCAATAAATATTAAAAATCAATACATCTTCAGTAATGCTATATTTTATTACACAATACATAAGATTTCTGCGACTTCTTGAAATAAATTTACATATAGTTCTTTCTTCAGTAAATTTAATATTTTATAATTGAATCTTTCCTATAACTGCGATATGTAACACAAAATAATCTTTCAGCAAATAGAAATAATCATAAAAAATTAGTTTACCCATCTTTTTTTTTTTACTAGTGTATAATAGAGTTTGTTTATACAGTAAAAACCCCTCCATACGACCACCTCTCTAGTACAACCCAATCCCGAGATGAAAAGTTTGGGTGGAAAAAGTCGAAAATTTTGAGGCACGTCTAAAAATAAATACAGTAATCCCTTGCCAACTGCAGCATCTTTTCAGTTGTGCACGGATTTGTTTTTGTAGACCTTTTCTCCAACTGTGGTACTAGTTTCTATTATCTACAGTTTTTAGCCGTTAGTGATGTTAGTGGTGGCACATTTCTCAAGCTACCACAATAGACTTTGACATTTGTTGCCCCAAGCAGCGTGAAGCAATAGGTGTATTGTCTGTGGTATCACTGGAGGAGGCAGGGGGGGGGGGGGGGGTTGCAGGCAGGGGGCCCCGGGTCAGTAAGGATTCTTAGTCCTAGTCACATGCCTTACCCTCCCTGTCTTTTTTTGCTTCCATTATCCCTCCTCTTTTGCTGTGAAAACAGTGGCACATTACGTAGACTAGCTTCTTAATCAGTGTATGTATGATAACTATAACTTCAAATTTAATTTAATGCCCTTTTTTTAAATAATTATTTTTAATTTTATGTGTGCCCATGTCTACATAATATACTAATTTTTTATGGTGAACAATTGTTTTTTTTTCTTGTGAAGTCAATTTTATGTGTAAAGTGAATAAAGATAAGTGTGTGCAAATAAAATGTGTTCTTATGTTACCGGTACCATATTATGGCGAGTCAGGTAGTGTGCACATATAGGCAATGTCAAAAGTTTTTGATGAAAAACTCGGGATAGTTAATAATTCAAGCAGATTACACTAAATATTTATATCCCCGGAATCATTGCCGGGCCTCATCGTGCCAGTGGAATTTTTTCAATCCGTGATTACGTGTTATGTATTTTTTTTTACGGATTTTTCCGTGATTATGTGTCGAGGGTAAGGTGGAACAGGAAGTGAGCACCCTCAAAAGTGAGTGGCAGGAATTCCTGCAGCTGCAAGGAAGAAGACATGCAGTGGCTGAGGAGGAGCAGAGATCGACCTCCGCCGAACCAGCGAATGTGGACTGAGGAGAAAGTAGAGGTCGCTGTCAATTCTGCCATTTTAGGAGAAGCCCAGGAGTTTTGCAATGTGGGTATGCCTCAGCCAGGGGTGGGTAAAGGCGTCAGAATTAAGCCCGTCTCCTACGATGGACAGACTTGGTGCGAATACCGGAACAGGTTCTAGATTGTTACCTCTCTGTATGGCTGGATTGAAGAGCAGCGGGTGTACTACCTGGCAGCTGTACTGATGGGATCTTCATTGAGCATTCTGCAGTCGCTGCCAGAACGACATTGGCTAGAATACTCCACATTGGTGTCTGCTTTGGAATTGCGATTCGATGACCAATCTGTGACATGTCCTCCATGCCCAACTGCAAAGCCACATTCAGCGACCAGCAGAACCACTGTGGAAGCTGTGGCAGGACGTTGTGAGGCTGTTGCACCTGTCTCTGGAGGGATGCTCTGAAGAAGTCAAAGATGTCATCTTTGTCAACGCTATCGCTGACACTGATGTGCAGCAAGCTGTGTGGTTAGCTGCGCCTCACACCATGCAGGATGCCTTGCCCAAGCACTGAAGGTGGAGTCAGCGTGGCAGTCATCAGTGCCGTGACGTCCAGTGTGGGCAGTGATACTTGATGAAATGGAGGATGACAGCATCAAGAGGATGTTGAAGGACTTGCAGACGACCATGAGGGACATCGCCTCTAGAGTTCGCAATACGGAGACTCGCCGTCCCCCACCCAAACTGCTGGAATGTTGGACGTGTGGACAGCCGGGGCACCTGAGAGCCAATTGTCAGCAGCAGCAACAGCCAGGGAGCAGGTGCCAAGGGGCAGGTGAGAGTGCAATGTCTTCAGGAAACTTGTAAACACCGATCTTGAGGGGCAAAGATTGGTGATTGCTGGAGGGAAGGCCTCAATGTTTTTGCAGGTGCATTCAATGAAACAAGATTTCAATGCCACATGCCATGTTTCTTGTTCAATAATCGTTGACACAGGGGTGACTAGCATTGGTAAGACCAGACATTCTCGGACCTTCCCCCCAGCATTCATCCAATAAGAACATTGATCACTGCTATTTAACTACAGTAACGGACGAGACCACACCAGTCAAAGGCAAGAGATGGGTACTCTTTAACAACTTGGTAACCTTGAGATAGAGCATGATATATACATAGCAGAAATAGAGGACGAATGCATTTTGGATCTTGATGTATTACGTAAGCTGGGATGCTGTATTGATACTCAACTGGGGGTGTTATGTGTAGGTAATAGAGTTGCTAGTGTCAACATGATGAGATTTTTCTTCGCCAATGAGCTGCTCAGTAATGTGTAATCAGCCGACTGTGCTCCCTGCTTCTAGCAAAGTTGTTATTCCAGACAGATGCCAGGGAAAATTTGTCAGGTGGTTGAGCATAATTGAACCAACCCAGAAAGTTGGCATTTTACCATATGGTGTCATTGTAGCAAGGACTTTGATCTCTTTGAAATCACACAGTTTGCCTGTTAGGATGACCTTGCTATCCTTCTTGAGGAGGGGGCCACAATAGGGGTTTGCAAGCAGGTCTCACAGGTTCTTCCAAATGTTCCAGAAGCTTCACTGTCACAACCTACTGAATGTCCTCGTCCAGATTCTCTGGGGGAACTGCTAACAAGAACAAAAGAAAACCTCAACTGGCAACAGGAGAGGGCAGTTTCAGAATTGTTATAGAGAAATAGAGGTGCTTTCTCCTGTGAGCCCAATGACCTTGGCAGAACTAATGTTGTGTGCCATCACATCAACACAGAGGATGCCAGACCCATAAAGCAGCTACCAAGGTGACTACTGCTAGCTTCATATGAGGTCATTGACGGTATTCTGAAAGAGATGAGGGATTTGGATGTGAAGAGCCATCAGTCAGTCCATGGTCTTCTCCCATTGTGCTTGTTATAAAGAAAAATGGCTCTATTAGATTTTGTGTTAATTACTGCCAACTTAATAATGTGACCAAGAAATATTCTTACCCATTCCCTAGGATAGACAACACCCTGAATAGCCTAGCAGTTTCACAGTGGTTTTCTACTCTAGACATGAAGAGCAGCTATTAGCAGCGTGAGGTGGCCCAGAAAGACAAGGAAAAGACTGCCTTTTGTGTCCAAGGTAAAGGAACCTGGCAATTCAAGGTTATGCCCTTTGGGCTGTGTAATGCCCCTGCCACCTTCGAATGACTGATAGTGAAAGTTCTGCCCTTAGACATTTGTCAGGTGTACCTAGACGACATTGTGGTCACAGGAAGAACATTTGAAGAGCACCTGACACACCTAGATTCTGTGTTTCAGAAAGTTGCTGCAGCCAACCTGAAATTAGTTCCCAAGAAATGTGACCTTTTCTAAAAGAAAATTAATTTCTTGGGCCATGTTGTATCGGCCCATGGGATTGAAACAGACCCTGAGAATACCAGAGAAATAAGAGATTGGCCTCTGCAAAAGGGTAAAACTGAAATGCGAAGTTTCCTGGGATTATGTGCTTACTACCGTTGAGTTTTGCCTGGGTTCACCACTATCGCCAAACCTCTGTATGAATTGACTGAGGAATAAAGAAAATTTTATTGGACCCCAGAATGCAAAATTGCTTTTAATAGACTAAAGGAAATTCTGATATCTCCCACAGTACTGGGCTTCCCGAGTAGAGAGGGTCAATACATTCTGGATACTGATGCTAGTGATGTTGTAATCAGGGCTGTGTTATCTCAGGACCAGAATGGAAAAGAGAAGCCTTTGTAATACTTCAGTAAGGTGCTACACAAGCCTGAGAGGAACTACTGTGTGACACGCAGGGAGCTTCTGGCAGCGAAGGCAATTGCACATTTTCACCTGTATCGTTATGGTAAACACTTCATCCTAAGAACTGATCATGCTTCATTATGCTGTCTGCTAAATTTCAAGAACCCCGAATGTGAAATAGTCCAGTGGATACAGCTCTTGCAAGTATATGACTTTGAAATACATCGCAGGTCTGGATGCCTTCACAGCAATGCAGATACACTGTCGAGGAGACCCTGCGAACCAATCTGTCGTCATTATGATTGCCAGGAGGAAAAGGTTGGTGTATGGTGGAAATCAAGGGGACAAGAATTCAAAGCTCTGTATCTGGTGATGGGTCATGTACATGGGACGAAGAGGACATAAGAAATAGCTAAGTGACACCACCTTGCGTCCAATATTGGAGTGGAAGGGAACCGGGTGTTACCAAGATGAAAGGAGACATTCAGCCTATGGAGGACAGTCAAGGCATACTGGGCACAGTTGAGTTCCCTTGTTATAATGAATGGTGTGCTTTACAGGAACTGGGAAAGTAATGATGGGAAACAAAGTAATTTACAATTGCTGCTACCAGAGTGCCGAATCCTAGAAGTGATTATAGTATTGCACAACACAGCAGAAGGTGGTCACTTTGGTATACATAAGACACTCGACAGAGTCCGAATGAGATTCTATTGGCTGCATTGTCTGCAGGATGTCCTTCTGGTAGCACAAGACTGTTTTAGAAAGTAACCCAAGGTCATACTGGTGCCAAACCAAGAGGCTGGCACAGTAGCTGATGCACTTGTAGAACATGTTTTCTCCAGGTTTGGAGTGCCACTTGAGCTTTATTCTGATCAAGGATGAAATTTTGAAGCAATTCTTTTTCAAGAGGTAACGAGGATCTTAGGAATGAAGAAAACTCGTACCACAGCATTTCACCCTCAGTCGGATGGGATGGTCAAAAGGCTAAATTTTACCCTGGAATAGTATGTGTTTGGGAGACAGGATGCTGTTTGGGAGAGAGCTCCACCTATCTGGTGCCCTGCTGTTCAGACGTCCAGTGGAAGAAGCAGCCACTCCAGAGTATGCCATTAAACTACGCCAAAAGTTACAGACATTCATGAATTTGCCTGGAGGCATCGTTAAATTAATAGTGACAGAATGAAAATGTGATATGACTGAAGAATTCCTGAGAAGACTTTTCAAGGAGGACAGCTGGTGTGGTTGTACAACCCTCAAAGAAAGAAGGTATATTGTCCAAAGCTACAGAAAACTTGCGAAGGCCCATACAGGATTCTGAAGCACATAAATGATGTGATCCACCAGATTTGTCAACAGTGCTGTCTGTCTGTCCGTCCACATTGACCGGCTGGCACTGTACGAATTTCCTTGATGTTGGAGAGTCTGTTCTGGACGAACAGACTTAAGGAGAGGGCAGTGTTATGCACTAAAGCTAGCACCAGGCTGCTGTCTGGTGCTGTGGGGGATGAATCGCCTCGACCCTCCACTTTCCCTGGAATGATGCGCTTTCTGCCTTGTTACTTCTCCACCCATTCTGGGAAGCTTGTGAACCTGTGAGACTGGCTGGCATCACAGCCCCTCTTCCTCCATCCACTGGAGAAGCCAACAGGAGGCGCAAGAATATTCTGCAAATTAGGACACTTGGCGCAGCTAAGGAATTAGCTAAATGTCTGGATGATGGCCTACCATCCTATAAATACCTCAGCATTCTAGTGGCCACCAGTCTTTGGCGAAGGCCATCTAGTTGAGTGTGGGCATGAAGTTATGTGCGGTACAACTGCAAACGAGGTGTTTGTGCGTGGTGTGAATGGACGATAGGGCGTGAAACCAGAAGAGTGATTTCTACTGTGCGTGAGGGCACTTGGAGAACTCTAGAACATTGCAGACTGGTGGGATATGGACTAAACGAGGTGGGACTGAATTCATGTGTAATATGGATTTTATTGTAAATATCGGAACTGTCAAATGTGGACACATAATTATAAAATGATTGAATAGGTTTTGCTACACTGTCTATTGGGACCGACTTTTAATTAATTTCATTGATTTATTTCAGTTAATTATAAACTGTATTAATTGAAGTAATTAATAATTAATGACAATTATTGTAAACTGTAAGTGATAGCAATTTATTGTGAGATGTTGAGTCGAGAGAATTTTGTTCGTAGTTTTTGTAAATAAAATTAGGAAATTATAATTAACTCTTTTATTTAAGACCTCCATCTCTTAACGAATTTTGTTTAGCCCACTGACTTTGAGAGATGGAAATTGTAACACGATCTTAGTTTTTTCTTCTTTTTTGTACAATGGCACAGCTTTAGCATTTGAAAAAAAATGTAATTTCAATATGTGTATTAATTAAAAAATGCTAATGATTTTAACAAAAACTAAGCATTTATTTTAAGTAATTTGCTGGGAATCTCACGTATGCCAGCAGAGTTATTATTCATTGCCTTTGATGCCACCAGTGAGTTGCAGTTGTACAGCCTGTTTCGTGGAAATATCAGAAAACAATGACTGAAAACAAACATTATGTTTGTCTCAATACAAAGCTTGAATGTATCATTTTTCACACTTAGGTCTTTGTTTCAAGTTTATATCTTCAAAATTGGCTTAAAAAACCTAACTTCATTAATGTGTATTTCCCTATACCAAATTCTCACTGCCTTCAATCCAGGCAACAGCCTTAACTTTCAGAGTATTGATGGACAATTTGGAAAGATAATTACATGCATTCTACATGATGAGTGTGAACTTTGTCTGATAGATATTCAAAATTCACTGAAAAATGTAATTTAGATAAAAATAAGTAGTTATAAAATATTTACCTCAACATTACTTATAAAGGTAAAAAATGATATTTTATATGGTAAAGCTCTGTGTAATAATTTATTTTTGTAATTAATTATATTTATTAACGATACTTATGATGCCGACGGGTGAGACACTGAGACAATTGCGATACACTTTACCTGCGGTTTGATGGGTGCCAGTGGTGGTTCCTAAGCACCGCACTTAGAGACTCAGAGTGATCTCAGGGATGCTGTGGGTTCAGTGTGTTTGTCTCACCCGTACGTACTCACTAAACTTTTACACCTTACACTGAGAAGGTAGGTGTCGCCACACGTGCTGTGTGGCGACGATCAAACACATAGAGGACTAGTGCAAAACAATAACGTTGTTCAAAAATACAAAATAACATTTGAAGAAGATGGGGTACGACATGAGATGGAAAATACACACAAAACGTGCCAATTCACTTTTAGATGGCACGGATGCTGCTGGATAGGGCTCGTAGCAGACCATGTGGTCAGATGTAAAAACACATCACTTAAATTCGGCCAATAGTTATCTTAAATAATTGCATGTTCTGTGGAAAATTATATTAGCCAGAAATGAGCAAACACAAGCCCTTGGAATGCCAGTTGGCGGAAAAATACAAGTATAGGCTGTTCACAGTAAAGTGAGCACTTTTGAAAGCCCTCTCATTTGGAATAATAGTCAATAATTATATTTTATTTTAGCTTTAGACGTCAACTTCAGAGTGCTGTGGAATAACTACATTGCATTTAATAGTTACATGGCAATAATTATTTTAAAAAGTTGTAAAAGTATTAAATATGACTTAAAGGAGAAAGTAACTAGGGTCTCAAAAGTGCTGACTTTACCATGAACAGCCTATATACAGGCGGACCGCATGGTCAGGAAAAAATTGCGTTAGAACATGTAAAATACATGAACCCTTATTGACAAATTACATAAAACCCTGAGATAACTTATGGTGCACAAGACGGACAGACAATTAGCCCACATTACGTGGTGATTGCGTGGATACAGACTTGGTGTTATTTGACCACATGGCCATGAGCAATGTGGCCATAAAACATGATAACATTATGAAACCCCCAAAGTGATTAAACAGAAAAATTGCCCTTAATATTACACATCACAATAAAGCATAAATTACATTGAAAAAACCCTGAATATGGGTGGATGACATCTGATAACTCAAGTAGCGCGGATCTCATGGCCTCTCTGATACAACACACTCTTATCTTGTTTATATTTCCAAAAAGCCTTAAAGGCTGTAAATTCTTAGGTTAAGTGGATATCCTTATGCTGGGACGTCTGGCAAAATGTACACAAGACAAAGGTTAACCGGTATACTAAAATGAACTATGGAAACCTACATCAGTGCAAAAAGGTGAAATGCATATGTGACAGCATCTTACCTCGTCAGCTCTCCTAGAACGACTGCCCAGAGGCAGGGGTTACGTGAACCGATCATGGCTGCCTACAGGGTTAACACAAACGGAAGTGCTATGCAAGCTGAGTAAAATATTAATATGGCAAATTGAAATGACACCAAGAGAATTTCTAAACAGTTTTACATACAGAATTTAAATTGGAATTTTCTGTTGGCATTTAATTGTCTTTAGAAGACGTTCTCGCCTGAATATCATTGTCTCTTATTTCAGCACTGTGCGTACATTGAATTTTAAATCGTAATTGCACAGATAAGCTCTCAAAAATACATATAACATTTTGACAAACAATGTTACCCTTGAAACAAACACATTTTACACTGAAACAACTGATATCATATTTCTGAAAAGTCAGTGACCTGTAGTGGTAATTAGCCACGTTTTTACCATCCCATGTGTCTTTAGCTGCAAGTGCCATCACGGGCTGATTGTGGCTGGCCCTTGACCAGCATCACTTTATAATGTGATTTTAGATATGTTACATGTTTGTGTTTCGTTATCTTATCATTTAAATTTTTTACAATGTTTGTATTTTCTAATTTTTTGTATAGTTTGTCAGTGTTAAAAATTGATGGCTCGTTATATGGTTTATTGTTGCATTAATTTAGCACTCAAAAATGTTTGTTAGATATCATTCATTCAGTTTATTAACATGTACCTGCTTTTTTTTTTTTTTATAACCCCTTTTAAACCAAAAATGTTGCGTAGTATAATGTTTTTAAAAATAGTTAGTGCCTTTTTTTCCCCCCCTCCCCCATTTGAAACCACTGAATGTTGGGAGCTATATGAATGAAACGTGTTTGTTTAAATATGGTAAGAAAGTAGTACTAAAAATTGAACTTATTTTATTTCACTGTGCAGTGGTATAAAAATGGTTGGCTGCAGCTCGTAAGAAGTTAGCTAAATTGATTTTACATTTTGGCCTTGCAGAGACCACATTTTCTTATGCTTGAGATATTCCTTGCCTTATTGCATTAATTTAGCCAAATGGTCTGCAAATGTCTGTTCTTACACACCTGTGAGACATTAAAACATGATTTCAGGTTTTCATGTATTGCAGGTTGGAGTATGTGTGTGGCCAGTCGTGCAGACCATCAACTTCACCTTCGTGCCAGAACGCAATCGTCTGTTATTTGTTGGCACCTGCAGCTTCCTCTGGACCGTGTTCATTGCGTATGTCAAGCAGATGAAGGTGCAAGGTGTGGATGGTGCTCCCAAGAACCAGTCGCACCCAGATGTGAGCCCAAAGTCATCTGCGTAAAGGGAACTAGTAGATGTATTTCATGTGTTCAGTGACTAGGGTTAGCTGTATGGAACTGCATTGTGCTGGTTCACTTGCAGGTATTTCAGAGAGACTGTAATATGCATCAAATTTTTTAATCTGTGTTGTGGGATCCACTGGTCTAGCAAAATGGTTTCCATTTTATGGTACAGACAAAGATGCGCACTTTTCTTTTTTTCCTGTGATGCAAATTTTTAGTGTATATATAGAATGGAAATTGCAATGTGAAGTCTTCAAGGTACATATACAAAGCTATGTGCAGTTGTTTCTCCATAGTTGATTTAGCAAAAAATGTGGAGAAAAGTTTTTAAGATACGTATCCAGTTCTTCTCCATGTAGTGCCTCTTGTCCAGAGCGAACTGGAGAACACGTACTACACAGACACTGTGTCTTGCTGCTACAGTCTTCCACTTCTCTGTAGTGCACAGCTTGTACATGTGATTAAAAATAAAAGGAGAAGAAAATGGAAGCATAACTTTTGGTGCACTGCTGGCAGGTGCTAACAGTTTTTGGTTGCCTTGGCATAGGTGGTGGTAGTCAGTTAAACCAGGTGGTATGCTGTGTCTCACTGAAAATGATTGTGTTAGAACAATATGATCACCACTACTCATTTAACAGGCTCCTCATTAACCGTGGTTGCTGACGCGTTCCTTACGAAGGAGTTCTGTAGCTTTTAGCCTCCTTATTTACGCACCTTATAACAGACATTGAGATAAGTACATCAGTAAAATTATACTTTACATAAAAAAATAAATTTTATAATCATTATCTTGTCAATCTATAACAGGGATTTTGTTCAGCATTTGTAGTAGTATTTTCTTCTTAAAAATGAAGTTTGATTTTCATATTGCACAGTTATGTGCAGGTTTGCTGCAAATGATAGAATCACCATGCGCATAGCTGTCTCTTCTGAAACCTCTAGGTGCCAACTCAACTCACTGGTCATAACTTACTAAGTTGTTCTAAAGGTTGGAAGAACCAAAGACGTTCTTGTCTGTGCATTTGTAGATTAAGTTTCCCCACTTGCCTCGTGGGTTGGTTGAATTGATCCCAAAACCTGAGACCACATTTATAATCTGGACAGGCATTTACATGCAAGAGCAGGAATTGCATATGTGTTAAGTGCCATGCCTGTGGTACCTTTGTCCTATAGTTAATTTTGTGCTGGGTGACATATAGTGATGTGAGCAATGTTGCAGTAAGGAATACAACAAAGCATATACATTTTACCATGTGGATGCTTAAGCATGTTCAGTTGTTTTTTATGGTTGTAAAATTAAGATTTCAAATCAGTTTTGTAAAAGTTGTTTTATTTTTTCCATTACATTGAAAAACAAAAGACAGCAATAATCAAAGAGATGCATAAATAGGTCTTGTGCTGTAAATGTGTATGGGACTGGGCCGTGAAAAAGTCTGTATGTTGTAAGTATTGTAGGACAAACTTATTTTGTCTTGTCTGTGAACATGCCAGAGCTCAAAAACGATGTATTCCCCCACATGTCAAATGAGTTGCATGTACCATCGCCTTCATCTTTCTCTTGCTGTTGACCTTCCTTCCATTTAACTCATCAATATCTTTAACTCTGGCTCAGCAGTTCAGCCCTATGCTCCTCTCATTGCAGTGAACTTAAGTTCATTAACTGTTTGAATTCTTGTGTTATGATGCACGATAATCTGTAGAGCTTATCTTCTACAGGTGGAGTAATATCAGTTTTTGTTGTATATTCTTTGCTTGATAATTTCTTGGGAAAGTATTGATAATCTATGCATCTTGCTGGGATATTTGAGCAACAGTGATGCTATGAAATGACGTGAAAAATTATGTGTTAGTATCTTTACCCTGACTAAGTCATTATTCAGAATGCAAATGCCACACCTCTGCGGTAAATTATGAGTAGTTTAAAAGAAAATAATTGTAGCCCATGAGCTCTACAGAACTGGTCTTTCTAGTGTATAGACAGACATAAAAGTGAAATTACAGTACAGTATTATTATTGAAGATGGGTATTGTCTTTGATACTTTCCTAACGTTATTGTTGTTTTATGCTATGTTAGTTAACAACACTATGACTAACTCTTAGTCTCTGCTCGAAGGTAGCGATGGCATACCATTAGCATGATCAGCATGTACAGGATGAAAGTTGTTGCGGGGCTCACAGCACCTGTTGTGTTGTGCTCCCATTTTGCAAAAATGTTTTCCTTGTGAGCGAGAAGAATTGTTTTTAATATTTGTCTATATTTGATTCATGGTATCTTCTGCCTTTTCTGAAGATTGTCCTGCTAAAGTTATACTTCCGGGATATTCATCTGCCTCATGTAAACTAACCTTAAGTAAGTCTGAAAAGTTACATCAGAGGACAACGCACCGAATTTGTGTGCACTCAGTGTAACAGTATTTTATATAAGAATTACATATTTTTCACTAGGCAGTCTTACCAACACACGTGTTTCTCTTTTTTTTTAAATTCAAATTATTTAGAAATGAAGCATTATAATTTATAAATATTGTTATGAATAACATTTCAAATTAACAGAAAAAAAAAGAAACTTTTATGAACACAAGTATAAAACACTTATAATATATGGCATATTTAGGAAATAACTAAACATGTCATACATGGGGAGATTTTTTTTCAAAGGTTTGATTCAAAAAAGGTGAAGAAACTGTGAGTAGACTATATGATGTATGTCAGTTAGCAATATTTTTTTTTTAAGTCAGGAAAGATCAACCTATAATTGCTCATTCTGTTTGAATGATTTCTTTTGACAAAGTAATTGTTAGCAAACGTTATGAAGAAAAAACATCTGTGTCCCAACACATTGTGTACATAAAATTAAAAAAACAAAAAGTATAACTATGTACAAGAACCTAAGGAATTTTAAAATTTTATGTCATATAGGTAATCCAATCTTTCTGGGGTCTGTGATAATCTTGTGTAGCTATTGTCAGAAAATGTATGTGAATTATGTACAGTGTTAATGTTTATTATTATTTATTTTCAGTAAATAGATCACAACTTACAAAATTCATTGCATTCTCATATATTTTATGTGTATCTGTAGCCAATCCAACCTTTTTGTCTGCATGTGTGCCATTACTGGGAACCAACAAGACTTGCTTTGTGGGCTTTAAGTATCACATCATCAGTAATATTCCTTATATTCATGATGTGATTGTGGCATGTTGTAACGTGACACAAGACCACTAGTCTACAAGGAGTTTCCTCAAAAGGGAGTCTTTTTGTTCAAGAGCTAAGCTGAGCGCTCCCAGGTGGATAGTGTGTTCAGATTCTGGGATTTTCCCTTTACGCAGAATAGGCCGGGTTGGCTGTCTGCAGGGCACAAAGTCCACAGTTTTCAACACGCTAGGGCGTTTTGGAGTTATCGCTGGCTTTTGGATACCTGGGCGACAGACCACTGAAAACAACTGGGCAACAATAGGTGGTACTGTTGGCTGTGTTGTGTTCTTAGGTGGTTGAGGTGTGTAGACAGATTGCAGGACGTCGGGAACCCTGAAAGCTATGACAGGTGGCTGGGAAGCTAATGAGAGGCGGACTAGCTCCGCAATCCAGTGGGGTAGCTCTGATGGTCCTGTTCGTATATGGTTCCTGAAAAGGTGCTTTCGTATTTCCGGCATCACAGGATCCTGCAAGTGTCGAAGTGCCTGTGCTTGCTCTTTGGGTGGGAGACTGGTGATGGATGCCACCAAAGCCGGGGAGTATTCGTGCCATCGCCCAGGAGACCCGGTCTCTTGGAGTAGCACCCGAGGACACAAACTACATCACTCCTGTTGAGAAATGGAAAGTAGGCGCCTTATTTCTCCCCCTCCCCCCAAAGGTTACATGTCGAACCATGGACGTGCGATAACGCAGTTGTCACCCTACTTCAGGCACAGACTGCAGTGGGTGCTGGAACTAGAGCCGCACTGGTTAAAGTCAAACACGTAGGTGTTGCTCCAGTTCATTCTTCCCTACTCTGTGAACGCCTGTCTCTCTTGGCGGGGCCTCAGTAGTGAGGCTTACGGACACTAGAGTGACAAAGCTGTTCCGAAGTCAGTGTACCTGTGTGGCGCCCCCATTCCACTCGTTAGAGGGAAAGCTTAGTCAAACTAGATGAATGTGGGTAAGAAAAAAAAGGTAGCATCTGTAAAGCGCTTGAGAAAGCTTCCTGGGTTTACCTGCGTTCCCTTCCCTTAGAGGAGACAACTGGAGCTTGGTACTGTGACTACAGGAATGGTAAGTCTCAAGGTTTAAATTTCAGTTCACGTTTTATTCCAGTAACGGAAAGAACATGGTGACGTACTAGCAACTGTGCACCAGCACGAATAGTCGTCTGGTAGCTGGAATATGAAGGTGGGGGCTGGTAAAGGTAACTGGTGCTACGTTGAGGTGTGTAATGAGCAAAGTGTTGCATGTACTAGCTTTCAAATTCTGCTCGTCTAATGGTGCCACAGTTCCCTATGCTGATGACAGTACATGGTGCTGTATGTGACACGTGGAGACTAAGCAAAGCTGAGGAGGAAATAGCCCTGAGAAGGACTGAAGGAAGAGGTTTGCCTGTCTCGAACACGTCCGGGCTGGAGGGGTGGGAGTTAGCAGGGACCTTCTTGGAGAGTTGGCCGACTAAAGTTGCCGAGTGGGCAGACCACTATGACTAAATGGGGCTGAACTGATTCCGAGCAACAGGTGCTGTAATGAACAGAGGTTTGCTCTGAGCAGTGAGTGTGAGACAAGAAGAGTGAACAAGTCTGAGCAATGAGTGCTGGATTATCGGCTGCTGCGGAGGTGTGAACGGTATCGGTATCTCCTTTTATATTAACTCGGGCCGCTGCCCTTCGTTGATTGGCCGGCGTCATGAGGGCGAGGGGATGGCTGGAATTAGGGGGGGGGATAGCAAAGACATGTCTTGCAGCTGTGACATCACCGGCTGGCTGAAGGTGGAGGATGGGAAGCAAAAGACGAATTATAATAAAAACTATCTACCAGTGAGAAATGGGACTTGTCCTATACGCATAGTTGATGGGCCAGTGAATAAAACAAGGTTGGTAGTAGACAGAACAATCTCAGGTCACATGGGGCAGAAAACGTAAAATCAATTACTATTTCCAACAATGCTAACTTCGGGATGGAACTGAGGTAGTCTGAATACTAAATACTGGAGATGTGCCATGCGCCAAACTTGTTTATTTTCCATATGCTTTGAGTTATGTAGGAAATAAGCATTGCTTATATTAGGGGGATCAATCTCAAAGTGTTTTTATAAGACAATCTTGACATTGCAAACAAAGAAAGGATAGCAAAACGCCACTTGTTTTGCATGGCCCCACGACTAGGCCATCAGTTCTGGAAAAATAAAAAAAGAGAAGTTATTGTGAAATGGTTAAGTTGATGTGAATTTTCTGTGCATCGTTAAGTGTAATACTCTATTAATGTGAATTGTAGGTGATATGTATCATTTTCCAGAACAAACACATACTGAAATAACACCAACGATTTTTACAACCACAAAATATGCTTGCAAACCATTCCGCTATACGACATTGTCCTCCCATACTTTGAAATAGATGATAGTGATTAGTTGTAGGATCATGGCTTTTATATTCAACATAAATGAGTTTTGAAATGATGTAGGGTGTGTCACGTTGACTGTAAAGCCATGGTGCAATGGAGTTGCATGCTATGCGATATTGTATTGTAAACAAGTTAAATATATAGAAACAAAATACAACATTGACAACAAGAATGGTATTAAACATTTGTGTGCAATCCCCTAAATTATTGTTTTAAACATGGCAGGATTTATGGTGGACAAGTTTGTTCCAGCAAGAATTCATGGGAATCGTACGTAGAGTGCTTGGAATAGTGTTTTATTACAAATGCGATGTGTGGCAATCTCTGCAAAGTAAAGAAAGCACAGAACTAGAGTTACAAGAGACTCTTCAATTTGTTTACTTTATTCCTGCAAGTTGTCGGTCATAGCAGAATAACAATTTTCATACGTGCGACACGTCACAACGTATTGACAATGAAAGTTAGTCACAGCCCAAGTGAATTTATTGGATGTGAGGGCAAACACACCGGGGTGAGTTTAACTCTGTTTCTTAGTGTGGAACAGGAGCCCGACCAGTGTGGAGGACTTGTCGTGTGCCTTTCTGGCTTGGTACAAAGTCAAGAACGGCTATAACAATATTACGCCTGGCTGGGGCCACTCTCACATTCATACTGGGGCAATTGATGGCCTGTGATGGCTACTGACCCTGTTGTTGGGTCGACTGGGGCTGGCACTGCTGGTCGTACTGGCTGGCTCCAAGAGCTGGTGTCCCCTGATCCAGGGGTTCGCGATTCCTCAAGGGACTTCCCCACTTCTGAGGAAGGCCTGGATGATGGGATGGACTTCTCCACTGGTCTTGGTGGGGGGTCAAACAAAGCTGGAAGGGGAGCTGGAGGGACCAACCTCTCCATGCGACAGGCAGCTTGGACTCTCCCAGGGTCTTAGACTGTCAAGTACAGTCGGATTGGAATTACCCCTTGTTTGTAATTAGAGGCTGTAGCAGCGTTTTTATTCCTCTTTTGATTACCACTAGTGCTGTGCCGATCCGGATCGGCGAGTGCCGATAATCGGAGCATCGGCTGATATCTGATACAACTACATTAACATAGCCGATAAAAAATGCACATCAATACTGTAAACATCCATTTACCACACCCACATATTCTCCAAAATTATCTGTTCCGAAAGTGGAGTGCACGTATCTGACACAGTGACAGTCGGCGTATGAGATGTGGCAACAGTGTGTCTGGCATGACTCACTAACCCACATGCACACACACAGGCAGTCAGGTGTCTGGTGTGGTCACGCATGGAGCGACGTGTTGTTATCAGCAAATAGGAGCAGCATCATTAACCCGTCGGTAATCTTGTAATCTACCGTAGTTTATTTCAGTGTCGTGATGTAAAAGTAATGACTTGGTTAAGGAAAATGTCTTTCATGTGGAATTATTTTAAAATTGTCGAATCTGATAATTCAAAGCTCAGTGCACAATTGGTAGTGCAGTACGATCAAGAGGTGGTAAAATATGCACAAGGTTTCAACACCTCAAATCTAAAAAAACATCTTGAGAGAGATCACAAGACAAATATAATTCAGGTACGTCATATTGTGTTGTGTATCATTGGTGTTTTAAATTTTTTTTGTAACTTTACTGCACCGCGCGCATGTTGTGGCAAGCTGTGATCTGACAAAGAAGCAACAGAAATGCCGTGCAACATGCTAATAACATTGATAGTAACATTTGTTGTACCCATGAAATGAAACAGATCATGTTTTTTCTATTACCTGTCTTAAAAAATATTTTAATTATTAAATGTTTGTTTTCCAAATAGAGTAAAATACTACAAGTTTTGAGCAAACACTGTATGTCTGATTACAAAAACTTAGGCTATTTTACATTCAGCTTTTCATGTTCTTGCATTGCATATATACGGCAGTCATGTAAAAAGTTAACCACGTGTCAAATTGGACTGTAATATTTGAAAAAAAAAATAATTTTATGGCTGTGTGTCTTGTAAGAAAAATTAGCTAATTAAAACAAGATACTCGGGGAATTTATTTGTGCATTTTTCGATGCACTGAAAAATACGTTAATTGCAATATGTTTCAACCAAAAACATAGTTTGTGTAAGAAATGAAGTGGGAGCTATGTCTGTTTAAGTAATATGCAGCTGCTGGCACTGCACTTATCTCCCGTTATCTCCGTGGCAAGCTGGAAGCAGCAGCCGGCAACGTGTGTGTGTGGAGTGACCTTCACAGGCTATTTATAGACAGCAGCTGCCGCCAGAGGAGGGCGAGCAAGACGTCAGGAGCGTGGTAGAAAAATACAGTAAATCATCCCACGCACTTTTAAAGTATAAACTTTCTGTGTGACGAAAACAAATATAGTAAATGCGGCATTTGATAATACAATGTAGCCAAATAAAATACTGAAACAAACATCATCTGCTTGTCATTCTCATTCGACAAAACTGTAAAAAAAAAAATCTTTCCTGTCTCTTGTGCGTCTGTCCAAGTGCCAAGCCATGCCTCGATGGCTCTTCTCCATGCTCTCTTTATGACTCTCCTACATCCCCTCTGCCACCTTCGTCGGATGACTCACCTCCCCTTCTGACTGCTTGCTCTCCTGCCCCTAACGACAATCTCAATTCAAAAACAAAAAGTCAATTAAGTTTGAAGGCCGAGTGGGAAAGAGGAACACCATATTCAAAAATCCATCCTCTACCAAACCAGGCTTTTGAAATTCCTGTCTTCTCCAGGTTCTTGTGTTTCATGTCCATGGTCAATAAAATGTCCAATAACATAGGAAAATTAACACTCTTTTGCTCTATGTATACTGTGCATTATATTAATTTATGGTTTTAAACAATACCACCATTTAAATCATCTCTCCTTCCCCTGAAATGAGATAAAATAATACTTAGTCTGGAAGGTTTACACAATAGTTGGTGGAACAAACATAAAACCTAATAATATGAAACATATCACTACAGTAAAATTATAACATACAACATAAACAAACAAAAAAAAAAAAATTTCTATTTCAAAACGTGTGTGGCGACTCATAACTGAGGCTATATACTCTGTTTCGTATAACTTCAGTAAAATTTGACAGTTCTCGAAAAGTAGTGCGGCCACCATGTATCCCTCCGCCATAGCTGTTCTGTCAGCGAAGAAAATGATCTTTGTATACAAACTACGAATCCAATGGCAAGCATTGAAAGACTGACAACTTCTGTCCAGTACTTAGGCTACTATAGCTGGTTGTCATTTGCGCTTCGCGACGGTCACAGAAATTTGCGGACCACAGCATACGACAAACTATTTTACAAAGCGGCAGGCGTGTCGATAATTCATTTCACTGAAGAGAGTTCTAAACAGACACCTATGACAAACTAATACAAATATAATTAACTGCATATATAATATTCAGACATCACCAGCAAGGAATTCTCGCATACAGATAAATTATTACGGAAGAGAACACAAAGACAATGGCTTTTCACCGGGCGGAGATTGGTGGAGACCTTTCACGTAGGTAACCGTGATGTTTGCATGCTTTACCATAATATTTCTAAATATTTTTAAAGCTCTTGCTCTATAACTCAGAAAAATAGTGTGGTAGTCTATGAGCGTAATTTTAACCATAAATGTTGTAATTATCATCAATTTTCCACATTATAATTTTTAATTCTGAGTAAGATCTCGAATATAAGGCGACCATACAAATGTGAAACACTATTTTGGTAGAAATTAAATAAGAAAATATATTAGGCCTTCTTGGGCGATAAGTGAGTAATTTAGTGTGCGACAGGCATTTCATTCCTGTGTTAATATCTAAATTACACTACAGCTCTCCACTCAGTCGGCTGCCGGACGTCCGAGCGTGAACATCGTTCTCTAAAAATAGATCCCCTGTCCACATACCACTCCAAGAATACAAAAAAGAAATCAATATTTTGCACATACGGATTAGGCCAATCCAATTAAGCAATTTGAAAATTAATCAGATTAGGATCAACCAAATTAAACAATTTATCGGATTAGCCATTAATCTATCAACGATTAATCAGCTGCGTCCACGTCTTTTACCTAGTGGTCCAGAACCCACTCACCCCTAAAACTACTAGAAGAAAAAACAAGTCGCTAGCTAGTCACAGCTGCCAGCCTGTGAATGACCTCCTCAAGGGCATGTGGCTACCCGCAGGTGCAGTTCTGTTTTCGGCCTGGAACTAATGTTCACGCCACAAGTATAGCGTGCGAAAATAAGGCAACTGCAGATTTTCGCATCTCTTGTTTATGTAAAAACGGTCACCTTATATTCAGACCAATTCTTTTATAATCATTGCAAAGAGCACCAACATAATAACATGCATCCTGCAACCACCATCAGCTGACACAGTACTTTGCAAATGGGGGCGTTTACTGTTTACATCCAGTGTAGGTTGGTCACAACATCTGCAAATTTTATTGAAGTTACATGAAACAAGTGTATAATGGTGTTTCGCGCATGCTACAGAGAGAGAGAAAAAAAAAAGGGGGGGGGCTGCACTTTTCCTTATGTTGGGCAACAGCTTTCCCTCTCAAGTCAGCAGATGTGTAAGGGGAAGTACCAAGTTAGACTTACTGCACATCGCACCACGATACAGACGTGTTGGGAAGATAGATGCAGTGCTCATTCCTGTGCCATGCCTGGTGGCAATAACCACCCATTTTGATAACCTTTGTGCTACACAAAACTCCCAGAACCACTAAAAAATTTCAGGCATTTTCCAGGTTTATTCCTGGCTGTAACAAACTCCCAGCGATTTCCCAGTTTTCTTGATTTTCCGGGTTAGTAAGACACCCTGCCAACCATTCTCTTTTGTTGAGAATGAAGGGTTCAAGCGGCTTATAGCTACAGCTGACCCTGGATACTCCATCCCAACTAGGCAAGAACTTTCTCACAAACCAATTCCAGACTTGTACCAAATTCAGTTTCAGAAGTTAACACTGTACTGGAAAATGTTGCTAATGTGTCTGTAACTATTGACTTTTGGTCGTCAAGAGCCAATGATGACTATATGAGTCTCACTTGCCACTTTTTAAAGGAAAGGAAATATAAAGTGTCGTTGTTTGGAAACAATTCCTTTTACACAAGATCACCACGCTGCAGAAAACACAAAGATTTTCTTGAAGCAGGCACTTGTGTCTTGGGGAATACAAGATAAAGTTGTGACTATTGTCAGAAATAATGCTGCAAATGTCACAAGTGCTGTGCAGAAGTTGGAAATGAGTGGAATACCCTGTACTGCCCACACAATCCAGTTAATTGTCAAAATGTTTGTTTCAACCTCCCTAGTGTCTCCAACACTATTGCCGAAAGTAGGCATATCTTTAATTGGTATACCAAAGTAAGGGAAAAAAATTGGTGACAATCTGTTAAAACTTAAGCCTAGGAGCCTGGAGTGGGCTGCCAGACATGTAGGTGCGTCTGTCACCCTTGACCGGCCTTCACGCACAACCTGCATTAGCGGCAGGGCCACAATAACCCAGTGTTGCCAATGTGCAAGTAATTACCCGAATTTTGGGTAAACTGCAGGTATTCTGCTCTTAGAGGCATAAACATTTTAAATCAAGAATAAATATAAACTGACCATCACTTGACCCATTTAAATGTCTTAGTGTTTCTAATTGATCGATGTTCATTGCATTACATATCAGTGCATTGCAACAAATATGTAGCTGTATTCAGGGAAACAAGGTGGAGTGGAGTTACAGCAGACAGATAACAAAAGTGCGCTTCACACGGTCATGAGTCTCGTCGCAAGCCTGATTCACACAATTCGCTGTACATGTTTCAAATCGTAAAATTACAATTTTTCATGGAATATTTTTGCGATTTTTTGACGGTTCCTCAAAAAGACCTCAGTGTTCTTGCAATTGCCGTGCACGCTACAACGGGATTCTACTGCAGGTTGAAAAGACTTTACGTGTCAAGTGTGTGCAGCAAGATACAAAAATTGTTCTTGATTTTGTGGTAAGGGTACACAGATTAACCCAATATTGTAATTCTGAAACATTTTTAGATTCTGACTTACACAAAAAGTTTGTAGTAAGGCCAGGGACAAGAATATAACACACAAGCTTTACAGAGAGCCAGTAATACCTCTGAAATGACAGTAGCTCTTGCAATGGCATACAAAGCAGCAGTTGACAATGCATCCCATGGTGTGTCAGATTTAAGGGCAGGTTCGAAGGGCAGGTACAGTATGCGAGATACAGAATTTCAATGCAAAATTTGAAGTTGCATTTCGCGTTCAGTTTTCATGATTTAGCATTAAAATAAAAACCCTAATACACATTTTTAAATTGATGAATGTGCTACGAGATGAAGACAATGTTTTCTTTATTGAAAGTGGATCCACTGTATGTTTCAGGCTATGCAGTTTAATGGTTCAAAAATCAAATGAAACAATGAACAAGTCAGTGGTGACAAACTGTATTTTGTGTGGGAAGGTTGTAAGACGTCTTCGTGTAAACAAAAAATTTATGGAGTCATGGGTGAAGTGTTGGATAGCGTGCGTAACCCGTGAGGGGAACTGGCGTAGTTGCCACGTCCGTTATTGTGCTGACTGAGTGATCTTGAGGAATACCTGCTCGGCACATCTGTAATTCCAGCTATGCTACAAGGAAGTTGATGGCTGCATGTGAGTGTTGTAGTTCCACGTGTGCGTATCAGAAAAATGATCCGCAATGGAAACAGCAAAACATAGAAACAAACAACTTTCGTTATGTAGCAAAAGGAAGTCAGTAAAAAAAGGAAAATGCAGCCTGCACGTGCAGCTAAATTTGCTAGTTATGTATGCACCATACACATATGGTTATATCTTTAGATAATGAAGTACGAAACAGCCGTTGTGGGTTTTAACACGAGTCAGGGGTATTGCAACAGCACTGTTATAGTTACTACATATGAAACAAAGCACGAATATTTTGTTGATGTACCGCACAAGTAGTGCTGTTAATAGTTTTGTGTAATACAACAGAGGTAATGTAAATGCAAATTGTAATTAATTAAGAACAAACTATGTTGCATGCATGAATTTAGGTACTAGAGTAGACCTAATCCTAAGGATCCGTAAGAAAGTCCAAATTTTTCCGAAGGGTAAAGGACGTACCATACTCAAGGCAGTTTTATTCTGTACGACTGTTTTTCACTAAGTGACAAATAGTTTAATGAGTTTGATGACAGATGATGATGCATAAAACTTTAATTTTTTGACAAAAGTCCAAATTAATGTCTGAGCCTGTAAGGCGAGGAGTTTGGGGGAGGGGAGGTAGTAGCTCAGTAAACAACACCAAGGGCTTAAAAATAAAAAATGAATTACATAATTTCTGAGGTACCTGCTAAAAAAACTCTTGCATTTCATTACTAATTTCAAGCAAATTATGTATTAGTATGCATAAGAACTATAATAATACCTGACGTATGTGCGTGATATTCTTCAATAAATAAACCCCACAGCCAAGTACCGGCCCCTGTAGCCAAGCAAGTGGAAACTGCTACATATCAAACAGGAACAGCATAAGTCACCATCTGAATTTTATTCATATACATACCTGGATAGTTGCCTTGTATATTACAAAGGAAAACAACAGTCAGTCAGACCTAATACGGTTTGACCCACCAAATAATATTTTTCACATTGTTTTCATTTCAACAACTATTTTGTGAAAGACGTGTGTGTAAGTGACACAGAACAATTTTGTCAATGTAAATAAAACGTTGCTTAGGATTACTAAGCCTAGGACAATCTGATTCTGAATTAGAGGCATTACTGCTACATGAACACGAACTAACATAAATTTGAAATTAATAGTAGAGAAATAAGTAATGAATAATTGTTAGTTTAATGTTTTAGTAACATATCGACTGTTCATGTTTCACTGAGCACTGGTAAAATAAACCTTTGCGAAATTTCACTGTCCATGAAGGAGGGTGTTAGATATGTGCCAAGTTATAGTTCTGTGAATTCATGTTTATAATATTACAGGTAAGATCAAAGTATTTCATGCAAAAATTATTTTAAAAATTACAAACAATATAATTTTTGAATATTGAAGAATATGTTTTTTTTTTTAATTTCTTTATAAAAATCTGTATAAACAGCACTGCTGTTTATTCTTAAATGAAAAAAAATGTCATGAGATATAAAGTCTGCCAAGACACACATGTTTTCCTCGTAGTAAGTTGAAACTGTCACATTAATAATTTTAATAGTCTTTATATGTGGCAGCTTTCAATATGCCAAAAACTAAATTATACAAATGAGTTTTTTTCTGGTGTTAATTTTTGTATTGTTAGAAATTTACCCCATTGTGGCATTCTGCCATGTTTCTAGAAAACATAACAGCGACAAAATCTTAATTTGTGTGACCGGCAACGAACACTACGCCAACAATGATATAGTCACAGTTTTCATATTGTTTGCTGTAAAGATAGCTCTGTTTACTGCTGTGCTCTGTACGACAAAACAGAACTAAGAGGACTGTGCTCATAACGTCTTCGAACAGTGTTGCCAGCTTGCTTTCGAGTGTCCACTGCCATGGGCCTCGGGCCATAGAGAAAATTGTAAGTACTAGTACTAGTCTCTGGCGATAGTTTGCTGGCATAGCAGTGTGTACCTTTGATATATTTATGTTTTCTTTCAATACGATACATGCCTTGGTTTTAACTCGGCCAGTTATGTTGTATTTTCACAGGCGCCGAAGAGATATATTTAATTTTAAATATGCATCTCAGCCGACTCACATAACGTAATTTACATTATTAACATGTGGCTATAAAAATAAAAAAAAAAAACAAGCAGCACTCTGTCACTAAACAAAGCACAGCTCAAAGCCAACTTAGTTGAAAAACTGTAAATTAATAATGATTTCTGATTACGTTCGTGTTGTACAAAATGACACCTATTATGTGGTTTCTGTAACTTGTTTATGGGAGGAAGTGAGACTAACCACTTGAACTCGAGTGTGGTGTCGTGCGCATTGCCTACGTCGCGGGCAATAAGCAGTTTTCCTTGGCTTGTAGAATAGACTGGTACAGAGGCAAAATGAGTGACTATACTTGGCAATACGGTGGGAGTACCATAGGCAGAGGGTGTGTATGTCAATACGACAGTGCTCATGGCACGTCACAATGCAAGTCCTTTCTCTATTGGTGTGCAGTGTAACCCCAACAGCATTGCAGATTGGGGAGTGTGAACAAGGTTGTAGTTTTGTCACTTGTGGCCGCTAGTGACACTGGCCAAACATTATATGCAGTCCTGAAAACTCATTCATTCACTGTGTTAGCCGACCATGGCTGACTGGCACTAATGGTGGGCGAAGCTTCAAAAATTCGAATTCGAATTGAATATTTTCAATATTCGGCTTTGTATTCAAAATAAAATTTTTGCTTCGAACTTCAAAACAAAAAAATACTATTGGGCAACTTAAATTATTTATTATTATTCGCCCAAAAAACAAAAGAAGACAATGTGCGCTTAATAATATCAATGTTTTTATCCCATGTTTACCACCCACATGGGTAGTAAAATATGAAAACATAACCTCAACTCAACAGAATGCCCACAAATTAGTCTAAACTGCATTCAGTATAAAATAATTGTCAGTATGTAATTTTACTCACAATATAGCAAAACTGAATTATCTGGGAAAAAACTTTTTATATTACTAAACACTTCATTATCTTTCCAAACTTAATTCAGCACCTCACATTTTAATCTGTATTATATGTTTATTTTCCTCATGTACAACAGAATTTTGCAGTATGATAAATATGATATTGAACTGCAAGTTTTACAGACTTAACAGCTGTGAAAAGTGTGCAATTGGACCCAATGCTATTCAAATTTCACTTTTCAATAATGTAATTTAAAAAACGGGAAATTGTTAATAAAATACAAGTGTGGTTTCATGCCAGAAGTGTTGTACTAACTCTTTACGTACGCGATTATGATTTAATGAATCAAATTTAGTCGAGAAAATTGATTTTTTCGCCATATTTAGACAGATTTGAAGGTTTGTTATATAAGCAAAAAAGTAATTGTACATCATATATTATGTAATCTGAGCCATTTTGCTTCCCAACAAAGCGCTTCCTCTTTCCAGCCATTTGCAAATTAATCGGATTTGGAGTAGCCATTAGTTGGACTAGCCCTTAATCCGCAAACTCTATTTTTAGACCATCCCATCAACATGTCATTCGCCTAGTGAATTAGAACCCGCCCGCCTCTACTACTACCAAAGCATTTTACTTCTCTGGGCGACATCAGATAAGGGGACCCTTGTCAAAGTTGATAGGTACAGTCTCAGGACTACAAAAATGTGTCCGACCATAGGACACATGGTATTTAAGCAAGAAAAGTATTTGCCAAAATCCTCTGTCTCATGGCATGCCAATTTTGGAGGAATATCTGCTGCTTGAGTAAAAAATGATGAATAGAAGCCCATAGTACTGTCGTGCATGTAATGCAAACTTAAATACTGAACTAGCAGTGTGACACATTTATGGTCCTAGGTTTTGAATTGAAGACGACCCCTTATTTTTTCTATTCCTCTTCTGTCAAAAAAAACCTCGCCTCTCTTTCGGGTAAATAAGGCACATGGTTAAAAAAAAAAAACTAATTTTTTTTTTAAAATCGGTGGAAAACATTTCTTTTTATCTGCCTTTTACCTATCTTGTAAAATGCATGTAGTTACTAAATTTATCAAAATAATATAATTGGTGCAATGTATACTTGTCAACAAAACACTTTGAATTGATATTCAATTAGATATTTAATTCCAATTTGCAAATATTTTAACAAATTCGCTTTGAAATGAAACATCCAGCTTCACCCACCCCTAACTGGCACCCATACATTTTCACCTGGCTCTTCTTCGTAGTGGGGCCGTGGTGGCCGAGCGATTAGCACGCTCGTCTCCCACCAAGGCAAACCAGGCTCAATCCCCAGCTGGGTCACCGGATTTTCACATGTGGGAATCGTGCCGGACGATGCCACTGGTCGGCGGGTTTTCTCTGGGATCTCCCATTTATCTCGCCTTTTAATTCTGGCGCTGTTCCATTCTCACCTCAATCACCCTCATTGGCTCTGAACACCTCGCTGTTAAGAGGCACCTAAAATCTCTTCTTCTTCTTTGTAGAGTGGCGGGCACGTGGTCAGACCACCTTGACCCCCTCCCCCCTCCCAAATGGCAACAATTTGTTAGTAACAATTTAAAAACTATAAAAAATAATTTATTTGTTTTTACAGCCACTTTTCTGCTTTACATAATTATGTACACACTGTTTTAACAAGGAAGGGTTAATATGGTACTGTCAGGTTATGTTTCTGCAATGACCTATGGTGAGGTAGCAATGTTGAAAGTGGGCAAGGTCTTCCTGGTTGGCAGACAGGCCTGCTACTCATCTCTTCATAGCGATGCACTACGTTTCCTACTCACTGCGGCTTCTTGTCTACACACAGAGTGTACTACGATAATGCCTGCATCATCACAAATATATCCTCACTGCTGTTGGGCTGGGCAGATCTACTGGCTGGTGAGAGTGGCTGTCATGATCAACCTGTTGAGAATTCAAATTGAACATTATTTCCATTTCATTTTGTGATAAACTAGAGATACACGTCTACTTTTAAAAAATAATAGATTTTTCCCTGAACAGCTGCTAGCGATTGGGATGTGGAGCAAAAAGAATCACTAATTATAGCATCCCTTCATAAGTACACAAGCATCTTCAGTAAATATACCGTATTTTGGCCTGTATAGGCCGTGCACATGTATAGGTTGCACCAGAAGTTTAGGGATAATAAATATTTAAAGTATAGGCCGCACTGAATTTTTGTATTCCTGTAAATACTGTTAAGTTACAATTCCATACAAACCTAATAAATTCCAACATTTCTCCCCTACAAAACATTTGTGACAGAAAATTTGTGTTTTGTTGCAATGTCTACAAATATCTATTGTGCGATTACTATTCCGCAGATGGTAATGCAACTTGAGAAAGCAAAACCACTGCAACATGTTACACAGAATGGCATCTTATCAAAGTGCACTTGTACCGCAGCGGCGATCCTGCGAACTACGCAAGATATCTTTCTCTTCTACAGCAGAGAAATTATTTTCTCATGTATGGCATCTATGGCCGAGCTCCAACATATTTATATTTTACACATGTGGGAAGAATGTTGTTATGTTTACAAAGGGGAGTGAACAAATAATTGCATAAGTGGAAAGTTTTTTTGTTTTTCTCCTCTCTCTCATGCTTCTCTTCCCTTCGAAACTAAGATAAAACATTAAAATGTACTGTATGATGACAAATTTCTAAACATATTTTGGGGGTAAGAAATTTGTTTGCCAATATCTTGTACATAAGCTGCACCCCACTATTTGTAGTCATTTTTTATTGTAAAAATGTGTGGCCTATACATGCCAGAATACTATTTTCATGTGTTGGAAATAGCTCGGGCCTGAAATTCACAATGTCCTGTCTTCAGGGAAAACCGTCAGTCTACCCTAGCGGCTGTCACCCCTCTTCCCTTGTGAAGGCTGTGCTTTCACGCACCTCGGTGAGATCATCCATCTAGGCGTGCGCTAGAGTAATTGTGGGCTAGGGAGCACCCAGGTGGAATTGTCTAGTCATGACCGAGATAACCATTTCATTGGCACGTTGATGTGTATGCATAGTAACAATAAAAACAAGTCTACAGTGAACTTAATTCTTTTATTCAGTAGTGACGGTGTCCTAGCCACATATATTTTATTCAGTGTTTATTCCAGTGATGTTTAGTAAAAAGTTTAGTATTGCCAACATGTTTGTAAGTACGCACGGGTGAGACACACACACAGAAACCACAGCATCCCTGAGAATCCTGAGCCTCAATAGTGCGGTGATTGGGAAGCAACACTGGCGCCCATATTACCAGCAAATATTTGTGTCATCGTTCATCTTGGGTCTCACCCGACGGAGTCAAAATGAAACCCTTAATACATATTAACATGTGTGATTACTCGGCAGCACTAATCAAAACTTGTTAGGGCTCGCCCTCCAGCACGTGGGTAGTGTGATGACAGCCTATACACAAGAGCCGGCTAGGACGGGAATAATTACACCGTACAAAAATTACAAAATTACATAAACCCCTGACTGATACACGAAACAAGATGGGACACGAGATGAATATTCACAATAAACACACACATGTATGAAAACAAGCTTATATGGCGTAGATACTACTGGATGAAGTTCGTAGCAGACCACGTGGTGCAGGTGAAATTGCAATATTTCTGCATGGAAACGGCAACCAAATTCAGATAAAATATTATTTGTATTGAGCAAGTGGTTCTCTTTACAACTAGAGTCATTACAGGCTTGTAACATGCCTGATGGTGGTGAAATCAAACATTACTGAGACTGCGTGGTCAAGTACAAAAGTTAAGTTTATTTTTAAATTTCCATAATTTTCTTATGAATTTCAAGATTATTTTACTGTCTCTTTAAGACGGAGTTCATGCCAGAAGTGTTCTTAATCTCTGTGCTGCTGGCATTTTGAATTTTATAACCACATAATTTAAAATTAGTACAAACACTTAAAACATTTTAAGACATATTAAACACGGCAAAGACAACAGAACACATTTTACACTGAAAATAACATTTATATGAAAGTTCAAAATTATTGGCCTCTTTGCGCACGTGTGGGACACGTGACACGTGCGTGGTGAGCGCCGTCTGGGGTCTCGCGCCACTAGCTCTTAGTCGGCGTCAAAGTTTCTAGATAATCTGCATTCCCTTTGGTCAATATCTTGCAAAAATATTCATGATATAATTTGATAAAAGAAATAATTTAAGTTTTACTTATAATGAAATAGGATATTTTTGCTAATTTAGTTTTACAATAGACTCCCGTTGCAGCACGAATGGTAACTGAGAGAACACATGTATAACGAGGTAGTTTGAGGAACTGTCAAAACATCGCAAAAATATTCCATGACAAATTGTAATGTTACGAGTTGAAACTGTGTGGCGAAATCGTGTGAAGCAGGCTTGCAGTGGGACTCGTAACCGTGTGTAGCACGCTTTAATTATCTGTATGCTGTAACTCCACTCCCTCGCCCGACACCTTGTTTCCGTAAGTACCTTGTGCTGCTCTCCCCAAGTGCATTGTTCTATAAATAGTATTCCGCTCTTTCTACCTTGACCCCATTTTCATGAACCAGTTCTGCTTTTCCATTGTCATTCATGGTCATTGTGCTGTCAACTGTGTTTGGTTTCAAACAATTTGGCATATGCGGGTCGAACGTTATTGTTAAATGAAAACGAAATTCATTTAAACATAACATCCAAGCGATAACTGGAATCGATTACAGCTACAAATTAACACATTTTTGCAGATTTTTTTTCTAACTGTGGCAAAACAATTAAAGATAGGGACACAACTACTATTACATTTTATCGCTGTGCTATAACAAACCTAGTCTTAATCCATTTTTATAAAGTTTTCTTGAATTTTTGCTGGTTTTGAGTAAGTCTCGCACCATGCAGGTTTTGTTAGTTGAAAACGTATAATTTTCCAGTGACTACCATATTTACTGGTATAATTCTCGCACCAGCACAATTCATGCTCCCATTTTTATGGTGCTGAATTAGGGGAAAAACTTTTCCTTTCATATTTCAAGCAGCATATTTCTCTCAACGAGGCATGTAATGCTAACGGGCCCGCGACGCACGCTTTGTTCGACCGCGTCAGGTTGCCGATACTTCAAGGTCGCTGGTCTCCTTATCGATTTCTGGTTGCCGCGAAACATGTAAATGAAATCAGTCACTGAGTTTATTTGTATGCGGGTGGTTTTTCTAATGCGAAGGGAATAGTTTACATTTATATTAATTTCTGTTTAGTACGAATGCATAATGGGTAAATATGCCAGTCAAACTGCTGCATTTAAACTTCAGGTAATTGCGTATGCAGAGGAACACAGCAATAGAGAAGCAGGCCGAAAATTAATTGTTTCTGAGTTTAACGCGCATGTCATGTTTTCCCCAATACCTGGCTGCTGTTAGGAAGTGAACCGGACCTGTAACTACAGCAGTGGCGGGAGGCATAAGGCCGCCACCCGTCAGAGTAATCATGTAGCAACCCACCAACCAACAGCTGCCTGCCTGAGGATCTATCTAGGGCCAAGCGACAGCGGCAAACTGCAGCGCCCTTGAGGATCTAGCCACTTGCGCAGCCGCGCTACAGGGAATCTAGGTGCTCACCCAACGCCCAGCTACGTGCACATGGCAATAATTTTGCTGCTAGCCCCAGTACACAAGTGATGTAATTTTGGATATATATCTTCATATCTATTATCAATAAAAAAAAGTGCTGTTTTTTTTTTAAAGTATCACCCGCAGTTGGTGAGGGATTACCTACAGTAGACCCCATTTTAATGTTTACATGCATGTGTCTTGGCAATTCCTTGAATAATTCACGCACCCTAATTTTTTGCGCTGAAATCCTGTAAAATAAGTGCGAGAATTATGCCAGTAAATACGGGCATTTGGTTTGAGGCAGTCATGTGGAGCTGTGACAGGCGAGTTATCGCTTGCAGGGCAGTAGTTCCGCGGCCGAGTAAGTGATAGCGGGAAATGCTGCGTAGGCCGGGCAACTAATTGCGGCCAAAGCTGCATACGCCGAGCGGCTATACTTACGTGGTTTGGTCAGATTTTCCGCTCATTTTCACGCAATTAGTTTTCATATAACAGGATATTTTTACATTATGGTGGTTTTAACATAATTTAAAAGCAATTTTAGGGTGATTTTTAAGTAGTAGGCCTTACTGGGGATCAAAATCGGCCTAATTCGTACACAGCGAGGACACTTACAGTGAGGATTGAACCTGGAACCATGACATATCGCTATAACGGGACTCTACTGTATTTCACATCTTAACTTCAATTTCAGTGTTACATGGTTTATTAACGTGCATTTTGGTGTTATTTCTGTTTTATCACAACTCACCATATAGTAATCCCACCTCTAGTTATAAGAGGGCCATGATGGTGTAGCATTTAGACTGCTCCCTTCCCTACTAGGCGAACCAGGTTCAATTCCCGGCAGGGTCGCTCCAGGGTTTTCACATGTGGGAATTGTGCCGGATGGTGCCGTTGGTCAGTGGGTTTTCTCGGGGATCTCCCATTTCTCCCACTCATTCATTCCGGCACTGCTCCATATTCTCCTTGCTTCACCCTCATCGGCTCTGAAAAACTCGATGTTAAGAGCCACCCTAATCTCTTTACTCACTCTAGTTATGAGCCAAAATTTTGGGTAATTTTAACACAAATTTTATTATTAAAAATAGTGGATCAGTTAATAATTTATCCCTATATGCATACCTGAAAGTAAAAATTTTAATGTTTATGCAACTGCACAAACAAGAATAAGTATTTTATTTGAACTAAAATAACACAAAGCATTACCATAGGTTAAAAAAATCACTTTTTAGGGTTTCAAGTTTTTTTCTAAGTCGTATGTAGAGCTTCCTAGACAGTGTAGATATTTTTGTCATGATATAACATGAATGGCATGGATGGGGTTTTGTAAAAAAAATATTTTATCCTGGAAATGAAACTATTTTTATGTAATATGCTTTTACAATTTTCTATTCTCATTAAATTATCAATTTAGTCTCATCTACACAGTATCTGATACTTAAAGCTGTTATTCACTCAGCCTATATTGCAACCTAAAATTAATTTTTCTCTTCCCATCATTTGAAAACTTAACTTATTCTTATTATCACTTGAAATATAAATTTTTGGTTGCAAAATGTTGGTCATGTTTTAACTTAAATTTTTGTGTTAAGTGGCATAGTAGCATGCATTTCTGGGTTATATTTAATTTTTATTACTATACACCACAAAATCTTGCCTCTAAATACGAGACAAAAAGTTGACTTTTTAAAAAGAATATATAAATAATACATTTGGTCAACTGTGCTGCAGTCGGCTACAGCACCCCAGACACTTCCCAAGCCATACCCTCTCACAAAATGATCTTGCATGTATTAAAATACACATTACAAACAAATACCCACAGTTTTAAACATCTTTAAAAACGAAATGATTACCCTGAAGGTGCCCCTGCAGAGGCACGTGTGTACAGGCGCAGGACATGGTACTATGTATACAGAAAACATCAAAATATTGTACCACACCACACATGCATTGCAGGGAACCAACACTTTCACGACGACCCGTAGCTTAATTCACCACCGGTGAGGTGTGGGAATCATAGGAAATGGTACACTACACCATGACACCTCTCATTGGGTTAGTGTATCTCTCTACGGTGAACTGTGGGTCACTGTGCTGGCCAGGATGTCTCCAGACTGTATCCAGACAGAACCATGATTCATTGCTGAACACCAGTCATTGCTAATCTGCAAGCTATCATGCTACTGGCTATCCCCAGGGTAATGATAGGGATCCGCTATGCTAGCTGCCTGGACATGGTGTTGGTGGACACAGACATAGCCCTGGCTACCGAGACATGTCCCTTGCTGGTGCACTACAATGCCCAAGGAGTGCTTGCAACCTGTCACACAATGAAATGATCCTCCTTGCTGGTGGTTCGCCAAGGTCAACCCGAGCCTTCTCGGCGGATGTGCGTACCCTCCTGTTCCCAACACCAACTCAGAGTGTAAGCAGAATGGTTCAAGTGACGAGCAATGCGTCGAAATGTCAAACTTGCCTCTTGGAGGCTGACAATATGGCCTCTCTCAAACTCATCCAGCTGGGCAAAGGCTTGTCAAAAGTGCCATTGGGGCATTCTGCATGTTCACTGAACGTGGTTCTGTGGCTCACACTGTTACCAAGTCCTTTTTCTGCATCTTGCAGCTTTGAATGAATGAGGGACATGTATGCCACCTAAAGCCACATCCATGCAAGCAAACCATATTAAATGCAAATGGGGCACATGTCAATCTGTGACGATACTGTATGGCAACCTTCGTTGTACTCGTGCAATTCACTGATGGTGATCAATTTTATTTTGCAAATGAGTGTATTTTCTGCAAGTTGTTTATATTTATTAAAGTAACATATTTCCATGTGCGGCAATTCTGTTCGTTAACAACTTTTATTCAGCCTCTATTCATTGGACCTTTGTCAAGGCTCACTATTTTGTCTCCTGTGTATCACATCTCTTCTCTCCCACTTAGCTTTAAAAACCTGGAAAACAGGATTTCAGGGAATTTGGAAAAGTCAGAGAATTTCAATCAAATTAGCTAAATGTAAGGGAATTCTGTGATATGCATGCAGTTCTGTCAATCATGCAGAGGTATCAGAATCATATAGAATTGTTTTAATGAGTATGGACTAAATGCTTAGGCATTTTTCTGTGCAATCTATGTGGTGAGCAATTTTGTAAGATCAGATAAGTATTTTGGTGTAAAAGTGACCTTGCAGAAAAAATGCTAGAAAAAGGTCAGGGGGGAAAAAAGATTATTTTTATCTGGAATTCAGGGAAATGTCAGGGAATTTTCCAATGGGCGAAACATAGCAACCCTGAATGGCAGAAGAAAAAAATTATTAATTAAAACCACATGTTGTGCACTGGAGCCATTTTTAAATAAAATTATGTTCTGTTAACATGATATTTTGTCATCCAGGTGCATTCATGTTCTGTTAACATGATATTTTGTCATCCAGGTGCATTCAATGCCATGGTTAATTTGTAAAAAAATAAATACCTCTATGATGGAGGGGGTTTACCAGGAGCTAGGGTGTGCTCAGCAGTACGCCCTGGGATTGTGCAAGTCTCTCTGCCTCCAGCTGCTTCATGTAGGCAAGGAAGCATGCCCACAGGAAACTACAGACACTGACAAAGGGCACGCGGTTCCTTTCTGGCACAAAGCTGTAGTTGACAACCTGCACCACAGGCCAAACCAGCGCACCCACCTGTGCACACACACACATGTTGGTTATAGAACCTTTCCTTTTCTTTATTTGTTACCTGGATTATCCACAAAAATTTCTGTATTTAATTTTCATGTACATGACCAGGGCTGCTACCAGCCCTGAAGCAGAAATCCTGGTTCCTGTATATAAAAATTCTGGAATCATTGGGTTAAATCCTGTAAAATCCTTGGAACTAAAAAAATGCAAATTACGGAAAAAAAAAGTGGATATGACTTGACGTACAGTTTCTTTGGAAGTACAAAACATAATTCTTTTCTCTACTCACACTTATACTTTTCTTTACACAACCGTATTGGAGATAATTTTCGTTTATTCACCATTGCGATATCAATGCCAAACGCAAAACTATTAAGGTTCTTTTCAATAATGGCCTTCGCCTTTGCATGTGACCATACATCCAGGAACAGAAATATGTAGATACTGTATACCCATGCCAGTGAATAATTACGCGAAATATTTTGGACGTACACTATTGAAGGAATGGTGTACGTCCAAAATATTTTGTTTAATTACTCACCTCTGTTGTAAGAATATTTCAAACACGTGTCAGTGAAACTGACACGTGTGTGCTGCTAGTGTCGTATGTGCTCGGAAAAAAAATTTCCGGAGTTCAAAATCCGTTAAAACGGCAGACCTGGTCTAGACCCATTAGTGGTGCGGGCAAGCATAAGGCAACTAGATTCTGTGGTGCAAAGCAGATATGTTCTGTTGACATTGATTTAAAGAAGCTGAAATTGAATTACAAAGTGGTATCTAATTCAGTGTTTGTTGTGTCAGAGGTACAGCAGAGAGTCATTATGCCAAGAAACACTGTGGTAGTTGGTGACCATTACTGTATAAAGATAAGTGTTCAGCCCTTCAAAATGGCTTTGAAAGGCACCACTTTAGTTTGTTTGCTATATGTGAACAAAGTAAAAAAAAATGGTTGGATGACAAAAAATATGTGACATTAGCAGTTGCAGAGTTGAATACAACTGAATAAAAAACAGCCACAACAGAGAATACCATTAAAAAATCAATTGAGAAAATATTTTCTGGTCAGTTAAATAACAAACATTTTTGGGGTACAAAAAATGTATCACAAGGACCACAAAAATTAAATATTAATACTGCAAAGACAAAGTAAAAAAATATTGAAAAATGTATACAAGTAAAACGTACTCAGTAATTGCTTTTTGTCAGTTTATTTATTTATTTCTTCACAGAAAGTGCCCCTAAACAGTCACAACCTCATATATACTTCATATTAATATGAAAAGGATGCCCTAGGGCCTCAGTGCTAATCCAGCCAACTGCCCCCCCACTTTCATCCCTATCAGCGAGCACCCTTATCTCCTGTTGTGTAAGGAGCAGGATGACAGGGTTGATTATACTTCCATCCTGGTCAGTCCACTACATGGACTTAGGGGCCCTACTGTATATTTCATGGATCATCTTCATGTCGGACGGATATAATAAAGGATTAATTTGGTGTTGAGGCTGCAAGAAATACTTGGTTACTCTTTAAGAGTGACGCCGGCTAACAACCATCGGTGCTAGAGCCCATGCACGTGTCACGTGTACCACAAATGCGCAAAGAGGCCAATAATCATTCTGAACTCTCACATAAATATTATTTTTCAGTGTAAAATGTGTTATATTGTATTTGCAGGGTTTAATATGTCTAAAAATGTTTTAAAAGTGTCTGGTGCTATTTTGAAACTTGTTTGATTATAAAATTCAAAGTGCCCACGGTGCCAAGATTAAGAACACTAATATTCCGGTATGAACGCCATCATTAAGAGAGACTAAAATAATATGAAAATTCATAAGAAAATTATAGAAATGTAAAATAATATTTTATTTTATTTGTGTCATTTGTTTTTACTGATTAAATATTTTACTCAGCATGCATAGCACTTCTGCTTATGTGAACCCCGTAGGTGGCCATGGTAGGTCCATGTGACGCTTGTCTCAGGACAGTCTGTCGAGGAGAGCTGGCGAGGTAAGACACTGTCATGTGCGCACTACAACTTTTGTTCACTGATTTAGGTTTCCATAGTCAATTTAGTTTACCAGTTAACCTTTGCTTGCGTACGTTTTGCCAAACATTTTCCCCAGCATTATACTTCCGCTTTATTAATTTCTTGTGCCCTTATGGAATTTTTAACTTAATCAATGAGAAGGAGGAGAAAGATGTCGCAGAGACCACATGACCCACACAACTTGAATCAGGCGCCATCTGCATACGTTTATGGCGTTTCATTGTAACTTCTGCATTATTGCTACACTTAATTTTAAGAGCTCTATTTTTTGTATGTATTTCAGCAGGGTATTTTTCGTGTTTGAATATTTTACGGCAACATCACGTATAACCACGTGGCCGATACACGCCAAGTCTTTGTATATGCCATAGTTGTGTTAGAGACTTTTTTTTTTTATGTAAAATCATATGTGCAATATTTATCCCAGGGTTCTATGATAATTTTATTCAGGGTTCAATGTATTTTTCACGTAAATGGATGCTTTTTGTACTTGACCACACTGTCACAGTAATGTTACCGCCATCAGGCATGTTACAAGTCTGTAACCACTGCAATCGTAAAGAGAATCATTTTCTCAGCAAGAATAATCTTTTGTCTGTCTTTAATTTGTCGTTTCCACGCAGAAATATTGCAATTTCACCTGCACCACGTGGTCCGCTATGAACTTCATCCAGCAGCATCCGTGCCATCCAAGCTTGTTTTCACACACGTGTGTTTATTGTGAATATTCATCTCACTGTCCCATCTTGTTTCATGTATCATTCAAGGGTTTATTTAATTTTGTAATTAGTGTATGGTGCAATTATTCCCGTCCTAGCTGGCTCTGTGTATAGGCCGTCATCACACTACCCACGTGCTGGGGGACGAGCCCTGACGAGTTTGCGTTAGTGGTGCCGAGTAATCACACATGTTAATATGTACTAAGGGTTTCATTTGTAATTCAGAGTGTCCTGTCTTCAAGAAAAAACCGTCAGTCTACCCTAGCGGCTGTCGGCCCTCTTCCCTTGTGAAGACTGTGCTTTCACGCACCTAAGTGAGATCATCCATCTAGGCATGCACTAGAGTAATTGCGGGTGAGGGAGCACCCAAGCAGAATTTGTTCAGTAGTGACAGTTCCTAGCCACATATATTTTAAGTGTTTATTTCCAGTGATGTTTAGTAAAAAGTTTAGTATTGCCTACGTGTTTGTAAGTACACACGGATGAGATGGACACACAGAACCCACAGTATCCCTGAGTCTCAACAGTGCAGTGATTGGGAAGCACCGCTGGCGCCCATATTACCAGTAAGTATTTGTGTCATTGTTCATCTCGTGTCTCACCCAACGGCATTAAGAGTTTTGTCAGTTGTGTTTGTAGTTAACTGCAGTAGTCTTTTTCACATTTGGAACAATATGCTTTGTATTACCTCACCTGGAATGTGGCTGCTGACTGTTTTATTACATAACTTGCCTAGCAAGGGCAAGAAGTTACTTCATTAGACGACAGTTCAAGCAGATATGCACACATGAATATTATTCTTCAGATAAACTGTTAAAATCACTTTGCAGTGATTACAACCATTTGTGAGTTTTCAATTCAGTGTATAGTTAATGAGATGGAGAAACAGAATAATTTGTATGTTACAACTTTTACCAAGTAAGCTTGATAATATAAACTGATGTTCACATACATCAGTAAAAATTTTAATTACTGTGTACTAACATCAAACAGTTTAGTATAATGTCTGCATTGTAGAGTAGTTAATAAATTTATTTTCATTTTTTTTCATATAAAAGCAGGTGTAACATTTAAAAATCTATCATACTGGATGATACCAGCCCTTATGAATAATCAAATGCTTACTGGAAAAGCTTTAAAGTGTACTGCAGGAAGACTGGCAAACTCTGATTTATTTAAATGAACTGCAAACCAACACTGAACTGAAAAGCATTAATACGTTTATCTTTCCTTGGCTTCACTGCAGACTTTCACTCTGGTATCCAGATTGGTCAATTCTCACGGTAAGTCTTGTTACATATAATGTTGGTAACCTGTCACTATGTTTTTCTGTAGCATTGCCTACGTCAATACAATTATTATGAAGTGGAACAGTAGATGACTTGCAACTGTAGTTATTAAAACTTTGTGTAATAAATCATGTCTACAGAATTTGTCAGTGTTAATACAATTTAAATAATAAAGTAAATAGTTGATATTTCGAGAGGCCTGTGGACATAACTTTTGGATTTAACATTGTTCTAATGAGAAAATGAAATTTTTACACTACTGTAATGCAAAATTGTAGCAGTAAAAGAAAACACACAAAGAAGTGTGACATGAGGGCCGGCTGTGATGGCACCTTGTACGTGGGCAGGAACTTGGTGCAAACTTCATTAAGAGCAGCGTCCCAGTCCTTGCCCTCCAGTAGGGTCATGCCGCAGTAGAAGCACACCATGGCAAAGGGCGTGTAGGTGATCTGCTCCAACAGTGCCTGCAACACACACACATACTTCCTGTGCTGTTTCTTACCTTTCTTCTTATGATGGGAACAACGTTCTGCTTGTAAGTCACAACGATATCCTCGTGTTGTGACATCCGTATGTATTGGGAAGAGTAACTGTGAGAAGGGCAGGGATTACTGAAGGTACTAGACTGCTCATATTTCACAAGAAACTAGCAAGCAGCCTGAATCAACAGAATGTATGCTATTCACTGCAACAGAGCATGAAATATCAGACATGCTGATCTAGGTTGCAGCTAATTGGCCAGCATGCACTAACCAATGCAATTTACTTTTTAGAAAAGCGTTGTGCATTAAACAAAATTATGTTGTGGAATTTAAATGAAGGCATAAAATGTTGGAACCAATTGCAACCAGAGGCCTGTTTTATGGGGAGCTCCAGGCTTGAAGAGAGAGATAATTGTACAGCATAACACAATCAACATATTAAATACACTTATTGAAGTGCATTAAATACTTAATAACTAGTATCATAAATCATTGAATTAGAACTATTTAGAAACAGGACAGCCCTGGACTACCACTTCAGCGATTGCTGTAGGTATCTTGCAGACAATCATTAATCTTCACCTTTTTGTTTATCCATGCTAGGCTCTTATAAGCAAGATCTCTCTTGGATCAGTTGTTGAGGGTAACCTGGGCAATTTTATTAGAACATATTTGCATGTGAAAAGAGCAAAATCTACTAAAAGTTGCCTGGAATTCTCAAGCTTTTACAATTACTCAAAGACTGAAAGTTATAAATAATTGCATTAAATTAAATAAACTTAATAAATTTATTGTAGCTATACACAGTATATTCTTGTCCTAAGATAAAACCTATTGAAATGAGTAGTTCTTGTGCAGGCCAGAAGAGCCAACACAGTGATAGCTAGCTCATAGACACAAGTTAAAGTTGTGAAATGGTGACTACTACAGAATTGAAAGTGTAACAAAATTAACTGTATTCTCCTACTTAGATGTCATGAAGTTTGAAGCCAATCAGTTTTTAATGTCTTGGAATGTGAAATTGTTAGTTGAAAGGATGTTGTGGTTGGAAATGGTGAAATAAATGACGGTTGCTTGCATTTTGTTTCCAAATGTCCTGCTTGGTCCTGTGTGGAGCCAAGGCACAATGCTTGTGTGCGGGGAGGCAGACGCAGTAGCATTACCTCACTTGCCCATAGCAAACATTGTTATAGTGTAACAGTACACACAAAATAAAATCCTTGGCCAGTTTTCTAATGCCTTCATCCCTGTTCACCTGCCCCTTACATTGAGGAGTGACAGTGGTACAGTGAGTGACGTACCTTGGTGAGGGTGGCTCGAATGGTGCGTCCCGGCCAGGTTCGCTGGGCGAAGGTGACCCAGATGTGCAGCGTAGGAGCCACAAAACAGCTGCCATACAGTGCAAACCTGGCGACGTGGCCGTAGTCTATGGTCTCCTTGCCTGCAATCAACTGCTGGCAGAGGCACGACGTTGGCCATATGACAGCATAAGCTGCTACACCCCGCACTAGGGGGTACCTCCGAAAGAGCGCCTGCGCTCCAGTCAGCAGCTTCATGTCTGCCTTGAAGAGTTCTTCTATGCTCAGGTAAACCCTCTTGTCAGCTGACTGTATTCATTGTCTGTACACTTCCTGTTGCTTCCAGAGCACCTGCACCAGTAAACATGCTTTTATTGGACACATTGTAGCTGAGACTTGTGATAGTATACATTGTAAATTGTGGAAAAACCAAGTTGTACAAGCAAAAGAGTGTGGCCTGACCAAGTTATTTATTGGCTGTGGTACATGCATTATAGCATCTGAATGTTCATGTAGACTGACTATTACCAACTGACAGAATTCTTGGAAATTTGCTCTGCTCGGACACATTCCTTCACGATACAGTTTCTTGTGTTGTTCTTAAAAATTTAAATTTTAGGCATTACAAATTTAGAAGTGTTTATGCGCCACTGCCATTTTTTTAAATTTTTATAATTAAGTTTTTATTTTTAAGCCTTTCAGTAACAGCAAAGCCTTTTAGGTATTGCAGTGAAATAATTTTTTGTTAAGGACTGTACTAGTATCAGTATGATGCTCTATAGTACATTGTTTTAAATATTACTGGCGACAGGTGTTGAGACTACAGAATGTACACGAGAGTGAGTGACACTTACCACATGTCAAAGACTTCCTTAATTGGACGATCTCTTATTCTGAGTACAGTGCAGACCATTAAAGCCAATTGCAGTGCAACGTCCCACATGAAGGACACTGACTGAAAGGAATAAATGTTTGTAAAACACAATGTGTGTGTTTAATGGACAGTTATATATGAAACATTCTTGAAGCTGCAGTCGCACAGAACAGGTGAATACAGAATGGGACGTTAAGAAAGTGTAATTGTTAAGTGACACATTCTAATAACTTCACTCGTAAGTTATGTTTTAAAGGTTGTAATACAGTGTTTGTGACAAAATATGAATAAATACAATATAACATATGATATGCTTGATCAATCAGATTTTCTGTTTGTTGGTTTGGTTTGACCTTTTGTTATGCTGCATTATAGTACAGTTTGCAAGCCTCGGAATAATACAATATATTCCTAAAATAGCGAAAACTAATTAACATTTCTATATCAAAAAGTGATTGAAAAGTAACTGTTAAAGAATTTAAAAAGTGACCAAATACTATACCAGGCACAGAACTTCTTGACCGCTCAAAGTCTGGTGATTTGACCTGCTCCTCCCACTAGTTGGTGCCAGTAATGACAGTTGGCATAAACTCACTATTATTTTTGAGAATAGAGGATATTCTTAATTTTTCCCCTACGTGGAACCACATTTCATAGGTATATATATATAAATGTGTCTGCCCTGCTTTGAAAGCTTATGGTAATTAGGTATGACTTGTGCATAGTTGACAAAGATAATATGCTGCACTACTGCCCATTCCACCCAGTGCTGATGCTTGCTCTATTCTGTAACTCTGAGTTCTGTGGTAGGCTTTGAACATTTCTCATAATTTTTCAGTTGCCTGCATTTACGTTTTCACTGAAATTATGGCGCTAGTTAAACCTTGTATTATCATCAGTAGTTGCAGAAAGGAAGTTAACGTGGTGTGAACACTGGTGAGGAGTTAGATGCACCGGATTTCAGATAAACTCTGGCTCATGGTTGAAAAGTTTACAAAATTATTAAAAATTTCCAGAGGGCTCCAGCTCATCTATGCATGGGTGATCACGTGGACTCTAATTCTCAGGGCTGTAGCAGGCACAGCCATGTGGCGATCTCCTTGCAAGTACACGTTTCATTAAAGAATGAGAAAGTTCAGTTTAACACAGTTAATGCATTCATGCACGTGGTTACCTGGAGTGGACCAGGTCCCAAAGCTACTGACGTACAAACTGATTAACAAGATTAGAGCCATCAAATTAATATAATGGTAAAAGCAACGGTACACTCGTTACACAACATAACTCCAATCTGAAGCGGACAAGGCAATTGGGCCTGCCATCGGCCAAAGCAGCAAAAGTAATTTTAAGCACATGGTACAGAATCACGGTATTGAAAATCTCCGGGGCCACGAGTCTGGCGGAGATGAGAGTACAAGCGCCGGAAGGGCAAACAAGAGAAAAATGTTCCGGTACTTACACCTTAAACAACTGCAGCTACATGATCGAACAACAGTTGAAGGCTCCCACGACGCACTCCCTAGGCCCGCAGTAATATCAGACTAAAGATGGTGGCTGAGACGCCTGGCTACCTCGCCAGAGATCTCCTGCCAACACGGAGAGAAAAATTTATATAAAGTAAATTTGAGAATAGGTGTTGCTATCCTGTATTTATTTATTTTATATTCATTCTGTTGAATCTTATAAATATGGCAAAAGCTATAACACTATGGAACAAGTGACTTTTTACATTAACATATGACAAAACCATAAATTTATCCAGTACAAAATTGTTATAATTAGACGACATATACTTAAACAGTAATACCATACAGAATAAATAAATACATGCAAATTTTTCAGTAATTTCTTGATTTAAATGTTTCTTTACGCATTGACGCATACCAGCATGCTGCACAGTGCAGCTGCGTTCTCTACGAGCGACTTCGTCCCATCTACGGGGACAAATGTATCGAGCACGGAGATTCCACTAACCAGGACAGCCGAATATGTAATTGTAATTAAGGCACGTGATTACAATAAACATTGCCTGTCCGGTTCCCTACATGCAAGCGCCACCCCGACGAATAAAATAATTTATTTTGAAAATCCACAACCCTTCATGTCAGCGGAGAAGAAGTTCCAATCAACCAACGAGATGGCAGCACCCCCATGACCTTATGACCAGCCAGCCTCACGCCAAGGTGTTTTTATTCGTCGTTGCCTCCAAGCGGTGAGATAAGAAATGTTCGATGCTCCAGTGCTATGATAAACCAACCCCTGCGTTGGGAGGCTATGCAACCCTCCACACCCCTAATAACTGCTGATCGGCAGAAATTAAGTACCACTGGCAGATTGATTCGGGCTCAACGCACGACAGTAGAGGAACTGCCTAACTTTTGCACTATACGATTAGCCTCCGGGAAATTTGTCAGGGTTCGACTCCCTCCGAAGGTCGTCCCCAAGCCACGAGACAAACAAACCCCGGCTAATTTTATCTTAGAATGCAGACCGAAGAGGCAGTTGCTGATAAATCCCGTCATCCCAGCCAGATCAATCACCACCACAATCACCCTCAATTAATTATTGAGTTAATTCATTCACCCCCTTCGGGACTCCCACCTATTGACAGCTTTGGTCGCGAGGGTAGTAAAACTCCTCGGACGGGAGCTTATTTCAATACGCCTCTCCCTGGGGTTTGATTCCTCTCTACTACGCCGGGATAAAGAGGGCAATTAGCGTAGTCACTCCTTAACATGCAAGAATCGAGAAGTACGGAACGCATCAATTGGCTCCCAACGTGGGGTCATACGTCCTTAGTAGCTCAGCCTTGAGGACGAGGACCACGCCAGTCACCCCTCCCTTCAATCAACTTCTTGCAGAGGAGCTAATCTATGACTTCGGGGAGTTGTAATAAACACCCCATGGCGCCCAAAGTAAAGTTAGTATCATGACTGACTCTAAAGGAAGTCAGCCCGACACTCGCAGCACCCTAGCAGAAGCCAACGTCGCCAGAATTAGCAACGACCCCTGCTCAGGTTCCACTTGCCCAAGCACAAACCTGAATATGATACAATGCAGCTACTACCTGAGAAATTATCATTACTCGTGCGTCGGATGGCAAGACGTACCGCAGTATACTGATGGCCTAGAATATTATTATGAAGAATGCTGGCTAGACAAACCTCAGGTGTGCCAATGACCAGAGTGCGAGGGCCAAGGTCGACATAGAGTCCACTGTATTTTGTGTCAATGCGATTTCCGTCATACCTGTATCGGCTGGCCGGACGAACGCATCCAGCAACCCGGACAGGTATACCAGTGCAAAGTCTGCCGAAGGAAGCAGACTTATCGACCCACCAATCCAACCTGCAGGCATAGCCCGGCAATTCCAGGGCTACCCTGCGAATTAGAACTGCCAGAATTTAACGGAAAGCCGTAAGCCGACCCCGCTAAATTCCTAAACCAATGTGAAAAAGAACTGAGGGAACACCTCGTTTCCCATAAACAATGGGTGAACAAGGCTCTCACCGCCACCTCACCGGACCCGCCAGGAAAGGGTGGGAAAAATACAGGGAATTTGTGGAAGGTTAGCTACAATTTAAAGCCCAGCTAAACTCACATTTTTCCAGTGATGTGATCTTAAGTGAACTCATCACCAACCTACACTCCCACATGCAAAAGCATGATGAGGAGGTTGAACTGTTTACTAGGCGAAAGGAACGCCTATATAAAACAGTGTACCCAGAACAGAGCGAAGGACAAACGGTCAGGAGCATTACCCGCAACCTTCTCCCTGCCTTACACAACTTATTAGTCACGCCCCGGCCGCAGACAGTCGAGGAGCTCGCAGACCGCGCAAGGAGCAAGATGAATGAGCCCCCTCCCCTGGAAGGTAACAGCTTGCATGCGCCAGGACTAACGGTCTGGCCCCCCTCCCCAATCGCCTGAAGGGCGCGGCATGACCTAGCCACGCCCCACCGCCTGCCTACCTTGCTGTTGATACTACCCCAGGCGGCACAATAATCAGGATTGTCTGAGGCGACAACCCGTGGTGGCGTACAATTCAACTCCCCTCCCTCCACGCACGCAGCTGCGTAACACGGAGGCACAAGAACAAACACGTGGAACAAAGATATTGAGGAAAACCATAATCCCACAAAATATACGCCGTTAAACCTATGTTAGGTTTGCATACGCCCTAACCCATGTGCCACCGCCAACCCCAGGCCAACAGAGGCCTTAACATGGTCCAGAGAGGACCTCAGTTAGAGCAGGAAATCCCTGCGAGGTTTGAACCCCAAAAGTCACGAGGCGGATGTCATCACAGGACTCAGGGAGATTCAACAGCCCCCCACCCCAGCCCTACAGCACATATTCCCCGGGATATTTTCATAAGAGATACTCCCCCACTTGATCCTCGCAGTCATGTAGTTCGAATGGTAGCTCCCAGTTCAGACCCCGGCTAACACCACGCCATACCCTACAAGGGCTGTCATGGCGTTACCCAGCAGATCGCCTCCACCTCGAGAGCCAACCCGACAGCTTGATACATGAAGGGAAAACCCCTTCTTCTTCCACGACGAGTATTGCGTTGAGGCCATGTAACCCCCCCCCCCCCCCCCAAATTCTTACCACATGCCTGGCTGTAAAGTGCCAGGAATCTAACAAAACGTTGCCCGCACCCGCTGAGCAAGTCTCCCCGGCCTTCTTTTCTACGGCTAAAGAAGCACCCCCGCCTCCCCCTGAAACGGCGAAGCCCCTACAGGTTACAGACCTTGGGATGCAACCCCTGCTATCCTACCCATCTTTCCTCTTCCCGAGCAAAAATGGAAAAAGTGGGTGAGCCACGGATGAAAGCCTGACACAGTCCTCGACTCTACCTGTGGACCCACTGGTCAACTCGGTGACCAGCACCAGCAGCTTATCAGTATAGGCTGGAGAGAAAGAGAGAGGTGCCGTGTCGACAGAGACACTAGTAAACGTGAGTTACTGGTCGCCTGTGAGCGCAACAGCCAACAGTTTAATTCCTCCATCATTGGGAGAGTCTACCGCGAGTGAGTATGGAGTTACTATCACCTGCGCCGTAGCCATGAAGTTACGAGGAGCCTCATTCACAAGGGCACGCGGCGAAGTATATGACACACTCAGTACGACGCAAATCCGAGAAGCAGAAGTGCCAAGCAGTACAACCGTAGCTGATGGTGTTAGCATCCAGGATGCTCGCCTCATGCTGCTGACAACCACCAGGCCCACATCACGAGTGGTCCCTCAGCGTGCCAGGCCGATACAAAGAGGCGCCATGGCAGGCCCCTACTGCATTTTGCCACCTGCTTCTACCTCGTCAACTGAGTGAGTACCTCATTAAAGCCAGTAATAGACTAGCGCCCACTCCCTGACATAATCCCCGAACAGTTAACTTTAGTAGGGATTGCTAGCGTTATTAAGTCCGATCCTGAAACTAGCTTAGTAGGGAAGGCTGGATGTCACGCCACTAGAAAATTCCTGATAGGGCCAGAAAGTGTGACAGAGTCCACATCATCCACCAAGTGTTAATTGTAATTGTGTGTTTTGTAAATAGTACTTGTATTTCAAAGGTTGTGAATTCTAAAATTCAAAACACTTTGAGAGGAACAGAGGCCCCACACCATAAAAGTGCCCCAAGTAAAGTAACTAATCTCCTCATAAAAAGGACACAAGTTAAGTACACGTAATCCAAGAGAATTTTAACAAAATTAAATTGATCACTAAATTGCCAAATAAGAAAGTTTTTGTTTGCAAGAGGAAACTTTAAAGTAGCTTCAAACTCGTATGCAAACTGGAAAATTGATGTTTTCCGTTTCCCTGAAAATCCTGCTAAGTGCTCAGGTAAAGTCAGCATTTATTCAAAATGAAATTTGCATGCAATTTGAATAAGAGTAGGCACCGTTTAACATAGTGTCACTAAACTCCGTGAGCAGTGTTTGGAAGTGTGAGCGCGTAAACAAAGCCTATCAGCAGGTCCGTGAACATAACCTCGACGAAGTCCTCGCCACTCCTCGCAATACGACTGGGTGACCTTGAGTAATTAACCCTTGTATTATTGCATAAGAGCATGAGGCAAGAGCTCGATGTGAGCACGCCGTAACCCGTCACCCAGGCAATTCACAACCTTCTTAACATTTTAGAATTAAAAAAATTTACTAATCAATGTAAGGCCCCCCCCCCCCCCCCCTGTAATAACCATGAGTAAATTGCATTATCTTGTTATGCAAGATGCTAAGTAAAGTAGGTCACTAAGGAGAAACCCCTGTAATACTGTGACGCCGTCGGGTGAGAGACAAGACGAACAATGACATAAATACTTACAGGTAATTTGGGTCCAGCGGTGCTTCCCAATCACCGCACTATTGAGACTCAAAAGTTCTCAGGGATGCTGTGGGTTCTGTGTGTCGGCCTCACCCATGCGTACTTACAAACACGTAGGAAATGCTAAACTTTTTACTAAACATCAGAGAGAATAAACACTTCATAGGTGGCTAGGACACTGTCACTACTGAATAAAAGATATAAATTCACTGTAGTCGTGTTTTTATTATTATTATTCATACACATCAATGTGCCAATGAAATGGTTATCTTGGTCATGACTAGCCAATTCCGCTTGGGTGCTCCCCAACCCGTAATTAATCTAGCGCACGCCTAAATGGATGATCTCACAGAAGTGCATGAAAGCACAGCCTTCACAAGGGAAGAAGGCAGCAGCCACTAGGGTAGACTGACGGTTTTTCCCTAAGAAAGGACATGGTGAATTACAAATGAATATCCTTAATACACATTAACACGAGTGATTACTCGGCATCACTAACGCAAACTCGTCGGGGCTCGCCCTCCAGCACGTGGAGAATTTGGTGATGGCCTATACACAGAGCCAGCTAGGACGGGAGTAATTGCACCGTACACTAATTACACAATTACATAGACCCTTGACCGATATATGAAATAAGATGGGACATGAGATGAATATTCACAATAAACACACACATGTGCGAAAACAAGCTTTGGTGGCGCGGATGCTGCTGGATGAAGTTCGTAGCAGACCACATGGTGCAGGTGAAATTTTCAATATTTCTGCGTGGAAACTGCAAACTAAATTCAGATAAAATATTATTAGTGTTTGACAAATGGTTATCTTTACGATTAGCATTGTTACAGGCTTATAACATGCCTGATGGTAGTAAAATCAAACATTACTGTGACAGTGTGGTCAAGTACAAAAGCATCAATTTACATGAAATATACATTAAACCCTGAATGAAAAATTCATAGAACCCTGAAATAAATGATTGCACATACAATGTTATATAAATAAGCTCTTAAAACGCAATGAGGACGTATACAAAGACTTAGCTTCAGTTGGCAACGTGGTTATACGTGATTTTGCCATAAAATATTCAAATACAAAAATTTACCCTCGAATAGAAATAAAGCCCTTAAAATTACGTGTAGCAGTTATGCAGAAGTTACAATGAAATGTCATAAACATAGGCAGATGGCATCTGATTCAAAATGTGCAGGTCGCGTGACCTCTCCGACATCTTTCTCCTCCTCTTCAATTAAGTTAAAAATGCCACGAGGGCATAATAAATAAATAAAATGGGAGCATAATGCTGGGGAAAATGACTGGCAAAATGAACGCAAGTAAAGATCAACCGGTAAACTACATGGACTATGGAAACCTACATCAGTGAACAAAAGTTGTAGTGCGCATGTAACAGTGTCTTACCTTACCAGCTCTCCTCGACAGACTGTCCAGATACAAGCATCGCACGGACCTATCATAGCCGCCTATGGGGTTCACATAAGCGGAAGTGCTATGCACGCTGAGTAAAATATTTTAGAGTGAAAATAAAATGGCACAAATTAAATTAGATATTGTTTTACATTTCTATAATTTTGTTATGAATTTCAATATTATTTTTATATCTCTTTGTGATAGCGTTCATGCCAGAATATTAAATGTTCTTAATCTCGGCACCAAAGCCACTTTGAATATTCATAACCAAACAATTAAAATTAGTACAGGCACTTTAAAACATTTTAAGACATATTAAACACTGTAAAGACAATATAACACATTTAACCCTGAAATTAACATTTATAGGAAAGTTCAGAATTGTCAGCCTCTTTGCGCACGTGCGGTATACATGACACATGAGCGCCATCACGGGCTATAGCGCCGCTGGCTGTTAGCCGGCATCAAACTTTTAGACTGGTCTACAGTAATGAATAAAAGCCTACATTTATCTTCAAGTTAACATGTTTTGTAGCATGAACAAATTGTTAAACCTATTTAATTAGCCAAAATGGTTGAAGTGTTAAAGCACTTTTTAAATATAAATTAATGTTTGAGGTTTTAATTGCCATTAATTTTTTAATAGGTTAAGGTGCCTGAAGGTCAAAGAATTTATACAGGATGAGACCTATAAAAAGGCCCCATAGGTCATGTGTAATGGAGCAAGGGAACACATTTACAATGTTTTTGTGGAACACCTCACGAAGGATGAGAGCAACAATGCTTTCTTTCAGCTGGATGGAGCCACAGCGAATACTGCACATGCAATGATCGCACGCATTGAGTCAGTGATCCAGCCTGATCATGTCATCAGCCGCAGAACAAACCAACCTATGCCACCCCGTTTTACAGATTTATCCGTCTGTGATTCCTTTTTGTGGGGCGCTCTAAAGGGGCAGGTCTACAGCAACAACCAACACACACTCAAAGAACTCCAGGCCAATATTATCACAGCTATTGATGCCATCCCGCAGCATGTCCTCACCCGTGCCTTTCCCTACTTTTGGTGTAGTCTGCACACCTGCCTCTAGGTCAATGGCGGCCACTTCCAGCACCCACTCTAGGTATTTTGTTGTCACACTGTATTAACTATAAGATATTGAATAGTAACTTATATGGAAAAGAGAATATTAGGAACTGTTAACTATTTGTAAATGAGCAGTATTGTTCAGCATAGGGTTGGATTGTATTGAAATTAAATATTCTCATTACGTAATTTTACATTCAGCGGAGAGCTGAACTGAGTATAGTAGAATTTGTGATCAAACATTGGCCTCATGTTGAACAATTTTTTGCTCGGTTTTGCTGGGTTAGATGAATCTAAGGTGTAAGTCAGTTATGAATTGATTTGAGTTTCTCTACCCACTATTTAAAATGTACGTTTTTTGGTAGACTTCCAGGAATATTTACTGATTTATGTCTCGCCATATGTCAGCGCAAACATTTAAACTAAAAGGTGAATGTATGAATAATACTATGTGATGCAAGCCACGTTCCCCTCTTGTCAGACCATTTGCCCGCTGCACACCATTACTCAATGCAGCATGGGTCAGCACTCTACGCGTGCGCAAGGGCAGTTCATTCATGCAGCGCACAAAGTGTGCAATCAGTGCAGTGCATGGCCAGAGTAACCTAGTGCGACACACTGTGACGTGATACAAAGTGTGCAAATAGGGCGCCCACACAAAAGGGCTTTATGGCAGATGCCGCGGAGACCCTAATGCAGGGAACAAAAGAGAAGTCCCTATGTGATTTTATATTAATTGTTGTTGGCCATTAAAGTGTTTATTCGCAAGTGTGCATTGTTTACATATCACGTTTTTCACCCACATCTCATCTCAACTAAGTGCAAAGTGTTTGTTTATAGTTGAAATTATGCAAAGTAATGTATGTTATATTTTAAATTACAAGATTAATGTGTTTTATAATTATTAAGGCAAAGTGGGTCACGAAGTAGTCCTACGGGGAACCTTCAGTAGCTTCCAAGACTCGCGAGGGCAAGGCCCCATTACGTCACACTCCAGTGGCACGCACTGTTCACTCCAATCATTTTACATGCAATAGTTACTTAATTTTACCCTAACCTTTTTACTATTTGCCACAGGAGACGCTTGCCTCCTCCCCTGTGGTTTGCATCGCCCAGGGGAACTTAACACTTCATATTACCTAATTCATTATGTGCCTTTGCATCCTTTATTCAGCTTAGTATCACCGGCAGACAATGCCTGGTAACCATGTAAAGTTTTCACTGCACAGTGAAGTGTCACAATCAAGACAAGTAAAACTATGTTGAAGTGCATCTCGTGTGTTTTATTTATGTCTCTACTAGAGGCACTTCAGGGTACAGGCTCTTATAATTCCCACCCAAGTGTAATCTGTCTTTTGAAGTGTTTTTGTGTATTTATTCAAGTTCTAAATGTCACTGCATACTTACCCCGTTAACGTGGGATGTGTGGCGCCTGCCCAAATAGGCCATTTTATAATACACAACATAAGTAATTTACAGTGCTTTAATCAGAGTATTACTACGCCAATGCCAGAGAATTACACCGTGGTGATTCGGCCCAACAATTCAGAAATCTTCAAGAGTCAGCTCTACCATCAGATGTCTGGCACCTACCGGGTAACAAGTAACACCACCAATTTTTCCTAAATTTTCCCAACCAAAATTTTACCGCTCCTCAAAATCTCTTCTCACCCCACCATCACCTCACCACACTCCATCAAATGTCACCCAAATTTGTGGCGTAATTATCCAGCTATTCTAAACCCATGAACCCAAAAACCTGCCAAATTCAGCCACAAAAATTTTCCTGCAAAAATTCCTACAATATTTGTGTTGACTCTTGAAAAATTAAATATTTTAGCTAAATTAAATATTTTAGCTAAATTAAATATTTAGATTGACCCTCTCAAACATCCCATCATAAATTACATACGTTTTGTAGTAACATATTGTGAGCTTGTTAAAATTTATGTCAGTTAAAATTAATCTATGTCTTGGCTAGTGAGCATGAAATTATAATTCCAGGGCTGCTGGGCTGCCTAGGAAAAAAATTTAAAAAATAAAATGATATTTCTGATAAATTCTAAATTTTTATAGAAATTTAAGTTATCATTTCAATGCATTTTTCAGTTCAAAAGTTCAGTTAAAAGCAAAATTTAGCAATGAAATGATGTCTTAGAGCAACCTTAATTAATAGCAACAGCAAATCTGTTTGCATTACTCCTGGATGTGGGTGTCCCCCCTCCCTTGTTTTAAAGTCATAAAAAATAATTTAGTCGAGTGCTTGTAGGCCTCTTTGTTTGCACTCGTGCAAATTTATAACCAATCGGGTTGACTTTACAATATGCATGTTTATAAAAAATATAACATTTATACAGAACTGTGTCGTATATAAGACTGCAACATCTGGTCGTCCTTAAGATAGTGACAGCATCTACAAGGTACTTTATCAAAACAGAAATGTAAGATAACTTCCTGTGATAACTTACTTAACGATAAACAGACACACTTCCTTGTAGTCCTAGTTATAGGTACAGCCTTTACTTACCGAACTACTAAGAGAAGAGAAATGTAATAAAAGGTACATAGCAGTGAAGTATTAAGTGCAATAAAATAAATGTGACTGTAATGAAATTAAAAATTACTCAAATTAATGACATTGAAGTGATTCTGTCATATACAATTTTTAATGAATTTGATTGGGACTTCCAAAACATTAAATCCACATCGAAATTTTTGCAAAATAAACTATATAAACAATAAATTGTAAATAAAATTTCATTTTTGTTCTATTTCAAACATTATGTAATTTTGATGTTCACATTATTAAACAATATCAATTAAACTATTTGAAAGAGATTAACTAATAACAATCAAATTATCACAATAATGCATTCATAAGCTATTTCCTAAATGTTTAAAAATTGCCCTGAAAAGAAATAGTTATTGCAATGTTAAAGTGCATTCATCTTAAGGTAGTGTAATATCAGCAGAAAGGAGGGTGCGTTGCAGCCCCACCTACCACCCGTACACCGGCCATATATGCCAGAGTCGCAGTGAGTTACACCATTTCTGTAGACAACATTAGTGATTGATGGAAACTATGTACCTAAGGGGCATGTTGCAAAGATGTCAATTACTTAAGCTCTTCACAGAAGTTGGATTCTAAAGCAAAGTGGTAATTTAACTAAGAAAAATGATTTTACATTGTTCAGATTTTATTTGTCTGTAAAGAAAGTAAAAACCTGGTGCTAGAAAATGTGAAATTGACAAAAACAGGATTATCTGAATGGCCTGTATGGTAATTTAAAAAATTAGAAATACTAGTAGTAGAAATAAAAGTAACTTTTGTAGAACTAGTTTTTTTTTTTTTTTTTACACAAAATAGAAGTTGCTCTTTAGGCCGACTTAAACTGATAGCATTTCATATTTCTTTTTTAGTTACCTTAAGTGTTTCGGTGCATTGATCCTCGCTCCAGATATTTTGCTGTGAAGAGCGGAAAGACAGTGACACAGTGTCATAATTTATTTTTGCACAAAATACCCACGTGACCATGAACCGATTCTAAACGAGCTCTAAAATACAACTTAGTTGTGGCCTTCGGTCAGTACCAACTACAAAATTCGTCACGTTTCACGAGGCCTGTGGAAGGTAAAGTGTCATCAAAGAAATCTAAAAAAAAAGAATATTCACTATAAATAAAAATTCGCCTAATTCATAAAAAAAACTCGACACAAGTTAAAAAGTGCGACAGTCAATGTTAACAGCAGGAGTGAATTCGCAATAACAAACTGGTCATTCATTAAATTAAAAAGATGATCGCCAGGGGGGCGATAAAATACACGTTTCTATGGGTGCAAAGCAAAATTTGCACAAGCGTTGCACCAAAATTGTTAATAGGTGATTCAGAGTAAAGCAAGCACTTTTTAAGGCACCCCTGGAGTTTTCATTTCATTATATTTCAACCTTCCTGTCATTTTTTAATATAAACTTCGCCATCAAACTAATAAACACAGTGTATATATTTCGCCATTCCCAAACTATAACGTCTAGAGATGAAATAAAATATATTTATTAGTGGATAATGCCTGTGAAAGGACCATAAAATAACACAACACGGGGGTGCAAAAAGGATCATACAGACGCAAAAATCAAAGAAATGTGCACCCTGTTCTTGAAAAGCCTGAATATGATAAGATGAAAAGGGGGGCGGGGTATTTTAGGTCTCGCATTCTGGCGAACAACGTCAGATTCTTTACAACTATCGGCTCAGACCACTATTCGGTATTCTAATCTTGAAACGAAGGCCCAATGACGTCACGGGTGGAGTTGGAAGTTAACTGCTCACAAGCAGTTGGTAGGCTACAATTTCTAGTTACACAGATATGGCAGGCGTCGTTATAATTATTGGCCGCTTTAATCAATGATACGGAAATAAATATTGTGTAGAATAAAGTCAGAGCAGCACGTATTTGTGTTATATGGAGTATAATTTTTCTACACGTACATTTACGATACGAATAAGCATGAAGAGCCTTATTCATAGTCGTTTTTAGTCCGGACTAAGGAAAGGTCATCCTTCGACCAAAATTTTTCGTTTTCGGAGAGCATTTTTATTGCTAGTTCGAGGATCATTTGGCTTTAGTACGGCCTAACTTTTAGTCCGAACTGAAGATAGGATTAACGAAGTATTAAGGTCAAAACAAACATGGCAAAAATATAATACGCCAGTTTTGTTAAAATTACATGCCAGTGAAAGCTAGATAAATTAAAAAAACATAAAAATTAAGTTTAAGGACGATTCTGTCAATCTGTATGCAAAAATATGCTCACCTAATGAAAGAATTGTTCCGTGAATAATAATTCAAACGAAATATACCTTATAAGCTCAATAATACATCAGTTTTACATACAGCAATGTCTTTCTATTTTTGTGTCAATCAAACATCAAGGGCTTATGTGCCAAAGAATGCAAATTCGATTCACTCCTGGGAAATAGAAGTTTAACCAGTTTATAGAGTATTTTTGTAATGTATTTAATATTACAATACACATTTAACATCATTATAAAGACAGTATTGGCAAAATAAAATAAAATCAGCCCATATAACCAGTGCATAGGAGTGTGCTATGAAAATTTAATAAATAAATATGGAATAATAAGATATTAATATATTAATTTTATCGTTCTCCATTCTGCAGTATTGCCATATATGAAACAGTCAAAAAACAAGGTTAAAACCAATAAAATGATGTTAATGTTATGAATAATGTGAATTTTTATAACAGTAGGCAAAAATATCACAGCACATTACAAGATAGCATCACTTTTGAATGGAGCCACCGACCGTCATATGCCACTGGAATGACACGTGTGTCATGCGACCGGGAGCCGAAACTCCCATAACTCTCTGGGTGTTTGTAAAAATAATTGCCACCCACCACTTTGACTAATCATTGGGTCTACAGGCAGGGGCTGTGTCAATGTAAGTCTAGGGAACCGGACCCACATTTAGACTGTTTTATTTTATTCGCCTATTATTATGTAAACTTACATGTTTGTAATGTCGGCAGAGGAGTGAAGCTCCCCTCTAACCACCCGGCTAGAGTGAATGTAAGTGTCGCGAATTCTGTCTACCGTGATGTTCTGTTGTATACAAATGTGCTTTTTACTCTCGCATGTATTGTGTCGGTGAGTCCCTAATCGCCCGGGAGCAGCACGTGGGGTAGGTTTCATTGTTTCAGAGTGTTGTGAAATAGGATAGATGTTCAGTATTAGTAACAAAAAACAATATGCGGGGTGGGGACCTTGGGATCAGAGTCTGCTAGGCAATATTCAAAGTATAGCACCCCCCCCCCCCTTCCCAACGGACAACTCGTCAACGAGGATTGTCTTCTTCCCGACCTGAAACATACCATAAGGTCGGTACATTATTGTAGGTAAGTAATTGTGATTGTAACATATAAAACACTATGTGTTTTAATTTTATAATTTTTTTTTATGTGTTTTTGTATTTCGTTTATGTTCGTATCTTTATTATAATTTTTTTTTTGTATTTTCCTAAAAAGATTTATTATTATTAATATTTTTTGAATGATATTTTTTATTTTACGATTACTATTAGAAATTCAATTAATTTTAATATACTGTGATTATGATACTAAGACTAAGCTAGATTGAATTAATTAAACTAAGCTGAATTAGCTATGTCATACTGTGTTAGCCCCCCGATTATTACCTTGATTGGAATGTCTGTCACTTGACTTAGAAGATGAGTAGTGGTTGGGGCTAATTCCCACCTTTAACGAATTCCTACATAACCACCCTGGGTAGAGTGCCCTAAAAATTAAATACTGTGTGTTTAAAAAACAATGGTGTCAGTTTGGGGTGCTTTTTAAATTAAATAACCCTCAACTACTTGTTTGTTTACAGTGGTAAAATGGCGAGTGCTGTGAGAAGCGACATCTGCTTCTCGTTTAATGTTATTAAGGCTTTTGCCTGAGTAATGATGGGCCTAAAATACTCCAAAAGTATTCCGAATTATGTTTCTCGTAGAAAGATGGCCAGTTCTTGCAATCCTGAGAACATGGTCGTTTTTCCTGTTGTGTTGGTGTTCTATCGTGTTTTTGTGGTTTGTCCCTTTCTTGTTATGTAAGTGTTTGTTCCCTGTGCATGTTTCCCTGTTTGATCTGTATTTCCCTACTTGAAGGAGAGGAAATTCAGTCTTTGACCGAAGAATATTTGGTCGCGTTTCCTATCTGTTGTTTTTTGTTTGTTGGAGTTAAGTAGCATCCTCTGTTTTCGTGTTTCTATCTGTTTATTGATCACTTCGCCCTGCTTCCATGCAGCCGAGTGTACCTTATTTTCCAATGTGGACATGTCCACTAACGTTCCTCTAGTGAGCAGGACACTGGCAGCTAGTGCCAAGGTGTTGGACAATAAGGATATTGGTTGGATGAGGAGCGGTGACTATAGTTTTGGAATCTCGGTGGAGATAATTACTCAGAGTCAGGGTTGACAATATCGTGAAGTCAGAGAGCAGCTGTGGAGTCGTTCCTCAGGGTCGTTCGGCCGACGACCACAGCAAATCCTCCAAGTGCAGTTGTTGTCTCCTCGTAGAAAAGATTTAATACTGACTGAAAAACTCCATTGTTGCATTGTGGGATATCTGGGCTCCCCACATGCCCATATGAAGCACTGTTACTTATTATGCTGACTCGTGACCATTTCAATCATACTAGCTCAGTAAGTTAAATTTTGTGAAAATTGGCGGGAGAAGGCCCATTCCTTAAATGTCTTGCGGCGACTGGAACTAAACCACATGTGGTAACTCGTCACCACTGCGATTTATTCACTACATAATTACATTACCATCGGGAAAAACTTACATTGGATGATGCTTACGATTCCGTCAGCTCGGGTGATACTGTGCAAAATACGCGTGGTCACATTAAATAATCTAAGTACAATTTAAGCATACCCAGGCGATGCAAGCACTGTGTAGGTGTGAGGGACAGTGCAATCTCGGGCAGCTGAAATACGAAAAAGGTTCCGGTATGCTAAAATAACTACTGTTGTGAAATTATTAGTCCAACATGGTGATGGCTACCCAAGTGCCTGAAACACAAGCTGCAGCATGATGCTGCACAAAACTCACAAAGGTGAACGACTACTGACTTTATCCTCGCGGCGTGCCGGCCAGCTTGGCAGGCTGGCACCCCACGTTGCACTACTTCCTTGCACACAACATTTGCAAATCGGACACATATCTTGTGTGCCGGATGTTACAGGCTTCTCCTAAAATTAATCCTGTAATTACTTTTCACTATACCGAAACATTGCACTGCATGGATGACATGGAGATGAAAGACACATGAATGAACATCACAGAAAATTACAAAAATACACTTCGAAAACACTGAGGGCTTAACGGCTATGAAGGTATGCATTTTTATTAGTTGTTTCCCCTTGCGTGATCTTACATTGCCCTTTTATTCCACAAATTAGATAACAACAAAATAATTCACAATGTCAATTTTCGGATTCCTGCACCATGTAAACGTGGTCGTTTTCTCTCTGCTCTACACCTATGTCATTCCTTGCTACACTGCACTTTCCCTCGTAGAGCATGCAGACACACTGTATTAAGGAACCCAGCGCTGTGGGCAAACGGGCTAAAGGGGAAGGAGTCACATGGGCTTATGTCAGAAACGTCACCTTTCACAATCAATTTTTTTCTCTGTCTCTTGGTTTTTGCAACTTAAAACCACTTTGTCCCTTTAGATTTCCTCCTCCGCTTGAAACAAGCATTTTTTAACTTGGTTTTTCGCATGTGTGAGAAAATCGTCAAAAGATTCCCCGGCTGATGTTTTCTGTTGTAGAACAGATATCGCTAGTAAAGAGTATTGTACTTTTGCGCACAGTACACCTTCAACTTAAACAGAACATTTTCGTACGTTTTTTCCTTTTCGTAAATTCAAATGTGTTATACACAGCTAGTGCATCTCCTCCTATTACATTAAGTAATGTAGCAATTTTCTGTTGATCATCCTGTTTCGACAGCCCTGTGGCAGTCAAATATATCTCAAAAGACTTTAAATCGGCTCCAATTTTCTGCAACATTTTAACCTAAACTTAGCTCCTCAGGCACCACATAACAAGATGATGTCATGTTGGATACTTACGAAAATGCATAGACTGAACACTTATCACTGCGACTGCACCATGTATTGTAATGAATTTCATAGTCACCAGTATCTATATACATTGTCAGTACACTTTATCACAGACTTCAGAATACATGATTTAATGTATTTCACACATTGTAAATGAACAACATACAACAACAAAACATCAGCCGAGTTCCTGCTGGCTGCTCTCGTTTCACAGTGTGGTCAACCAAACAACGCTCTAATTCCCACACATCAAATCTAACATACCTAATTTACTACATATCCCTTCTGAGTACAACAGTACCATATATATATAATACATAATCTTGTAGATTGCTTTACTACAGGCTTTGTTTAGGCCAACTGGATGATATGCCTGCCGACAATAGGATACACAGAAGTTGCAAGATAAACTGGCCTGTACATAATGGGTTACCGTATAATTTTTTTGGCTGTAATTTAGCTGGTGATAATTTTATGAAACTGGTGTTTCAATATTTGTTGGGGCTGAAATGTTCACTGTCCATGGGACTTGCATTGACACTTTCGGTTTTGAAATATCACTTGCCAATTTTCGCTCGTGGTTGATTGTGATGTGAATGATTGCTGGGCTGGACTGTCAGCAATGTTGGCAGTAGGCATTGCCTTTCATGTATTTGTCATGTGTTCCTGGGGGATTGGGTGTTAACACTTCGGGCACCACAGCAGCAGTGTGCAGTCTGGTGTCCGGCCATCCATTGTTGTGAAACACGGCCACGTACTTGCGACGCAGGAGACTGGTCTTGCGGATGCGTGACATGGAAACAGAGAGGAGGTAGCGCCCTCCCCTCTTGTGGTGTAACTGTCCCTCTGTTCCCACTATAGGGGTCAACATGCGGAGCGCTGCTCCGTTGATATGCGGTTCAGCATGGCACAGGCAGAGGCTGGTTTGTGTGCATCAATTCACTCCTGTTCCTTTGTTTAACTGTGCGGCGACAGTGCTATGAGCCGGTGCCATAATGCTACGGCCCGAAGATGGCTGCTTTCGGCCAGCATGCTTACCTTCCTTCTGAAATGGTGGATGCTCTGTTGTTGGTACACTTTTCCCTTGCTGGTGTCCTAGGCGGCTTGCAAAAAAAAGTTCCTGTTACATTACGATACTATTGTGCCAGATATCGCTCAAAGGCTGCACCAATAATGATGGTGATGTAGAATGATGACTCCTGGGTGTCCTCGGGGTGCTGCAGGCCGATCATCCATGCATAATTCTCCATCATTGGTGACTTCTGCCCTTGTGCTGCCGTAGTTGTAATTATTATGTTATTTGTGCTTTAAAAAAAATTAACTTATTGGCTGGTTATGAAAGGTATGTGCATCACTGTGTAGACTATTCGGGCTGACCAAATGCCCATTCACCTTCTTCCTATGCAGTTTACATATACATGACAACTGACTCTGAAAACACTTTTAACACTTGCGGTAAATTGGTGGGTATTCTGAGGGCCTGTGCTCTAACATGCCTTGCTCCAGGGGATATAAATCACAAACAAATAAGTTCTTTGGTGGATATATTCAGTCAACACTCAAAAATTTCGTTGGAAGCAACTTACATGTATTGAATGGCTTAACCAGCCATTGGCGGTGATACTGCAAAATGTAGTATAAACAAATAATGATTAAGTTGAAGTAGTAAAGCTTCCCCAGGCTATGCAAGTTATGGGGAAGGGAGGGTTGGTGTCACGGGTAGCCTTGCGAAAATGGTTTCGGTAAATTAAAAATCTATTGCAATTTAATGACAAGTCCAAAAGAGTTGCATGCCACCCGGATACAGGAGAACACGGAATGCGACAACATGCGACCAACCATCTATAATGCTCTATGCTTACTAAACTCCGAACATGACATGCGATGTGGGGGGGGGGGGGGGAAATTTCTCATGCAATGCAGAACTATTTCCTTGCAGAAAACACTTGCACTCCATGCTTACCTGCTATATTTGTAAACACCATTACGCATAAAATTGTATATTGCACTCTAGATGACAAAACAGTTACAAAAATGATTGTGGAACGAAATAGACATAAAATGCATGAAAATTATAACAAACAAGAATTACATAAAATAAACAGGAGACCCTAGGCAGTAAAAAGGTAACATGTTTTCGCCATCTTTGTTAAATATGTGCTATTTTCTGGCATAGAATGTGCCACAAACCCTTAATTACTGTTTTAATGCCCTATCTACTTATGTACCAATCCATGTGATGGAGTTCTGCCCATTCGGCTAGGTATTCTAGATGTTGCAATGCACTAGTGTGCTCTGAATTGTACTCACACTCATCATACTGACAGGGTGGTGGTTGGAACATTGGGGGGATAGTGGGGTGATGTGGATTGAAAAAATAATACTAACGTGAATATTGTTCAGATAGGCGCCAGCTCACAATATGGTGAGCCTGTACCTGCAGGCGACGACCAGCATGTCTTGTCCTGCAATGCTCTGCCATCTGTGGGGACTGCCTCCACATGATACTGTAGATTCCAAATTTTTATATTCCGATTATGCCTTATCTAGTAGGGGCTGTCGTCTCCCCTAAAATTCCACTTACTCCCGGAGGATAGTTACTGCCATTCTATGCAATTTTATTACGTTACTAAAAATATTGGTGACATGGGACTTGAAGCGTATCCCAAAATAAAAATTGGTTAAGTTCCTTTAACCACACATTTTATTTCATGAACCCTCATGTGAAGCACTGTTGCCATCCGCTTCCCCCTAGACCGTTTGCCCGCCGTCACCAGCACCTGCTGCAGACACCAATACTCTACCGGGCAATCGTACACACCGCGCGATCGTACACACTGGTCGAGTAGTGCACCGCAGTGGTGCCACCACGAAGAGCCTAGTTCCGAGTACAGCTGTGTGGCCGATGGAAGAGCTCGTGACCTGAGTTGCCAGGGAGTGTAAGTGCAGAGTAAACCACATGTGCCTGTGCGCATATGTTTTAGAAGAAAACCCTGTGAAATGGTGTATAAGTGAAATAAGTCTCTAATACAAAATGTTCAAGGACAGCCATTCACGCAACATCAATTTAAGGACCCCTACAATGTTTTGATGCCCCCATGAGCTTTACTTTCAGTGTTTACCATTTTCTGTTATTTACAATTTCCTCATTTAATTCCATGCAGTGTTTTGTACTGATTAGAGGGCTCCTATGTCAAGGACTATTGTTTATGTGTTAATTGCAGTTCTCAGAGAAACGTGAATATGTTGTTAGAAGTTTTGTACATGTAAGAAAACAATCTGCACGGCCAGACTGCACGCAAACCTCGGCCGACATGCCATGCTGGATAGTTAGTCATTCTACGGTGTCTCTGGGAGTTGTATGTGCTGACCGATGGGGTCAGGTTTATATGTTTGGGTGGCACATATTCTTTTTAACCTAATCATTTCTCGGCAATAGACTCTAGTTTACCGGAACTTTGTTTTATTAACCACCATCCAAGATTCTCCACTTCTCCCTTCCCATGGAATAGCATTAACCAGGAAGGCATAATTTCCACATAAGTCTTAGTAGTCTTTGAGCCTTTTGTACAGTGCTACCCTGCCAGCGGGATATGCCCAGAACCTTATATAAGATTGTTTCCTGGAGGAACAGTAATAAAACCCACTGATTTAACGTGAGAGGTATGCGTTTTCATTCGTGTTGCTTACAGGACATAGGGGCACAGGCCCCCACCTTTCCCACCAAATTTTAAGGGTAATAGGCCAGTGTTTTTGTTTAATCTTTTCAGTGTTTTATCTTTGTATAACTAAATATGGGTTTGTGAGTCGCCCTGAGACCTCACTGCGCAGGTTTTTGGGGAAAGTATTTTTATTGGAATTAATTACGACGGACGGGAGCCTGGAAGGACATCACCATGGTCGTCGACACACGACCCAGAGAGAGGAGTCTGCTCGTCCAGAATTTGGCATAGAATCCAGACAATGCCTGGCACCCACAACTTTACATATGAGATAGTGAGAAACACCAGTGAAATTACAACCAACTACCAAACTCTAAAATTAACACCCTTTGCTCCACTACCTACCATCAAATGGCGCCCAAGGTGGGGCGTTGTCCTTCCACCAAATACCCTGTTTCAAAACTCCATTGAAACATTCTCAATATTTTCCACAAAATTTTTTGCAATTTTTTGCAGTCATAATTTGTCTTTTCCCACTTTCCCTAACATATGCCAACACCAAGGACATGTAAACAAGATCGACAGTGCACATCCGGATTCGTGGGACGCCGTCATGACGCCTTAGTATGCCGGAAAGTCGACACACATGGCTAGAGGGAAAAGTGTGCAGAATCTGCAAGGACACCGCCATTGCAACCACCACGAGGGAGAATGCTGAGAGACAGTGGATAGTGGCCATCTTGGTGCACTGGGACATCAGCCAGCTCCCGCCACGGAGGCACAGAGCAGACAAAGGGATGCAACCCCTCCACCCTTCTGGTCGCATCGAGCGTGCTCGAGGAGGACGAAGGAGGAAAAGATATGAGAGAAGGCACAAAAGAAAATTACCTCCTACTCCCCTACGAACTCTCGCACCGAACAGCTATGTGCGCCTGCCTAGTGTTCACCCCTGCCTCGTTCAGCACAGAGCAGGCCTGCTGCACCATGACGTCATCTGCACCACGCCGAGCATAGCCTGCTCCCGACCATTCTCCTGCATACCTCAAGCTCACGTCAACACTTCCACGACCATGTGGACTTGTATACAAATACGATGGCTGGCCGGATCAGTAGCGACACAACAAAGTTACTCTGTCCGCAGTGTCTATGACCACAACAACAGGATTTTATTGCTAAGTATGCGCAAGCACTAAACATTGCAAGTGCGCCCCTAAAATTCAGCCCAACGTGCAACCATGTCGGTTACAACCGCGAAAGGGAAGACAAGGACAATAGCGAATCAGAAACTCTGGAACAAAAATTCGACATAAATATTACGGATTATCAAACAACAAATTGGTGCCATGACCTGCTCTGCCTAGGTCCGTAAACTTTTTTTTTGAAGTGCCAACATTGCAACAACTGTTACCCCATACAGAGTTGACGTGTTCTGAAATCCACATTTCCCATGTGCCCGTTTGTTCCATCGCAGACGCATCAACACACAGCACAACATGACCAATCGACATTTGGTCGCGGTCTCGATCAATGCAGGTCGAGAATAACAGCATTACACTTTTCTTGCCATCCTGTAACTCGTGGCCATGGGTCATAATATTAAACATTCGCCATGAACGCTCGTGGTGAATGGATATGTGACATAAACGAGTGTGTCCCGTGAAGCCATGACTGTTAAATGTAACATCCATTGGAGGGAACACTGGGGTAAGTGACGCCACTTATTCCCACAACTTTCCGATGTGTGCAATGGGGATGTGCCCCATGGGCGAATCATGAGTGCGACGTGGCTCCGATTGGTTTCAACAGTTGGGGAATCAAATTCCCGCAGGAAGTGTGAAGTGGTGAGCAGTTCCCTAACAGCATTAATTAATAGGAGAATTTTAAAGCATAATTCACTGTAATTACACCATAACTCACTAGGGAAACTGCCTGCCCCAGTATAGAGCATCGATAACATTACATTGTAAACACGGTGTGGCTCCATCCTTAGTCACGAAATCCATACTCGTTCCTGAAATTAATTGCATAACGACACACACCGATTCTAAAATATTAATTATAAGAGTGTGCATGTAATCATCTCTCGAGATACAGCCACCTGAGGCATAATTTCATTTAATATCACCCTTCAAGTGCGGTATCATTCTTGTGACGTCACATTCATAGCCATAGCTGGAGCTCCGGCGTTCACGAGTATGTCACCAATGTGTTTTAGTTTAGCAGTCTTAATTATGTACAACATCAATTTTACGTATCACATTATTCATTAAGTTCAGTTTTTTTCATGTTATCATTTTGGTACTGGATTCGCCAGACATGCAGTGAAACCGACGCAATGTCGTTAGTCAGGCTTCAGCACTCGAGACAACCGACAGGGCAGACGGTAAGCTCAGCGTACCCCCATAGGCAATTTAATATAGGCTACATTTTCCTTCATATCCATAGTTAATGTAATTCAAGAACCTTTTACTATTTTTATTTAGCCGAGGGTGAGTCTCCATGCATCCTGACATAATATACCAGGACTTAAGCCACGAGACAAGTTTCACCTAATTGCAATCTAATGCCTACACCTTATTTTTCAGCAGTTGCGACCACCAGCAGGTCCAGAGTACCGAGTCCGCGTAACTAAGGTAGGCATTAACAAGTGCAGTTACATTCTGTCGTACTTTTATGGTAACAAAACAGTTATGCCATGATTAGACGTGTTTTATTGCATTTAACTCTCCTGAGTTCATCGGGTAGTGCGCCCTAATAGCAGCCTTCAAATTTACAAGTGCCTTTCAGTGTCTGTTTTTGCATTTATGGGGTCTGACTCCCTAAAGCAGGGTAAATTCAGTGGTAATATAGGCGTGCAAAGTGGCCGGCAGCTTCAGCCACAAGCAATATTTTACCTTTACGTAATATAACAGACAAATTCACTCAGTTCTTCTTCACATTGACCGAGTATCTAGAGTCGCCTTAGGCCGTCGGCCATATGACCCCCTACAACAATCGTTCTCTACACCGAATGTGGCGCCAAGCACATCATCAGTTCCTGTTCCCCACCTGCTCTCAGGTGGGACACGAACACACCACCAGCACCTCTGGAGGCGCAATGTGTCTAGTGGCTTTCCCAACTTGGGTGAATAAAACATCAGTCTACACCTGCAAGCCACATTACTACGTCAAGTGGTTTGCCCAACACGGGCTAATCAAGCTACAGTACAAAATCGGAATGCAGGAGATCATTAACAACATGTCGGTAGTCTGCTCAATCTAACACGTGGACAAAAGGCTATGTGACAAAGGTAACAGTGAAACTGTGCTTCACAACGAACAGCTACAGTCATTTGTGAGTAACCTGAAACCTTCAGACACATCTCTCTAACAACACAATTAAGAAAGTTCAGTCAACACTAAAGTCAGCATCAATAAAATCAAGGGTTCATGTTTTCTTTGTCACACTAATTGTACGAATATTCATTGGTCAAGTTGACAGATTTGTTTACACTGTAGAGTGCATACGTGTTAAGTCAACAGACGTACAGTGAATCGAGTGGGAAATAATATACGTCAACTGACATCTAATGAGGGCCTGCAGCTGTCATAAATAATCCTCTAATCTGGGTTGTTTACTTGCAACATCATCAGATGTTTCAACTTTTGTAAACAACCACTGGTTAGATGTGACAACACATTTTGCAAAATATTCAACTATAAGCCAAAACAGATGCAAGTGTACATAATATGTAAAAGTGTACCTGTATCTGTTTTGTCAACAAATGCACTAGGCGTTATCAACGTGTACAGAACTTGGCAACAGGTATCATGACAAGTAAAGACAGCATTTTCAAGCAATGCCAGTCAGCAATTAAGAAACAAAAGCATAAAATTTAATTTAATTATTTATAGAAATTTTCCAGAAAATTTTGCAGCATTTTTCAGAAATAAAATTTTCAAATTTTTTCAAAATAAACTATAAACTTTTTCAGTCCCCCCCCCCCCTTCCCCTTCTTGGAAAGTAACAAACTTAAAGTGCAACAGTCAATTAAATCAATTTTAAAAACCTTTCTGAGCATTTTTAAGAAAAATTTCAAATTTTGTGGATTTTTCACGGACATTAAAAAGTCAACCAAATTTTTACAGTAATTTATCAAGATTATTTTTGCAAAGATTTTCAAAGCTTATGTGCCCATAACTAATTTTCAAGAAACTTTTCCAAGTAAAACACACACGTCATACCCACAGCTGGAACACGTGTTCTCAGCGGGGGAAAAAAACCGCTGCGAGAAACTAAAAATATCCGCTTCCCTCCATGAGGAGCGACCGAGGCCAGCTGTGTAACAAAGCAATGTTGACCTTGAAGCCCGCGCTCCACAGCACGCGGTGATATGAGATACTGTCCGATAGCATTTAAATTGGTGTACAAGCACAGGACAAGTGATACTGTTATGTTTGATGTATGTACAATCCACACTCACTACAAACCCCTTTGACGAAATAATATGTCTCTGTAGGGGAACACGGAATTTGAAAATTCGCAAAGAAAGAATAACTGCGACAAACAGAGCCAGAGTGGGCGAAATTTGGATTTGTACCTCAGATGGTACACTAGCAATTTTGTGTGCCGATTGTGGCAAAGTACAACCCACGCAAAATTAGCAAGGATTGGCAAGACAATTTGTTTGTCAATGTCAACAACCACACTTAATCTATTTCAATTCCACAATAAATGCAATTATGCATTGGCAGGACGGCAGGTGGGCGAAACTAATCACGTGTGCAGGAAGAGGAAGAGGAACCGTAATTTGTGTACAGTGTTCACGTAGTTTTCATCCGGAATGTTTGAGCTGGACTGAAAAGGCCGCCACAGATCAACAAGGGCGTATTCTCTGTGAAACGTGCGAAAAACTTATTTTCCGAACTGACAAGATTTCCAAAGCAGTCAAAACAGAACATTTACAAGCACATGAGCAGTGTCAATAGGAAATTTGCAGGCAGGATCACAAGAAACCGTGAGGTGTGAGGCGTGCGGAAGCAAAACGCAATGTCTGACTGGGCAAGACAATGGAAATCAAGCCGCCAGGAGAATACGCAGTGGACAATGCACATTTACATCGCCGTGGTCAGAGGCCAAATAGTCAGTAGTAGGGGCGACTTTCTGTTGCACCTAGTGGCGTGGCAGACCCTTAGGGGTCTGCGAAAACCAAGCGGTCACCAGTGTGTGTGTGGGAGGGGGGGCATGACTTGCTCCTGATATCCATGTATCCCTTGTGCTCGCTTGTTCCATCACAGATACATTAACCACACAGCAACACAAGATCGATTGATATTAGATCGCGGTTCGAACAATGCAGGTCGACAATAATGGCGTATACACTTTTCTTGCCGCCTGTAACTTGTGGCAGAGGGTTATAATATTTAACATTCATCACAGGAGGTAACTATCACGATGTATGGACATATGCGCCACTTATTCCCACAGAATTCCGATGTGTCTAATGTCGACAGGTTCCGTTGCCGAATCCAGAGTGCAACATAGCTCCAAGTAGTTTCAAAAGATGGAGAATCACATTCCCGCAGGAAGTGAAAAGTGACGAGTGGCTCCCTAGCTGCATGAATTAATAGGTGCATGTTTAGGCTTTTTAAGCTATGATTGCACCACAATTAACTAGGGAAACTATCCACTCCAGTATAGAAAGTTAATAACATATCATAGAAGACAGGGTGTAGATCCACCCCTAGTGTTGAAATCAGTGCATCATCACATTCATACACATTCATGTAATTATAACCATTCTGATGCACACCAATTTTAATATTTTAATTTTAAGTGTGAATATGTAATCATCTATCGATAATCAGCAACCTAAGGCATTATTTTATTTAATATCAGCCTTCAAGTGCAGTGACATACTCGTGACATTACATTCTTACCCATATCTGGGGTTCCCGCATTCACGAGTATGTCACCAATGTGTTTTAGTTTTATAATCATAATTATGTACAATGTCAGTTTCATTTATAATGGTAGTTATTAAGTTCCATTTTCTTCATGCTTTCATTTTGGCACCGGATTCGCCGGACGTGCGTTAAAGCAGACACCATGTCGTTAGTCAGACATCAGCACTAGAGACAACCAGCAGGGCATATGGTAAGCTCAACGTTTCCCTCTCGACAATTCAATCTAGGCTACATTTTCTTTCATCGCAATAGTTAATGTACCTCAGGAACATTTAAGTACTTTTAGTTAGCCGAGGGGAGGTCTACCTGCATCCTGAAGTAGAATACTAGGGCGTCATGCGTGAGATGCATTGTTACATAATTCTAGCATTTTGTCGTACCATTGCGGTAATAAAACAGTTATACCCTAATTATACATGTTTTATTGGGTTAACTATCTTGAGTTCATCGGGTACTGTGCCCTCATAGCGACATCAACTTTAAAGTGTCTTTCAGTGTATGTTTTGCATTTATGGGGTCTGCCACCATCAAGCAGAGTAAATTCAGTGATAATATAGGCGTGCGAATTGGCGACACCTTCGCCCCAAAGGAAATATTTTAGATTCAACACAATTAAACTGACAATTAAATTAACTCTCCTTCATATTACAGTGTATCCAGAGTCGCCGTAGTCCATCGGCCATATGACCCCATTCAATATTGTTCGCTCTACCGAATGTGGCACCAGACACATCACCAGTTCCTGTTCTCCACCTGCTCCCAGGTGGGACACGAACACATCACAGCACCTCTGGAGGTGCAGTACATCATAGTTTAATTGAACCAAGTGACTATCGTAGCAGACAATGAACTCATTTCCAATCTATGTACAGAGGCAATCGCCGCACAGGAGACATGTGCATTTACACAACAACAAAAGGCAAGGTGCGTGACCGAATATCTTGAACATTGGCGTGTTGTAGATGGGAGACTAGAAACGTGCGCACTTAACAATAAAAACAAATGGTGCCTATTCATACCTGAAATATGCCGAAAACGTATAGTTGTACATGCATATAACAGCATTGTAGCAGGACAGCCAGGGGCAGAGCAAACAGTATGTAACCACAGAGATCACTTTTTCTGGCTCGGCCTCACGCAGTGTACAAGGAAATGTGTACAACAGTGTAAAGAATGCAACCGGTTCAAAGCCCGACGAGCAGACGGGGAACAGCTACAGCATCCACATGCCCCAAAGCGCCCTTTTCGAAACCGTTAGCCTCGACCTAATTGTGGCAGGAGATTTATCTTGGTCATTATATATAATTATTCAAGGTGGATAGAAACCTACGCTGTCAGCAGTACAAGAGCTGGCAACATCGCACAAATGATGGAAAACGAATTTTTCGCGTTTTGGGGATTCCCACGGGACTTACGTACAAATAACAGCTCACAAATTACTGGAAGAGAATGGCGAGATCTGTGCACCCTGTGGGGAGAGCGTCATCAGAGCCGGCGTTGGCATGTCCGTGCGCCACACAGCACTACTTTCTGATATACAACACTATAAATCTTACTTTGGGTCAAACACAGGGCAGGAGGCACACAATAAATTCAAATAACTTGCAAATAACATAATTAACCCTTAAAAATGCTCATGGATGAGGTGAAGGTGATACACGTGAAATGTAAACAAACAACAAACAGAGACAACACTAATGAAAATGGATATGCATAAAGACTGGATTTGATCTGCACGTCTTTCTCAGTCTCGCAATAAGCTTACGTAATGCTCGAACACTAAAATAAATATATTATTTTTTCAGCACAATTTGGCGCTACTAACATATGACTCCGTCACGCAGAGTCGGTGGCTGGCTGAACACAAATACACACACACAAGTTACACTGAACTAATCCCTATCACCCTGGTTTGCTCTACTCTACCCTTCACTGCCCTTCACTACTTGACGCTCATTACCAACTATGCACACTGAGGCGCTCTGCATACAGCACACGTCTTGTCGGGGCAAGTCCTTCGCTGCGGTGGACAAACTGTCTAGGGAGGAGGCTGTGGACATCATAATTTTGTTTATATCTTTAATGTTTTTTGTTAATCATGTTTTCTATGACTTTTAAGTAGAATGAATTAAATGTAACAGCGACTTATTTAGGGTCTGAGGAAATGCTGTCATTTACTTTTAGGTTTACAACTGGACATTGTTCTGTTATTCTTCCTGTTGTGTTTTGCACTATTCAATTTAGTTTTTATTTTGTTTTGAGAATCCCTAAAGTGGTTTCAGAAAAAAATCCTTTTCTGCAGGGGGGTTTTTATTCTTTTGGTGAGCAAAATATTTTTCTTTGGATTTGTATTATTATGGGTCAGTCGGGATGAGAAACACTTTTCAAAACAATGGAGAACTTGATTACGAAAATAGTAAAATTTTTCATTTGCTTCGGTATAAGTATACAATGTTGATCATAGCTCCCTGTTGTGCTCACTTTTGAATTGTAAGACATTTTCCAGCGAAAAATTTCGTTGTTTCTTAAGAAATGCTTTTGGAGGGCATTTTTATGGAAGACATAACTAATATTTGTGCATCATGATCTGTAAACCATTTATTATTGGGAGACAGTAGCACCCTGCAAATGTGTTACTATCAATGAAAATAATATCAATTGCTGGCTGACTGGTTCCTTCTATTCTGTAAACAAAGTTTGCTACAGATTTTAGGTTGACGGTATTGAGTATATTATCGAGTTCTGTTATTTGGTTGCTTTCTTTTAAATAAACAATGTTAAAGTCTCCACAGAGAATAATTTCTAGATTGGCTCTGTAGATGGCTTTAAGATTTGCTTCAAGAAATTTTAAGCAGTTAGTAAAGTTGCAAGAAGGGGCTGTATATATAGTGAGGTCCCCCACTTTTTTTTAAATTTGTGAGTTATTACTTCCACATTACTGCACTCTAACACTTGATCTTCGCATAACAAATGTGCGTAATTTTTAAACATTAAATTATTTTTGTTGAAAATACAGGCTACCACCCTTAGTCATGCTATTTCTACAATAAGTGGAACAGAGGGAAACATCCAGATTTTAATTTGCTTACCAGAGGATTCAGTTAAATGTGTTTCTATTAGACATAATATTCGTACATCCAAATTGTGTTCTGATGGAATAAATATACGTCATTGTTCCGTATTGCGTATCTAAATTGCTGAAAAACCACTGTATTACATATCCAATGGTAAAAAAAAAAGTCGAGACAAAAAACAGCCAAATACGTATCCAACCACGAACCGGAAAGAGCCCAAATAATATACAAAGTTTCCCCTTGGGTATCCAACGCACCTTGAAAAAGCTGGTTGTTACCAAAAGTTTCCCTTTGTATATCCAGGTGACAAAATGTGCAGGACCAAAACGGACGACATTGTGAATCCAAACGGGAAGGGGGGAAAATGATGTTGCACCCCACTTGTTTCGAATTGCGTATCCAGCCGAGTCGGGGAGAAATTTCGACCTACACCCAATAATTTCCTATAGTGTTTCCAAACCAAAAAATAGACTATGGGGTAAAATACCCCATTTGTTTCCTGTGGCATATACAGGAGCCAAAAGTAACTATTGCTAAAAGTTTCCTATTGCGTATCCAAAAAATTATTATTGTTTGCGTTTTTATCGTCCCTATATAAATAAACGCGATTCGCGATGCATAATTTTAATATTTATTTTAAAGAGAATATTTAATAATTATTAACTTTTCTAAAATAATTTTAACAATTTATTATATAAAGATTCACATGTACGCAATCACTAAAAGGGTACGGTATAACAAAGAACATTAAAAATTAAACTTTTTATAAATTTAACCATATAGTTTTTAAAGATTTTTATACGTCATCACTTTTTTTTTTTTATAAATCAACTTAAAAGTCGAAACTGGCATGTCCAAAGACCGCGAAAGCAACATTGTATGCAATTGCATCTGCCGATGGCCGAATTCGGTCATGACAGATACGACTGTGTTATGCCTTTTCGGGATCGAGAATGAATGTAATTTTTTAAAAATCAATTTACCTCAATAATTGAAACTGGCAGATCCAAGTTTTGCGAATGCAACAGATGCGAGTACATCCGTCGTCGCCGGGCAGACCTATCACGACCTACTCGGCTATTTTAGGCCTTTTTTCCACATCACGAATGAATGTTTACACAAATAACCCCTCAATCAAACGTTATTTTTTTTAAACCGAAACAAACAACTATACTGTCTCATTCGCACCTGCAAATTAACTCAAACAGCTACTCAATCAAACATTAATTTAAACATGAATCAAATAGCAACTCAACAAAACATAATTTTTTAACTTAAACAGATAGCAACCCAATGAAACTTTTTAAAATGTTAAATCAAATAGCAACTCAATTAAACAATAATTTAAACTTGAATCAAACAGCAACTCAATTAAACATGAATTTTAACTGAATCAAACAGCTACTCAATTAAACATTAATTTAAACTTGAATCAAATAACACTCCATTCACACTAACATCTGTAATTTAAACCAAAAGCAGCACAGTCTCACTCGCCCCTGTAAATTAAAACACATATCACACCATTCAAACTTTAATTTAAACTGCAACTGCAACTCTATCTCGCTCATGCCTGCATATTAAAAACAATCGTGACAAACAGATACCTGTCGAAATTAGGATAACCGTCGCCGCCATCTCCTCTACGCCGATTATGATGGTGCATGTCGGCGGCGTGAATCAGCAAAGCGTGCAGTCGTTTTCCGTACCGATGATTCTTTTTCCAGATGTACTCGGCCAGGTAGCCGACCCAAGATTTTTTCCATCGGCCAAAGCAGGGAATACTGTATCGCACAGAACACCTACTCCGCTCAATATTCTGAGTGTGGACCCTCAACATCTCGCCCCTCTTCATCTTTAGTTTGTTTCGAGCCTTTACCAGTCTGCTCTTTTCGCTGCACACAAATTACCTCGTGTGATTAACCTGCATGCGACGGTAGCTGTGAATGTCCAAGTTGCTGTAACCGTGCAGCAGTCTGAAATTATCATCGTGCCCAGAGCGATCTACTCGCGAATGATTTTGGTCAGAGTCGCCACATTCCTCTTTTCCACCAGCACCAGGAATAATTTCGTCGTATCGTCCTGCTGCACTCCGCTGTTAACCCACTGGCTGTGAACTTTATGTCCTTTGCGGTTCTTGTGTTTGCCCAATTTCGACTCGTCGATCTCGACCACTTTGCCCAGCCCGCCGTTGTGTTTCCTGTACATCAACACCCATTCTATACACACTTCGTGGCAGAAACTCGACCAGGCGACGACCGTCTTTCCCGAGCACAAAAGTTCGTTCACTATAGTCTGCTGTCGAAGGTATTTGATAAGGCACCAGAGTAAACACAACTCGACTATCTTGCCGGAGACAAGTTTGAATCTCCCACGAAACTGCCCTGTCTCACCTACACTTTAAAGTTGCATTTAGTACTATCCTCCATTCGCAGTCGGCACCAGTAAAACAAGCCCCTGTTTTCCACCGATTTCGCTTCGCCTTCCCCGAATTTTTCACACCGTATTGTCAATTTCAGAATGTCGTGCTCGATGAAAAACGTGTTTATGTCTGGCGAGGAATGTATACATTACCTGGGGTTCAACATTGTGATTTTACATCCTGCTCACACCATCTTGAGATTCGCGAGAGAAAATTTGCAAAAAAAAAAAAAAATGCTTGTATATGCGATACGGAACAATAGTTGCCGAATTTGAATATGCTAAACGGAACTTTGCCGGAAACGGCACTAGACTGCAAAGTAAACAATTGGGATGGATACTTTATAGTACACACTGAATGTTTGTATGGTTTTCCTATTATGATATGCAATACGGAATAATTACCTAAATACAAATTATTTTCATTAATTATCATAGGTTTTTTAATTTTTGCACAATTATTGAATATTTCTGGTATTGTGTGTGAAAGTAAGAATTCTTTGTTACATGAATTAGGCCTTATGGGCATGGGTTTCTTTAGCCTAAAAAGTTTCCGTTTTATTCAATAATGACCTGGATTTTTTAAATAGAATTATGGTCTGTAAGAATCCTACCAGCAATGAGGTCAGCAAGTTTCCCCTTACCACCATGATTCAGATGCAGAACATGTCACGCATGGTCAGCCCTGGTTATTTCCTCTAAACCAATCACACCAACATGGCTCAGTCTGTCAGACCTTGCACAGTGCTGCAGGACAGTGTTAGCTGTCTGCATCTTCCTTTGTAAGAAAGGCTTTTCATGATGTTGCAGTGCCTCACAGACCAACACATTGGTGTGACTGGTGGTCCTGGCAATGTTGCGGATGTCTCCTCCAACTGAATAGCTTTGTCCCGATCAATGCTGTTGCCTATTCCCCCCAACAGAAACTACCTGATCTGGCTTGCAAAAGTCTTTAATTAAGCTACTTACATCTTCTGCCACATTGCCAAGGCCTGCATTAGGCTGACAAAATATGATAATGTCATAACCCTCACACAGTTTGTCTATGATGCATGCTCCTAGGCCTCTTGCATGACTACCTTCCGAGGATAAGCACTTTACTCCTAGGCTTTTCTGGGTTGTTGGGCATTGGGAGGGGGATCACCTCAACTTCTTCTTCCTGCAGGTCTACGAGGACAGCAAAACTGTTGCTATATGGCGTTGTCTCGCGGACCTGTGAACAGACAAGTGGTGGGAATAGATCACTGTTTTTTTTTCCCCCTACTTTTTCTTGTAAAAGCTCTGTAATCATTCCTGATCTCTTGGGAGACTGGCAGTTCAGAGGATGAATTCATATTGGAGAATTAGCAAGGAGTGTGGGATTCCCTGCAGAGCAAGTACAGTTGGGCATTATGATTGTCCTACCAGGGAAACAGAACACACGAGGAGGTTGGGTATGAGGAGGTATAACTCCTCGCCTCTCATGTTCTCCTGGTATGACAGTGACAATAGGTAGCAGTTTCCTGGTCGTGTTAGTTTGTTAATGTTGGGGGGGGGGGGGATAAAACAATGTTAAACATTCTAAAGTATACTCGCCCGTAAATATTATTGGTATTCAGTATTGGATTCTAATATCAGATGGTAGGAACAGGTACGAAATCATATCGTACGAGTTTCGAATAACAAGCGAGTACATGTGATTGTTCCTGCTTCAGTAACAGGCAGGGATGGCAGCAGGTATCTCCAGAAACAAGGAACATGTATCGACTGTTCTCGCTCAGTACCTGCTGCTGATAACAGGTATTGAAAATATCCCTATCTTTACTTATTAGATACATTTCCTTTGAATTATTATTCACTGAACATTTGATCCATTACATAGGCATATTTTTGCATACAGAATGACAGAACTTGCATTAAAAGTAATTTTTATGTTTCGTGAACCTTTCACTGACATGTAATGTTTACGAAAATGTCGTATTTTATGATCGCCATGTTTCTTCTTGACCTTAATACTTCGTTAGTCCTACCCTCAGTCCGGACTAAAGGTTAGGACGTACTAAAACAAGATGATACTCGGACTAGCAATAAAAGTGCTCTCTGAATACGAAAAATTTTGGTCGCAGGATGATCTTTCCTTAGTTCGGACTAAAACGACTATGATTAAGGCCTCTATAGTCTATACGAGGTTCTATAACTTGTCAAAGACAACTAAGACATAATGTATGTCAATACATATATTAAGTTTATAAACAATTTATATAAATATAAATCAAGGCTAAAATAAAATATACTAATTGTCTAGCATTCCAAAAGAGAAGGCATCGAAAAATTGTGTTTTAAGGCCCTGACACAATTGAAAACTTTAACATTTGACTTAACTTTTGCTTTCCGACATGTGTTTCTTATGGAGCTTGACACAATGGAACTGCCAAAGGTAAACTCAAGCACTCTTGACTTTACGATTACGAAAAGTTGAAGTTTAAAGTGAAAGTCAAGCAGCTATTTTCAGAAAATTTAATAGTGGTTATATGGAAAGTGCATTATTCTACTATAGGGAAATTAATCTGAGTATATACATACATACATACACTCGCAATTAGGCTACCGTTCGGTGGCGAGATCTCTCGCCTCTCCTTCATCCAACCAACTTCTTTTCCACTCCCTTCTTGAATTTATCAACCCCTCTCACAGATGCCAATTCTTCCCTCAACACATTCCACTTTCCTCATCAATGTCCCATGGGGCACCTTATCAAATGCCTTCTCGAAATCTATGAAGCAGGCATCCACCTGCTTCCCCTCATCAACTACCTGCACCAGATCCTCTAATAACCCAGCGAGCTGAGTCTCACATGAGTAACCCCTCCTGAAACCATGCTGGGCTCGACCCCTCCAACCAATTCCTACTGTTCATTACCCTCACCACATACTACACCACCAGCCTCTCCATTACTTTTCCTGTACTTGATGTGAGACTCACCGGTCTGTAGCTGCCAGGCCTCCTCCTATCCTCTCCCTGCTTTGTATAGGTACCACCATAGTATCCTTCCAATCTTGTGGTAACTTACCCACTCCTAAGGACTTCTTAAACAGCACCTCTAAATATTTCGCCAACTCCTTGCCACCAAACTTTAGTGCTGTGTTTCCTATCCCATCTGGACCTCCTGCCTCACCGCTCTCCAAACCCCTAATTACCTTTTCTATCTCCCACTCCCTCATCTTAAACTCACTAAACACCCCCCCCCCCCAATCCTGTTTGCTCCTCCATTCCAACCCTTCTTTTCCTCAAACACTGACAAGTGTTACAGCATCTCCGATTTTTCTTGGTCATTTGTCGCATGCCTACGATCTCTTCCTGTTAGCAGAGGGATCCCTTCCTCTCCTTCCTTTAACCTCCTAACATACCTAAATAATTTCCCCCATTTCTTGCCTTTTCCTCCTTCCACCATGTTGTCCAGAAATACATTCTTTGCCTGTTTGATCTTCCTTTCAAGTTCCCTACCCATTTGTTTCATCATTTCTTTAGATCTTATCATCCCTTCATTTCTCCACTTGGCATGTAATTTTCTACATTTATTCGTAATTTTCAAAATCTCCTGTCCATAATATGGCGGATCTCCCCAGTCTGTAACCTTTCATTGGTACAAATTTCTCCAACATAGCCTTCATTAATCCTCTAACTCCCTCCACAACCCCTCTACACCCTCCTCCATAGACCATTTTTTAAACCTGTCTCTCAGGAATATTTCTGCCCCCCTCTTGTCTTCTCTTGCATACTGCCACACCAACCTTTCTCCCATTTGCACTTCCCCCCATCCTGCCAATTCCAATTTCCACAACTGGGATATGATGGTCGCTTATACCATCCAATACTATTGCACCAAATACAGCATTTATAGATCTGACCAACACCACATCCAACACTGACCCAACACCCTCCTCATTCCATCTCGTAGGTGTTTCTACTACCTGGACTAATCCTCTGTTGACTATCTGTTATGCCATTCTCTGTAACATGCTACCCATTCCTTCTGCACCCTCTACCCATTTCACCCCTGACATATTCAAATCCCCTGATACAACAACCCACTGCCTGTCCTTTAGTCTATCGACCCTCTCCTTGATCATCTTAATTACCTGCCATCCCTGTCCTGGTGGTCTATATGCTGCCAGCAAAGTAATACTCCTATTACTACTACCACTCGATTTAATTTCCATTACCTCGACATCCTCACTAACCCATTCTACAGCCCCTATTAGCCTTTTCCTTACACTCACCATTATTCCGCCTCCTCTCCCATCCCTGTCTCTTCTGAAGATGATGAACTTATCCTGCCTACACTCAATGTCCAGTACTTCCTCAGTCAACTAAGTCTCCACAGCCACCACTATATCAGCCCCATATCATTCAACCTTTCCCCAGAAGCCGTCCAGCTTGTTGTACATACTCCTACAGTTCACCACCATTATCTTTATACCAGTACTCTGCTTTACCATCCTACATTGCTTACCTCCTATCTCCACCCCTGCAACCTCATCAATGCTATCCTCTCCATTTCTCTCCCCTTCCGTTTCCTTGCTTCTAACTGATTGCTATTTCAACAACTGCTGCTCTGTCCTGACCTTCTCCAGGCAGCCAGCTTCTTCTCTACCTAGCAGATCACCTAGAATCCTCTTTCCCTGTTCTGTCAGGTAAACCTGGTTCCTCCCTACACTTTCCCAGCCTACCCATTTCCTACTATCTATAAATTTAGCCCCCAAATACCTGCACACCCTCTCATATACCTCACTCGCAGCCACTGCCTTCCTATCGGATACTCCTTTCCTAACTAGCATGCAACTGATTATTGCCATAGCTCCAAGGAACTTCTCTCGCACTTTCCTCAGCAATCCCCTGAGGTCCTGCTCTATCTCCTGCCCCACCTCCCTATGAGCCAGGCCATTTCCCCCTACATGAATGAGAACAACCTTTGCCACTCTGCTATCTCTCATACCACCAACCCTTTCCTCCAAATCCCTGGTATTAAACAAAGTTACTCTTAAATTTAATAAATTGCAAATAAATATAATGTGAATAAGAAATATATGAATTGAAATATTGTAATAAAATAAACAAATGAGTTTTTTTGTTTTGAAACAAAATTTTAATACAAATTTTAAACTTATTAAAAAAAAAGGTACGTAAATGCTTTCGTGGATAGCATCATAATTATTTTCATAACCAGATTTATATTTTTACGATGCTCGAGGTAGCGATGTACAGTTGTTAGAACTCTTGACTACAAATGTATTGTGCGATGGTGTTTTCGTCAATGGAAAGGAAACGTAAAGTCAAATGTTAAATGTTTCTTATGTGTAAGATGCTTTAGGCTCTACCTAAATTGTTTAATTTTTGTTTCCATTTTGAAGTATACAAATAATCTATGGCCTTTTTTACATCTGGCCTTCTTTTTTTTGTCTTTCTCAAACAGCCATATGAGAAAAAGTTGACGAAGTTATGAGAAGGCTGTGTAATGAGTCATAACAAAGACCACCTGTTGTGCGGATTAGAAAGTTTTGTTGTTGTAAGTTGGGTGTCGAGAGGCTTGGTGTTGAGGAATCTCGATACGTTTGAAGCATGTCTGTATTGTTAAAAAATGTAACGAATGGCATCTGGCATGCATTTAACGCTCTGGTCGTTGATAAAAATGGTTTGGTGATGAAATCAAAGCTTAAGGTATTTTAAACTTATAAAGTGATTAGCTCCCGCATAATTTTTACTATAAAAGGCAATAAAGATGTGTTCGTTCACCAGTGTTCTGAAATGTAGGTGTGTCATAGAATTGCCTTGTATGATTTTTCAGGTATTGACTGCAAATATAGCCACTATACTGGATTTATACGGAGTTGAAAAGGGATTGGATCATTACAGGAGCACAAAAGAATTGAATTTTGAGCATTATAAGTATTACGTACAGAAAGAGGTTGGTACACAAAAGCAACTACTTATTACATTTTTACCCACAACCCATGAAAACACATTTCACATATGTGATATTTACTATTAGGTGAGTTTTAGTATTACTCTAGGCTTGTGAATGTTTGTAAAATACATTTTTCTGTCTTTTAATTGTTAGTTTTTAAAAATTGTAATTATTCTTAGGAAATTTTTTTTGCAGAACACTTTCAACTTTTAGGTATATAATCCTTACAGAGAAAAAAATGTTACAATAAGGTCAGGGAAAAAAGATTTTTTTGTCTGGAAATGAGGGAAATGTCAGGGAATTTTTCAATGGAAAAATGATGACAACCACTACGCTCACACACTTGGATACTGAGAAGTAGAGTGGCACAGATTTGTATTGATGCCGGCTAACAGCCAGTCATGTTAAGACCACGACAGTGCTCACCACTCACATGACACTTGGGCACGCACGTTCACAAAGAGGCCATGTCTTTAACTTTCCAGTAATGGAATATTTATTTGAAGTGTAAACCATGTCTTGTTTTATTTCAGGTTCCCAGTGTTTAAGTGTTTCAAATGTATGTTTAAAAATGTTACCCAATGTTTGGTTACAAATTCAAAATGTGTGCTGCACGAAGATTAAGAACGTTACTACCAGCGTTACTACTAAAGCCTCTCGCCTTTTTTAGCGATAAAATGTTTATTAATGCAAAGTGTTTCATACGTACACTCGTGTGAGATGGACACACAGAACCCACAGCATCCCTGAGAATCGTGAGTCTCAACAGTGCGGTGACTGGGAAACACCGCTGGCACCCACCTACCGTAAGTTTATTGTGTCACTGTTCGTCTCGTGTCTTGCCAATGGCATCAGTATGTGATTAATATTCTCAAGCCTTATAAAGCAATATATAAGTAATATTTAGTGTAACAGAATTTGTTGCTAATATATTGTTACATGTTGCTTATTTGCCCCATAGGAGCGAGCGGAAGAGAAAGACTGAGTAGTGATATGATAGCAGACGGCAAGTCACAAAGGAAAGTTTGAATGACAGGCGAGTTATATGCCACCACACTTTCTTGTACATTACACCGCTATAAATATTTTGCTGCTGGGGCACTCCTCACCTTCAGCTGAGTGAATTTCTGGATTAATGACAGCCCTCGTTTTAAAATATGTGATCTAAAAAGTAAACTGCAATGAAACAAAAATAAATTAAATATTGAAGGGATGGTACCACCTTAAAGCATGTACACTGATTCGCATGATAATGACTGAAACACTTCTGAGTGTTAATATATTAAATGTGCTTGCATATTTACACTCTCGCTCCTTTCCCTATTTCTTATCATAAAGTTTATTCCTGAAACTATTCCTAACAGACTCAGACAATGAAAATATTTTGTTTCTTTGGCTGAAATTCAGCAAACCTCATACATGAGTCTCACTTTACCTCACACAGTGAAACACTGCAGTCTAACAGATATTCACATAGAGATGGTCAGAATTGCACTAAATTAGTGAACAATCGCATAGATGATCCCAAACCTCTGAAGCATTCAATCTTGTAGCTTTTATTCGTAATTCACAAATACCCAAACTATCAAAATGAAAGGTGCCAAAAATGAATTCTCTTGTCATTCCATGTAATGCAAAATATGCTGTTTGGAATTTACACATAACTTCTGATTATATCATGTTTAAATATTGCTTTAGAACTTTGGTGCTTGTTTGCTCACACAAAAGGTGAATTGCAAATATTCACAAACCTAAAAATGTCGGAACATGTAGTATGAATTGTAATTTCCCGCAACCTAAAAAATTTCTAAAAATATGTAATGTCATTCATGCTTCAATTAGCAATTTATGTAGAGCCTAAAATGCCATTTTTCAATCCCCCCCTCCCACCATCCAGTGTTTTTGTTTTTGGAAAAGTTGGAAAATTACTTTCCATTATAAAATAATTTTTCTCCCATCAGAAGTGTGACGTAATTTTTTACCAGGATGGATAATATCAAGAGCCAATCTCTGACAAACTCTCTGTCTGCCCCTTGTTGAATTAATTTCATGAGAAAAGGTGGTTGACGCAAGGCAAGGCATGTTGTTGGCTGTAGACTACTAGCCAGTATCAGAGTAAACAGCTTGAAAGTTCTTGGTTATTCTGTGAGTCATGCATCCGCTCACATAGCTGATTCATCCATTGAAATGTTGGGACACTGCATGTACACATGTGTGTATCATTATTGATAATTCTGCTGTCATAGTATGGTGGCTCGCTGTATATTTTATGGTAATTTTACAGAGAGGTGAAGGGTGTAACACTGTCTGTCATTGGATATACATATTATTTATACATGTATATTCATAATTTTGTATATGTTAAGATGTACTGTAAATTGTAAATTGCATGTTGTGACACTTAAGTTATTACACAGACAATCAGATTCAACAAGGCTTTTGTTTTCACTCAAAAAAAAAAAACCACAATCAGTTTCACAAAATCTGGTACAGAATATTTAGCATAAAGGCTTATTAAAAACAACTAAATGCAACACTTTTGCAGCTGTTCAACCAATACAATGAAATTTATGTAAAAACTTCCCATAATTACTGCGTGAATGATAAATGGTTCCAACATTTATGCACAATAATTATTACCAAAGCCTCTTTAAACCCAATGCTAAAGCTTATAAACAATTACACACAGTGTAACACTTGCGCAGCATATTACCCATACAGTGAAAACATATAGAATGTGAGATTTGTAATTCTTAATTATCACTAAAGCCTTTCAATATCAAAAACTTAAAGCTCACAGCCATTACACTTTACTCTGCAAATAAAATTTACTATACGAGTACAACACAAGATAAAAGGCAATAATTCCATGTAAATTGCATTCAAATCAACTAAAACTCATTCCACAATGCTATACTTGGGCCCAAATAGTAAAACTTATATTACTTAGTAAGGAGAAAGCCAAATCCAAAAGCCTAAACCAAATATTTACTCACGCTCGTTGGCTGGAGTAAAAGGTACATAGTAACTTTTAACCAGAGCAAAATCAAATATGCCCTGTTCAATTAACTAACGGGCCCTAAAAACCTGAGGTACAAATCACTACATGCCAATACAGCATGGCCAAACTCCTAGACATTGGAAATAATTGAAATACATTTATAGGTTAAGCCTCTCAAGAAATTATACACTTCACCATTTATAGAGACTATACTATCACACCACATCAGGGGGCAGGTACATTTTACCCTAGTAAGGTCCTTGAAGCAATAAAATATACACTTTATAATACTAAAAAAAATGCATTAAAATATACAATGTGCCAAACGTGGTGACTTGACATCCTATCCACAGCACCAAAGGCAATAAAATTAGAATTACAACACATTAAAAATAAATAGAATCATGCTCCCAACACAAGACACGGCAAGTAGAGGTTACATACCAAACCTGACCCACCAACGGCCGCACACACCATAAGGGCAAAGCAATAAAAAAAGTAGTAGTAGACAAGTATTACATTAAATCTAAACTATAATTTGAAAAGGCAGGCCGAAAAAGAATTTAGTCAACACCATCTGCAACTAGCCTAACCTAAGCCACTTCAAACAACTTCAAACCAGAATACAATTAACCTACACAATTACATTTGCTTAAACTTTGCAGTGACTCACAGTAAGAATTCGAGGCGTGTACACAAACTCCTGAAAAGATATAAAACACTGGTATAAAGCACCTCAGATTAAATTCAGAATCACAAACATATTTTTAAAGTCGTTGAATGCGGCGATGAACAATGAGCTAGCAGGTGACTTGCAGATTAACTCTTGGTGGTGTCATGGCGAATGAAGTGCCTAGAAGTGTAGCAGGGTGGGAAGTGACTCGTGCCCCGGCATAACCAAAGCCTCGGGTGAGAAGGAAAGGAGGGAGGGTATAGAGGGGAAATTGTATGTGCTAGAGCATTGGCCTTCAGCTTGAGGTGTACGACCAGAGATAAAATAGCATAGACGGTAACACCGTCATAAGGACCTTGGTCCTTGGCAACCCACCTCTGCAAAATATTCAAAGATGAACACAGTTTACACAGAAGAAAGTACAGTACAGATTTCATATGAAGGATCCTTAAGGATAATGTTAGATACACACAAAATCACAGCAACTGTTTGACAAACATCCATGACGTTCTTCGACGATACTCTCAAAGCATAATCACAGTGCAGGAGATATGATGTAGTCGAAGATACAGGAAGAGGTATGTCCATAAAGACCCGAGAGGTTGTCCCCAGGGACAAAGGACATTTCAAACATCCATAGGCTTAGCAAAGAGCAGAGGGGTTTGTTCTCAAGCACCAAGGGAGTACACTTGGCACCAGGGGTGGTTGCAGATGGCGGCCCAGCATCCGCTGACAATGAAAATCTAAGGTGACCCGAAACCGGAAGCGCAGCAGCAGCAGCTCTACACATTCGGGGGAATTGCGGGAAACATGCAAAACAACTAGAAGGTGGTTAACCAAAAAGGAATCCAGAACAAAGGGAGGCAAAGGCAAACTAGCAAGCACGACACAATAACAACAGACCCCAAGCATACAACAATAAGAATCCGGACTTAAACTGTTATCTAGATACATACAATTTGTGATGGCTCACATGAGCCTTACAATAAATCCTATTAGAATTGGGAGCACACAAACATACTGTATTAGGAGTTAAGAACTTTGATGCGTGACGTACTAGGAATATATACTCACTTGTCTAGATCACTAGGCTGTGTCCACCTTCTTTGGCTAGGAGGTAAGCCAAGTGCTCCCATAAAACTGAGGACTTAGTCCTGATGTGGTACAGGAGCTTAACTGTATACAGGAAAGGCCTGATAGCTATTCAAGTCTGGTACAGGTAAGCTGATCTTCCGTCGTAGTGCCACCGGCTTTGCAACGATCCCTGGGTGATGTGTCATGGGAACTGTACTAGTAGGGTGAGTAGCAGGTGAAGGTGCAGTTGCAAAGGAAGGTGTGAATGAATGACGGTGATGGACGAGGGGTAGGGCGCAGAATGACTGGAACCAAATATGCGATGACTTGTGTAGGAGGCTGTTCAGGTTGGTTCAAATGCTGTATCACCCACCAAGGCAAGGGTATTCCGTCGGACCTTGCTTCTTTGGGTTGGTGAACAGATCTCTGAGGATTTCTGTTTCCACTGGGTCTTGCAGATGTCGAAGTGGTGGGGTCTGTGCTTGTGGTTCTAAGCTAACTAAGGAGGCTACCAGACCAGGCTTCAACTCGTGCTGATGGCCAGAAGCCAGGAGAATCTGCGACATCTTTTCCTTGAAACCCCTCCTTTTCGAATAGGACTTCAGGAAATGGACTTATCCTTCTGCTACTGCAACAATACAGCAGGTTTCGTGTGCTTAACTTACGTGTAATCATCACGTTTGGGCCAGAACTGGCGGGCACCTTAATTCCTGCATCTGGTACAACGGTGCAGTACACACCGGAGGTTCAGGCCTCAGCTGTCCAACGTCGCACACGGGTGTGTTGTGAGCTTGACAGAGTCTTCTCAGTCAGGGAACGTCTGTCTCTCTTGGCAGTGCTCCGCAGTGGAGAGACCAACGGACACCGAGCTGACAAGCTGGCTCAAGTTAGTGCGTGTGAGTAAAAATTTGTGTTGTGGCTCGTTTGAAAGGTTTCCCCGGCATCACCTGCAGTATTGTTATGTGAGGGTAGCTACGGAAAGGTGCTATGTCTACAGGAAAGAACTCAAAGTAAAAGCCGACCCATGTATATTTTCTGTAATGGAAAGACATGTGATGAATGTACCGTAACCCCTGGTCAGTGGCACAAGTCTCGGCCAGGAAGCTAGCATACAGTTCAATATAGGCCGGTAGAGGCAAACGGTGATAAACTAGGGAATGCCGAGTGTGATGCGTCGTGTTACTGAACAATATTCTCTTGCATTTTTGGGACATGTGGTACGTGTACAACGACATTGTGCGTATTCAGGATTATTCCTAAAAAGAACTTAAGGAAAGGTCAACCTGCATACATGTCCGTGTACTACAGGGGTGAGTGGGTATGCAAGGTACGATGCTTGGGAGAGTCCCTGACTAATGTAACTTGGTGCAGTCGGGTGAGACATTAGACAAACTGTGACACAATAAACTTACAGTAGATGGGTGCCAGCTGTGTTTCTCAGTCACTGCTCTGTTGAGACTCATGGTTCTCAGTGATGCTGTGGGTTCTGTGTGTCCGTCTCACTTGAGCGTACTTACAAAACACTTTTCATTACTAAACATCTTTACTAAACATTTTATCACTGAAAAAGGCGAGAGGTTGCTGTCACTACAAACAAAATACTCTAAGCACTGTGAGACTTGCTTTTTATTTAGCCACTCATACAAAATCATGCCAAGGTTAACTTTATGAAACTCAGACGTGTCTAGCTAACTCCGTTCGGGTGCTCCCCAGCCCGCAATTAATCTAGTGCACTCCTAGATGGATGACTTCTCTGTGGTGTTGGAAAACACAGTCTTCACAAGGAAAGGGGTCTACAGCCACTAGGGTGGACTGTAGATTTTTCCTGAATACAGGACACGGAGAATAATTAAATTAACAGCGAACACATATGATTATTTGGCACCACTAATGCGGACTCGTCGGGGCGCGTTTCCCAGCACATGGTTAGTGTGATGACTGCCTTTACACATAGCCAGCTAGGTCAGAAATAATGTCGCCATACAAATTACACAAATAAAGATGAAACAGCATGGGACACAAAATGAATGGTCGCAATGAACACGTAGATGCGTGAAAGTAAACTTATATGGCGCGGATGCCGCTGGATAAGATTTGCAGCGGATCATGTGGTGCAGGTAAATTTCAGTAAATTATTTATAAATAATTTTGGGAAATTATTGTTAGACAAATTGTTATTGATGTTGTGGAAAATATTCTGCTAAAAATTTAGGTATTTATAGTCTTGTAGCATGCCTGATGGCGGGAAAATCAAACATGCAATAGACTGCGTGGTCATACATACAAAGCATCAATTACATGAAAAATACATAGTACCCTGAATGAAATCATACATAGAATCCTGAAATTAATTATGGCACACATGATATTACATAAATAAACCTTGAAAGCGCATGGATGGCCCAGATATTGACTTGATGGCTGTTAACCACATGGTCGCAAGTGATGTGGCGGGAAAACAATTAAACATGAAAGTTACCTTTAAATACATACATAAAAAGCCATTGATATTGAATGCAGCAATTAAACAGAAATTACACTGAAACACCTTTAACATACGCAGAAGGTGCCTGATTCAAAGTTGCGTGAGCCGCGTGGTTTCTCCGACATCTTCCCTCCATTCTCCTCGATTATATTAAAAAAGCCACAAGGGCACAAATTATTAAGTTAAGCGGAAGCATAATGCTGGGAAATGTCTGGCAAAACGTACGCAGGGCAAAGGTTAACTGGTATACTAAAAGTGAGCTATTGTAATCTACATCAGTGCAAAATGTTTGTAGTGCATACGTGACAGCGTCTTACCTCGCCAGTTCTCCTCGGCGGATTGCCCAGAGTCAGGGGTGACGCGGACCTACCATGGCTGCCTACGGGGTTCACACAAGCGGAAGTGCTATGTACGCCAAGTAAAACTTTTACATTTAAAAATAAATGGCGTATAAATAATTTAAATGTTGATTTACATTTTATATTCAAATTGTTGATTTTCTGTATTCTTGAAATGTCTTTTATTACAGCGTGCATGCCGGAAAAACAGTGTTCTTAATCTTTGCGCAGCGCACATTTTGAATTTGTAACCAAACATTCTGCTATATTATCAAACATACTTTTTACACACTTAAACACTTGAGAACCTGAAAATAAAACTAGAGACAAAATGTACACTTCAAATAATTATTCCGCTACGGGAAAGTTCAGGTTACGGCCTCTCTGTGCACGTGTACGCCCACGTGTCACATAAGTGGTGAGCGCAGTCATGGTCTTAATGCGGCTGGCTGTTAGCTGGCATCAATCTTAACTTTCCAAATGGCTAGCGCTGGAAGCAAACCCTATCGTAAGCTATGCTTAAACAATGGTCAAGTGGTCAGAACCCGAGTGGCTAGTGTTGGAAACGAAGGCTGAGCAATCTGGTCAATTCTGAGCAACGCGCTAGTAGCGAAGACTGACCAAGAGATGCAGGCTGTCTCTCCTTTGATACTAATTTGGGCCACTGTGTGCTGCTGATTGGCTGGTGCCACTAAGGCGAGGGTGTGGTCACAGAGTGGGGGGTAAGGAATGTTTGACTGATGGCTGTGATGTCACCGGCCAGCTGGAAGGGAAGAAGATCAAAGACAAACGATACTCCTAGTAGTGCTATCTAGTGGGGTATATATGAACTTGTTGCGTCTAGGCATTGTTACGGTGGCCCGGTGAATAAAACAATCTGCACGGTAGAGAGTACAATCTCACTTTACGTCAGGACAAATTAAAATGTTAACTTCCGACTCTAAAGCAAACTGATCTAAGGATGGAGCGGAAGTTGTCGAATGTCCATAATAGAAAAAGTGTCATATCTCAACTTGCTAATGCGGAATGGACTAATATATTTTGGAATCAATTTCCTTGAGATGATCTGTTCAAGGTCTACTGACGGGTTGTTTCTGCAAAGTACCAAATCACCTGGCCAAACTGAACAGAGACCCTAAGTTTATATAATTTCGCGGTAATATGTGACTTGGCCTCGTCAAAGCGACGGTGGACTTCCTCAAGCAAGCAGTCATGGTTAGCATCGTCCAGGGGGGACAGGATAACGGAATGTTCCAGATATTTAACAGAGGATGAGAGAGGACGGCCAAGAAAAGGAACGGAAGGTGGAAATCCTGTAGAATCATGGGAGGCACTATTGAACCCAATATTAATGAGGTCCTGATCCTGGTCCCAGAGAATATGGTCCTGATTATAGAAGATGGTAAGACACGCTTTAAGGTTCTTACTGAACTGCTCGACCTAATCACCCTTCGGGCAATATGAACTGGACGTAAAGTTCTTGACCGCCCAACATAAACACATGTTTTTGAAAACCAGAAAGGTAAAATATTTAGCATTATAAGTGACTATCTCCATAGGTGTGATAAAGACCTTCCACACCTGCTCAGAGAGAGCCTTTACAATAGAAGGCGCCTTCATGTTCCTCAATGGTAAAAGGTTAACAAATTTTCTGAATATATCTAACAAAATTAAAGTTAACCCTTTACCCTATCTAGATCTAATTAATGGCCCAAAGATGTCTAAGTGGACAGTGCTCCAAGGAGCGCTAGGAACCTGGGTAAACCGCTTGCCCAAATTTGGCTCGAGGAGCCTGTTTGCAACATTGACACAGATAGTACGTGCGTACGTATTCTAAAACATCAGTTTTAGGCGTTGGCCAAGCGAAATGTGCAGCAATCTTAAGAAACTTTGTGTTTATTCCTAAGTGACCACCAAATACCGAGTCATGAAAGTAAGATAAGACTAAAACTCTCATGGACTCAGGCACCAAGATCTTCTGAGCCCTTCCATTCTTCCTTATAAAATACATAATTCCCTTATCGGAAACATAAGGAACAGCGACTCCATTGCTAATGTCAGATGACACTTGAGTGCAGAAATCATCAGTCTTAGCACAACGAAGTTGTATGAACAATTCAGGAAACCCTTGGATGGCATTTAATAAGCCTCAGATGCAACCAACTCATCAGTCTCGAACTCACCCCAATCATACATACGTGACAGGGCATCAGCCACCTGGTTATCTGACCCCTGAACATGGTGCACTTTGTACCTGAAACGCGATAAACACAACACTCATCGCTCTAACTTTTCCAGTTGTTCGGAATGGGCAAGCACACAACTCACTGCCTCATTATCGGCATATAAATCATGTTCTTGCTCAATATGCTGGGTGAACTTCTCTAGCCCAAATATGCATGCCAGTGTCTCCTTTTCGTACACCTCCAGACTATGCTCGGGTTCAGTTAAGCTTTGATTGGCGAAAGCCACAGACGCGAGACCCAACTCAGTCTGCTAGCTCAAGACTGCATCAAGAGCCAGGGAAGAGGCATCTACCTGAACTACAAACCTGCGGCTGAGCTTCAGCAGATGGAGGACCGGGGAGAGGACAAGATTTCCTTCAACTTGCTAAAGGCCACCTCTTGCTCCGGACCCCACTCAAACACCACTCCTTTCTTCACTTTAGAAAGTTAAGCGGTGCTGCAATCTCTGAAAAAATTGTTAATAAATCGTATGTAATAGCCTAGAATGCCTAGAAATTTCTGTGCTCCCTTCAGGTTCTTTGGATGGGGAAAGCACAGAACCAGAGCAACCTGATCATGGTATATCATTAAACGACCCTGACACAATTAGTCTAGGAATGTAACCGTATTATTAGAGCCTAAGGTTACCTTCTCTGGTTGACTGTTAGCCCTACCTCTCTCATTTTAAGAAACACCTGGCGGAGGTGAGATGGATGGGATTCGGAATCTTCACGATAGACGATAATATTCTCTACGTAATTGAACACAAACTTAAATTTAAAATGGGACAAGACAAAGTCTAATACCCATAAAGCCTGACTGCCAAAATTTGAGCCCATAGGAATATGAGGTAACTCTTATTAGCTCCACGGTGTACTAAAGACAGTATACTTTCTGCACGATGGATCAAGAAGACACTGTTGGAAACTATTGTTAAGGTCCGGTGCAGAAAACACGCTAGCCTTACCTAAGTGTTGCAGGGCACAATCTATCATGGGCAGTGAGAACAGATTTTGTGAATCTTCTTATTGACGAGGGAGTGATTAACGAGTTGTCGGTACTTATCACTATCCTTTTTCCTAACTAAGAAACCTGGTGAACAATAGTCTGAAGTGGAGAGGTCAATCACACCTGCATCCAGCAACTTTTTTTAATTTCCCTGAAGGCCTGAAGTTTGGGTGGTGAACGATCCCGAACTGGGATATCGTCTGTAAGGGAGAACTTACAGGGAAATATGTCTTATTTCCCCATACAGGGTGTAATCACTTCTTCCTCAAAAGATAAGTTTTTGCTGAGACTGCTTGCAAGGTGTCACCCTCCCTAAGGAGGACACCTCCATATCCTCATATTCCTGCAACCCGATTATAATGTTGGGCGCAAACCCAAAGGACAACACTCATCAAAATTAACCATAGTTGGTGTTTTCCCAAAAAATCTAAACCGAGAATAACATCATAAGAAAGCCAAGAAAAACCCAAAAAACCCGTGAAAATCTGCCCACTTTGAAATGAAGATGGGCTACCATATTACTAGTGACGGTGTCACCATTTGCCACACACAAACGCTTTTCCTGGAAATTATTGATGCTTCCTTTGGAAACTGCATTTGACTCCAATAACTGCTTGAGAAGAAAGGTGCTCAATACGCAATGTGTATCCTCTGTATCTACTAACGCAGAAAAGTTGCGCTCCCCAATGGTTATTAAAACTGAACAATTGCTCACCACGTGCAGGACTTTATGATACATCTGACTGGAATGCCCAAGCAACCTTCCAGTCAAGGCTCATTTCCCAAGCGAGTACAAGACTTACGCAAGTGTCCCACTTGCCCGCAACGAAAGCATTTCCGCTCCTTCATAGAGAGTCGGCTAGCCTAGCTATATGACCAGAGGTGGAGCACCGTAGGGGACCACAATGTTGTTGGACACCCTGTCAGCTTAACATGTGTTGTAATGGGGCGATATCACGAGTGTGCTCAGCTCGCACAAGTGGAGAAAAATTAGCATATTTTCCGGAAGCAACTAAACATCCTTGAACCTCTACGGCCAATTGATTCAATTCCCGTAAATTGCGCGGGGTAGCCACCAGCGTACTCTGGGCACAGGAAAGGGGGCCGCCTAGTTATCTATAATAACGCCTACTAACTCATTCTCACTTATGTGCAAGCATAACACATTGTGAAAGAAACAAACAGTTTCAATAAAGAGGCACATATTTTATCCTGGTATTTGATACCTTTATACATAGTCTCGCTTACATTGGCGCTTAATGGATGGATGAAATAAAGCATTAATGACCCTTGTTTTAAAAGCAGCAAAAGTTCCCCCTTCGAGGGACAGAAGCTCCTCGCGAAGTAGTTGTAACACAAAGCCTTGACATTTTATTGCTATAGGCATTAATAATATATCCTCTGAATTGAGGCTAACGCTTACTAAGGTGTCAATATATGAAAAACTGAAGAATTTGCACGGGATCAAGAGAGAATAATGTTGGCAAGTTCTTCTGTCCGAAGCGCACTTGAGGGAAAATTCCCACAAACAGAAAAAATTTGAGCGATTAGCAAGGTTAACACCCCCTGAAACCAAAAGCAGTTATGCCAGTGTTTAGGCATATGCAGCTGGCTGAGGGATTTCGTCCCAAATGCAGCCAAATTAATGGAACCCCTTAATTAACTGCTCCAAAAAGACTAGGTGTGGAAATGGACACCTGCATATGACCAAGCATTCAGTGCATTGAAAATTCAGTTTGCCGAGCCTGCGATGTTGCACAGACAGACGGCTGACATGCCCCGAATTCAGCAAACAGACGTGAGTAGAGTTGGGTTGGGAGCTGCGCTGTATCAGGAAGATGCCAGGGGCAACAAATGCATGATTGTGTATGCAAAAACCCTAGTGTCCAACACGCAGTGCCGGTACCACAGCAATGAGAAAAAATATTTAGCTATCATCTGGCCCGTTAAGAAGTTCTGATATTATCTGGAGGACGCCCCATTTATTTTACATACGGATAACTGGGCATTACCTTGGTTACATACCGCTAGTACCACAAAATCAAAGTTACGCCGGTGGGCATTTACTCTTGCAGGAGCTAACTTTTGAATTTCAGCACTGCCCAGGCCAACTTCATGAACTCCCCAACGCTCTATCCTGCGCACCTGATGAAAACAAAGGTGAGGCAGAAGTAGACAACTGGGAGCGTATACTACTACCCAATCTAATCACGAAGCCCCTCCACAAGGAGCTTACAATACAATCCCTTGAAGCACAGCTAGACCACGAGAAATTTACCTGCTATTAGCAGAGCGACTCCGAGATATGGGACATATTGGAAAAATGCCCTGATAAGTACGCACTAGAACAATGTTATTGTGTGGGCCTGACCTGATGCGGATGCTGAGGACTGGAAGCTATGGGTTCTGCTCACATTATGGCAAGATTTGTACCATTTTCACAAACACCCACTTGCTGGACATCCAGGAGCTGCTGAAACCCTGAGAGAAATGACCGTCAGATTCACTTTTGATGGGGTAACCAAATATGTATGCCAGTGTCTGCAGTGTACTACTACCAAAGCCCATGGGGCTGAATGCTCCAAAGGAATTCCACGGGGACCCAAGATGCCTTGGAATACCATATCAGCTGACCTAATGGACCCTTATCCTAGTTCCCACAAGAAGGAAATGTACTAACTAGTAGTGACCAACCTCTTCTCAAGGTGGGTGGAGTAATACCCTCTGCCAAATGCCGAAGCCTCAACCATAATTCACAAGTTGGAAGAAGAGTTTTTACGGTGCTGGGGTTTCTGAAAAAGCATCCTAATAGATAATGGAACTCAGTGTACAGGAAAAAATGGGGAGTCGAACCCTGGACAATCCCGAGCTATCAACCCTAGGGTAACTCGACCGAGCACAGAAACCAGGGAGTAAAAAAATACCTCAGGGTAATAATGGAGGAAGATCACCAGAATAAGGCTCGCTACATCCTGGACATTTTTTCATGCTAAGGAGATGGCAGAATGATGAAACAGGCACCTCGCATAGTGAAGTGCTCCATGGACACATCCTGCTATGCCCCAAGGATTGGGGATGGCACATGGAACCAGCAGAAATGCCAGGAGCAGATCTCATACACCAAAACTGCCTAAAAAGGGTAGAGAAAGCCAGCAAGGTGCAGCAGAATTTTTCACCCAAAAATACGGCGCAAGGATAGCCAGAAACCATCCAACTTGCAAGCCGGTGACATAATGTTGTTACACAGCCACCCCTTGAGCAATAAGGCAGCGAAGTTTCATGCTGGATTCTATCCAAAGTGGGAAGACCCACACAAAATCGTTGAACGGTGTGGAAACACCCTGTGGCTTGAGGATGCATGGGATATTATCTGAAAAGAACACGTCACGTGTGTGAAGTGATATAGCCCTCCTGAAAACATGCAAGATGCACCCACAAGCCATCTCGTTGAACAGCTGACAGCTCTTACACAACCCGACTGGGACACTGACCTAGTAAGAGAGCAGTGCATCTCAGCGGTAGTGAGCGTAACTCGTCAGCAGCGCGAGCACTAGGAGGCACCAGCCACACCTGACTTGCTGCCACTCCAGGCGTAACCCATGACACGATCAGCGGTGGAGATAGTATCACACAGCTCACCCCCACCGGTTGCAGCAGAGCCAGTACCCAGGCAATGGAGGGCATGCTGCCCATCAATTATGGACCAGTCCTGCACCCTTGCTGGGCCAGATTCAGCCCCAGCCCAGCTAAGAAGGAAGCAAAAAAGCACATCGCTCGCAGCTCTTTCCAGCACCCTGCCACCAGCTGTGCCTGCCAGCATGCCACCTGTAGCCCAGCTAAACCCTGATGCAGAGGATTTCTGCCTGCCATCTCCACCCAGCAGACAGCAGCCGCAGAGAACAACATGCGAAGGTACGTACCAACCCAGCATCACCAAATGCCTTGGCGTAGTTATTGAGGCGACCCACAGCAGTGGCAAGGATGGTACAGGGAGACTTTGTGGCATCCCTCCCTCTCCTATAGATGGTCTACAGGCCGCTTCTACAGTCTGCTTTGAGAGTAGACTCTGTGCATAGTGGCTTGTTTGCCTCTTATCACCTGCTAAGAGAAATCCCAGTGTGCATCAAGACACTCTACCTCAGTACTATGCATGAGATTAGCCTGCAGGTCAGTTTTTATTTTTCTTTAGTGGGTGAAGTAAGGCTAGCTTAGTTATTTTGTCCAGTGCAGTGTGGACCCCCAACCCAAAAGCAGAGTATTTTTCTGAAATTCTCCCCAAGTCCGGGGCTACAAAGGAAATATTGTCTGTAGAAAAGAAAACAATGTGTGTGTGTATACATGTATGTATCATGTAATCTTACCCACTGTTCAGTAGCATGCATTTCCATTTAAATTTATGTTCTTGCTAATTGGGCTTACCAGAAAAGCTTTAAAAATCAAGTATGCATAAATGTTTTTAAGAATATGAGTTTTCCAATGTAAATAATAATAATCAAGTCAAGTAACACGCCTCCCTAGCGGGGTAGAACTTGCACTTAATCCACATTGTAATCTGGGTATTCTCAGTATTCTTTGCCTACTGGATGTGTTGTTTGTTTGCTTTACCGGCCTTAGGTCAACCGTACTGACAATACCCTTGACGTGTAATTTATGTATTTTTGCCTGCTTACCAGTTTTTTTTTTTGCCAATTGCATTTGTAAATAATAATTGGGTGTTTACCAAGAATGGCTTTCCAGACATAAGCCACAGTAAGGTCTCTGCTTAGGTAACTGTGTGTTATACTTAACAAGTTAAAAGCCACGTTTAACCATATTTTTTGCTATTCATACTGTTGTGCTTAATAAATTGACCAGTGTTTTACACTGCCTAGGAGCCTCAAACCTATGTTATATAATTTGTTGTTTTCTTGTGTTAATTGTTTGCATTGTATAAAATATTGTTTTGCGGCCTGTGAGCCATACGTAGTATCCTAATGTTATGGAAGAACCAATTCCAATTGTTTTTTTTTATTGTCACCACCACAAAGACTCTTTACCAAAAACAGGCTCCAACTTTGAAATGTCTTCTGACTCCGACCGAAGTTGCATGCCCATTAATTATCCTTTAGTGTCAAGTTTAGGTGGGTAGTATATTTTTGCAGTAGAATCTGTCTCTTAGCTATTTATTTGTGTTCTAAGTGCCGAACGTAAATGTGTTTTTGTTGTTTTCCATTCTAGTAACCAGATTTCAGGCATTTATATGTATGTATCATTCCGTTAAGTGGGTCGCGTACGTTGGAATGAAATTTCTTACCTGCATTCTTACTGAAGCCTTTCAGACACCTTAGCTTACTCCTAAGGCTAGTTAATTTATTTATGGTGTTTGTAGCTTTGCTCTTACGATCTGTAAATAAGGCCAACCAGCTTTGACTTTGTTATAACCTTTAAGGCCAGTGAGTGTAACACAGTGACATATCCAAGAGTAAGTATTTGTATTAGTCCAGCGGCTAACAGAGTTCAGAACTCCAACCTAGCTGATGTCTGACGACATCCACCGTAGTTTTATTGCAAGCAGCAATGTTGTTATTCACACGTTTACGAGGTAACTTGTACCACGTTGTGTTATACCCAGGAGAACGCGGCTGGGAGCCTGAGGGGTCACAATGTCTACATCTTCTTCCGGATCCCAAGCCACAATCTCGTAATGACTTCAGGACGGATGGACAGGGGAAGCTTGACGCTTCATGAACAGTGTTGTATGCGTATTTTAGCCTCTGGTGCTCCCCCTGCTCACTTTGTATTTGTACCAGTCCTATCTATAAGCGAGTCAACGCCTTGCTGCCTGTGAGGCAGGCGATCCTCACTAAGCCGCACTCCGGTCTGAGTGGGTGGACCCACCCCCTCGCTTGTCTTGTCCTGGTCGGCAGTCACCGGACGCGTATGCTTGCAGCTCATCAGGAGAGGTTTTCCCCTCCATGCGGCCAGCTGCAGCCATCCCTCACTCACACAGTCTCTCTGGGGTATTTGCTCACCTTCTGCAGTTCGCTGACAGTTCGCATCAGCTCTATAGCTGCAACTCTCACTGCCTCACCATGCTTGCCGTACCACTTTCCTTCAGTAGTATTGTGGAAACTTAGCCTTGTTGTTATGCTACTATTCAGAACTTGTGTTTCTTAACCCTGTAAGCAGAAGCTCTTGCTGTGGAGCCTTCTATTAGTCACAAGTGTTGGCCACATGCCTCCTCTGCGCTGGGCATTGTTGTACCAGGGTTGCTCTCGCCCTGAACTTCAGTTTGTATCTTGTTGCCACCCTGCGGTGAACAGCTTGGATAGCTTTGTTCCTCGTCCATCAGACGTTAGTGGGCACAGGTCGGAGATCTTGTAAACTCCTTAAGATGGAATAAAGGTTATATCTACCATTTACTCTCTTTTTGGTCTGACATTCTCTTTTGCTTTCACCTTCCCTACCCACTTTAGGTTCTGTTTGCATAGCCACTTAACTATGTCCCGGTGCACGCATGAATGCCGCGATAGAGATTAGAACCAAGCCCCCACTGACGGGTGCTTCCACCTCTTGTCAATGTTTGGTGTCTTAGTGCTGGCTGGTAGTGCTGCCCTTCTAATGCCACTATGACAAGGGGAGAGAGAACCTTTCTCTGAGGCTCCTGAGGCTTGAGGAAAACAAACACGTTAAGACACCATGACTCTCAGGCTACAAGCTAGTCATGCCGCTTACTTAGAGCTGTAGGGTCTTTGCGTGGGAAACGCTGTGAACCCAGACAGCAGTAGAGGTCTGTAGCTGTTCATGCTGCCCACTCAACTTCTCACAGAGGGGAACACGTGACCCTCTCCCCAAGTCGCTATAGGCCAGAGCATCTTCCATTGTAAAGCTCACTTTGCGCACCGATCTATCAATAGGACTCTAGCAGGGGTTTAACCCAAGGCACTGACCCAGGAGAAGTAGTTTCCTTCCTGGACGGACAACACTACAATCTGTCCTCCTCCATGCTGCTAAGTAATTTTTAACCATATTTACAGATGTGCCCACACCTTCAAGACACCCATACTTTTATTTTTATCCTCTAAAATTAACATAATACTGATTGTGCTTAGCGGTGTACCCACAGCTATTCCTAAATGCCCAACCCCCCCTTAAAATCCTTGTTAAGGATACTCCGTTTCCCTACTCTGTAGGGATACTAAGCCAGTGCACCATCATTCCACGTTGGCGTCAACTTCATTTTTGCACTCTCATCCATGCCGACCCTACTTCGGTCTGGAACAACATGCAGTCAAGTCGTATGTTGCCAGTCTGCTGTCACAAATGTACAACAATATCTCCAATTTGAAATGGCAGATTTAGGAGCTAATAGTGTGGAGGAAATGACCAGACAATAATCTGTTTGCAACATTGTGGGTATTTACAAAATTCTAAATTTTACTATAAGCTAGATGAAGAAGTCTTTTACATGTGTAATAAATTATAATTTGTAAGCCACCATGAATAGGTGTTGCAACTGAACATAGTGAAGAGTCTATTTTGGCACTTTAGCTCTGTATGTGTTGTTAGTTGTTCTCGTCGCTGCCAGATGGCTTTGCACTGGCAGTGTTGCGGGACTACGAGTACAAGATAGACGAGGTGTGCTGGCTCGTGTGCAAGAAGCACTACCTGCAGCGTGACAAACCCATCTTCTCTGATGCCTGCGTCTTCAAACTGTTTCGCATATTTTGCCTGCTGGCCGACTTGGTTCCCGACTCAGAGCACACGTTTCAGGTAATATTCTCCCCTTCGTGCTGCATTATTCATATTTTATATTCTCTTGCAGCTTCTCCTTTCTCTTTCATATTCATCCATACATGCTTTCATCTTCATTGCTCCTTTCTTTCTCTTTTTATTAGTATGTTTCCCTTTTTTTAAGTGTATTTTTGACCACATTGTTAAAACATCAGTGATGATAGATTTGTTCTGTAAGTATTTTTTCAAGAACCTTTGAAATCACTTGACTACCGTTTTTATTAATTTGTATATTAATTATATTCGTAAAAATAATGATTTTCAACAAAATATTGTAGCAGCCAGTGGTTTTTTTTCTTGTGGAGTGAATAGTAGGCAAGCATTGGAAGTCTCATAAGGAAGTCTGTGTTCTCACCTCTTTGTCACTACTCCAACATGACAGTGCCCAGTTTGAACCAGCAGCTCATGAAATTAATAATTGTTAATAACAAGGTGTTTTCACTGGAGATACAGCCTTATGTATATTTTCCATTGCAACTATAAATATCTCGTTAAATCACTCCTATATGGCTACTAGTATGAATTCTCTGTTGTATGAGTGACTGCTGCGTTTGTTTATGGTGTGTATAATTGTGTTTATAAACAAGAGAGTAGCATGAAGTGTGATAACTACATTTAAGGGAACACCTATGATATTGGTGGCAAATTATACATGCAATAATTTCTTTATTGTGTGACATAAAAATTCATTACATAAAATGCAAAAAGAATTTCATAATGTGGGCTTTTTTGTGGTAACTACAGTATTTTCTACAATTTTTCATCAAACAGTACAATAAACAATCTGTAGTAAACAAATTGGGAACATTTTGTAGCAACTTGTTAAATATAGACATATTCTTTAGAAACAGACATTGTACCTCAGTGAAAAGATGTGTGTGGTGAAGTAATTCTGAGCCATCAGAAAAGATGAAAACCACCGAGAACAGACTACAATTGGGATTTGTTAGTTTGTTATGAAAATGGCAGTGTATTGAGAAACATTGCAGTTTTCCTGAGCTATTCAGGACTCGTGTTGCACTGCCACAGGTGGTGGTGCCGGCAGCAGAGGTGGGTGGTGTTGCCAAACAGCTGGTCACCTCCTTGGGACTGGATTGGGACGCTGCGGACTTTGAGGCGCTGTCTGGAGCCATCTTGGTGTTCCGCTTCTCAACGTTCCTGGCTGTGTTGGAGAGCAAGTACTGTGGGGGAGGCTCGCTGGAGCCGGAGGGACTGTGTGAGGCTGTGCACGACATATACCAGACCTTCCTGCAGGATGTCATCAAGAAGGTAAGAATCTGCTTCGCCTTTCACTCACTAGTCCTACCAGCTAATGTCCTAGCTGCCTGCATTTGTTTTTCACTTGGAGTTGTCAGTCATGCTCCATGTGTATAACAATGAGTTACAACTAATGTTAATATGTTCTTCTGTTTTGGAACAATTTTGCACACTTGCCTACTAGGGGTGCGCGAAGCTTCGAAAATTCGAATAAAATATTTTCAATATTCGGCTTTGTATTCAAAATAAAATTTTTGCTTCGAACTTCAAAACAAAAAAATACTATTGGGCAACTTAAATTATTTATTATTATTCGCCCAAAAAACAAAAGAAGACAATGTGCGCTTAATAATATCAATGTTTTTATCCCACGTTTACCACCCACATGGGTAGTAAAATATGAAAACATAACCTCAACTCAACAGAATGCCCACAAATTAGTCTAAACTGCATTCAGTATAAAATAATTGTCAGTATGTAATTTTACTCACAATATAGCAAAACTGAATTATCTGGGAAAAAACTGTTTATATTACTAAACACTTCATTATCTTTCCAAACTTAATTCAGCACCTCACATTTTAATCTGTATTATATGTTTATTTTCCTCATGTACAACAGAATTTTGCAGTGTGATAAATATGATATTGAACTGCAAGTTTTACAGACTTAACAGCTGTGAAAAGTGTGCAATTGGACCCAATGCTATTCAAATTTCACTTTTCAATAATGTAATTTAAAAAACGGGAAATTGTTAATAAAATACAAGTGTGGTTTCATGCCAGAAGTGTTGTACTAACTCTTTACGTACGCGATTATGATTTAATGAATCAAATTTAGTCGAGAAAATTGATTTTTTCTCCATATTTAGACAGATTTGAAGGTTTGTCATATAAGCAAAAAAATAATTGTACGTCATATGTTCTGTAACTTGTCATTTTTCTTCCCAGCAAAGCGCTTCCTCTTTCCAGCCATTTGCAAATTAATCGGATTAGGAGTAGCCGTTAGTAGGACTAGCCCTTAATCCGCAAAATTTATTTTTAGACCATCCCATCAACATGTCATTCGCCTAGTGAATTAGAACTAGCCGCCTCTACTACTACCACCACTGCCGCCACCACCACCACCACCCTCCCTCTCCTCCCCCCTCCCCCTTCTCCCCCTCCCCCTCCTCCCCCTCCCCCTCCTCCCCCTCCATCCACCTCACCCCTTCACCTCCTCCTTCATTGTAATGCCTCATTCTTGGTGGTCATACGTACTTCTCCCTCTTCTTCACAAGCTTCGTCATCTTGGTCTTGACTTTCCATGACATGGGAACTTACAATATCTTCAACTGACTGCCTTTCTTGAAGCAGTTTGCAATTGTTTTCTGTGTAACTTCCTTCCATGCATGAGAAATAATGTGGGCTGCATCCAACATGCTTATCTTCTTGTCATGTGGATTTTTTCCACCGTCAATAACGCAAAGAAAAAGTGTAAATAGTGGGAAACGAAAATATTGTGTGTTGTAATTAGTGGGAAATATGTACATAGAATCAAATGGAGATAAAACAGGACGAAAAATAAATTGTGTAATTTGTGGGAAAATGTAAAAAGCGGTAATGCAAAAAGGGGGTTCTACTGTAGCTGCCCTTACCATGTTATAAATTAGGCTGGAGAAATGTGTTAAATTTATTTAAGAATTGATTTTTAAATTTGTGCAAGAGGACATTTTACATGATCATTCTCTATCATAGAGCAAGAAACAACAAAAAAGACAATAAAAATATATGAAAAATTTTACTGACTCTTGTAAAACACCATGTGTTAAAGGTGTGTAAAATTTTAATTGTGAATTATATGATGTGCTCCTACCCTCCCCCCTCCCAAAAAAAAATTCCTCTGTTTTGTATTACGTTCAGTGAAGAGAAGGGCTCTCTTTTTTCAATTGTCCAATACTGACATGTCTGATTTGCCTTCTTGGAGTATATCCATGGGGTTAAAATTTGACTTTCAAAAAGACTGGATACAGTAATACAGTAATACAGTTAATAGTGACGCTTACTGACTAGAGAAGATAAATGACTTTGCTTCTCTACACGCCTCAATCTAAGCGCATTGAATGGGGTTTGAAATTGTCTGATTTCTAATAGAACTGCTACATGATTTTCACTGGTTGCGAGGATTATTACATACGTGACAAGAGTTGTACATTCCATCAGCACAGTCATTAAGCAAAGCCTAGCCTCCCCTTGAGAAGATCTCAAGAGTGAATAAGCCAGAGATTGAGCCATTACTGCAACCCCAAGCTAGGTGATAATTGAAGGGTGTGCCAAGAGATGGAGCCACCAGTGCTCCAATACTACAATGGTCACGTGCAGACAACCCTTAGCTCCTCCTACAGAATCTCCCCAGGAACGAGCTCAGGCTACCGTCATCGCCTTCAGATGAGTAGTGAGTGATGGTGCCCATTGGATTGGCCTGCGTCATGCGTCAATACTAAGTTGATCAGAGCTTCTAGTTAATTTTCTTTTGAGTTGCAAGAAATTGTAATTATTTATCAGTATTTCAAATGTTTTGGCTATGTTAGTACTACGCTCATCTGTCATGAATGAGTTTGCTTTTTGTAAAGTCACAGTTGAATTTGTGTCAGCAGTATTAGAGACAAGGTCTATTACAATATTGGTGGACATATTTTCCTGTAGTCTTTTGAGTATGTTCTAGAAATTTGATTGTGTAACTTATGTGTAGTGTGTATGACGTGGGAAAGTAGTTGCGATAGCTTTTGCACAGTATCTGAAGGGATTCTGTACCATGTCATGCTCTTATTTGGTCACATTTTTGACACCTTGGTGTGAGGAGTGGGGTTAGAGCGCATGGTGACATGAACCGTATACGCCCACCACTAATTAACAGATTATGACCAACCCACGAGGAAGACACTGCATTGAGCGTGACAAATTTTGCCCACACCAGCAAGTACCCGTGACGTTTTTCTTCTTTCATCTGTAGTTTTAGGTCAAAATTTTCTCTTCTAAAATATTTTTGCTGGTTTGGGAGGTTGCCAAGGAGACAGGAAGGGAACTTATGTCCCTCCTGCTTTCTTAATTTTCTCGCAGTGTAAGTTTGTAGTGACTTGAATTATTAATTAACTCTGTGAAGCTGTCTTAGTAACCTGCCTGGCTCGTTGCATTGTTAACTGTTCAAATGTCTGCATGTTCAAGAATGTGAACTTTTTTTTTTTTAACTTGAATAAAATCTTAACAGATATTACCAGACAATTGTCTTTTTTTTTCATTTATTATGGCACCTATACTAAGGCTCATGTTTATGCTGGGTGAGTGAACTGAGCTGTGACTTCAGGTCGTCAATTTTTGACGTCTGCAACATTACAAGCAGCCAGCTATCTGTTAGATTGTTTGAAAAGTTTTTGTTATCTGTACGTAGTAGCATGTGAAATGGATGGAAATGGACACAGTACTGAAAATATTTTTGTAAATGTGGTATAAATTTTGAAAAAAATAATTGAAAAAGTGATTCAAGTTTGGCCTTATTAGGAATGTAGGTAAAACTGTAAGTAAGCAATGTTGTTAATTGTGTTAAGTGTGCAATTTCGGCAGCTGACAACTGTTGTTCACCGTGATGGGATATAGCTCTAGTTGTTTAAATTGGGCTGACAGTAAGGGTGAAAGCACAATAGGGGTAATCTTTTAAAATGATACACACATACTCATCAGCTATCACAAACCACAGTTTATGAAAATACACTGTTTGACCAAAGTCATATGTTGAAGTAAACAGTTTTAAAGGTATTTGAAGGAAGTTGAAAATCACAGTAAAATTGTTAAGATGAATTGTGAGGGCACCAAGAAGCAGTCTTACTGCTACAACATTCCTTCATCAATATTTCTATTTGCAAATGATCTTGCCTCTACATATGATGTCCTTTCACTCTTGACTGAAATGGGAAGAGCAGGACTAGACATACACACACAATACCTTTAGGTGAGGGAAAATCTGTTTGTTACCTGTAAGAGATTGGTCAGTCCTGTACCTCCTTTTCAATAATGGGATGCATAGCTGAGTGTGAGAAATATGTTTGGGATATAAGGAGGAAAGAGTGAATGAGAAATGGTAGCTTGAAAGATTTGAAAATAATGGAGAGGAACAGGTGAGCATATTGTGCAGGGAGTAGGGTGACAGCCACTGGGCAGGTACTTGTTTGTATTCTCAGGGGCTGCTACAGAAACGAGGATACCTGCTGCCTACGATGCGGGAGTACTGGTTTGTTCTGCGGCCAGCAGAGCTGAGCTACTACAAGGGACAGGATGAACGGGAGATGGGAGGCACCATCAGTCTGGACCCTATGTGCTGGGTGGATGTGTGCCAAGGCTCTCCCCGAGATAGGGTGCAGCGCTTTGTGCTCAACACCACTGAGCGCAGCTTTGAGCTGGCTGCCCCCGACCACAGGTGTGTGTGTGTGCGCATGCATGCACGCGCATGCGTGTGCCATAAGTGTATCTTGGCTTCCTGTAGGTTTGTTGGCTCTACCATAAATGAACCTTGCATTTTAGCCAGCTTCTTGTGTGGGCTATGCCATTTCATCGATGTTCTGTAGAACTGCTGTTTGCCATTTACATGTGGCAAATGCATCATCTGCCTACCATGAATAGTAGGCAACATTTATATTGCAGTACACTTTGAGCAAGTGGTCAGTAGGGCTCCAGGGTCATAGCAGTTTCCAATGAGAAAGACATGGTTTGAGATTAGTTTTGATATTTTAAGAGGAAATTGATATCAATATGTACCACACATAATCATTAAGATACAATTCCAAATTTTAAGCACCAAAAAACTATTGAAAAATATGAGATACTTTCATTAAATGACAAATGTATGGCCTAGTGGTATATGTAAATCGGTTGATTAGAGGGGGCCCATCAAAAATGCACTGGATTTTTTTTGTGGGAGAGAATGGTCACCAATAAACAGCAGGTCTAAGGGTTTCTACCCACCAAATTTTTGATTTTCAATTTAAAATTTGGCATTAGTTAAGCTTCATTTATGACAAACTCCTGTAATTAAACTTAATTCATAACAAAAACATATGGTTCATCTGATAGAATTAATTTTTTAAATTAGGTATGTGTAAATAAATTTAGCAATATGCAGTATACTGCAGACTACAAAATTTTATTTAAATGTCACAATTTGTAAATTTTTTCAAATTGAGAATACAATTACATCTTGAAACATTTTCAGCATCATTGCATATAAGGTATTTGGATTAGTATTTTGCAAGTACCACAGATTTCAGTCACTTGCTGCTGAAAATGTGAACTTCAGTAGTCAAAGAGAGCCATATAGTAAGTATATAGACAGTGAACATCTGACACTTTGTCCACATGGGTAGATATGCCTGTAGATATTTAGAAGAGACATTCAATTCAGTCTTTTCTGACACATTCTATTTCATAAGTATGTATTTGTGGATCTGAATTGATGAATTGATAAAGATCTCTCTACTGTAGCTACACTGTTTGGAAGACTTATTAAAATTATGTAAAAATATGTATAGAGATGGTAGCAAAGCAGCCTGCATCACAGACAAGTAGAATGTCACGCACTTGGGAAGGAATGTAATTCTTGTCTGCCTGGGACTTTTTTATTTGGACTGCCGCACTTCAAACTTTCCATTAAACTTGGTATAACATGGTCTTCTTATCCAAGAAAATATTTTTAGCATGACACTGGGTACTTAAGCTGCATTTTTATCTCTTTAAGGTTGTAATGAACTTTTTACAAACACACAAGTCAGCAATTGTCTTAAATCAAAGTACTGTATGTTAAACAATATGTATTTTCAAAAGTGTGTTTTCATGTGTCCAGAAATTCATGATCTAGAATGACATTGTACAGTGTTACTCTGTAGATTTCTTCCATGTTATGGTTCTCAACTGTAGGTGTTAGCATTTGCTTTGAAGAAGTACGTGGCATGTGAATATTGAAACAAAGCTCATACACAATATTTTTCACTGTACCAATATTGTAAAACATTCTTTGCTTGTAGAACTCTTGGCTTTTAATATTATCACTTTGTTAATAGTGCCAGAAGCGCTGTTCATGTCAAGGGCTGATGACTGCGTTTATTGTGTGGAAAAATGTGAGACAGCACTTAGGCTGAAGAATAGATTATACACAAAAACTCAGTCTGTCTCAAGTTATTGGCTAGTGAAGAACATTTTGATGCAGAGTTTGGCTCCTCTCAGTCTCCGACACCTCTTCAAAATGAGTGACAGTATAATCATTAGTGTTCTCTTCCGAAAACTGAAAACCGAGTAATGCCTCTCCATCCATCATTTTTAACAGATCCATCATTTTTAACTGAGGCTCTTCTGTTGATCCCAAGCAATACTTTAGAACCATGTTTTGTTTAGTTGATTTGTTAAAAAAAAAATTGACATTTTGCATTGTTGCTGTGCTGTTTCTTAAAGTTGTAAACTTGAATGTCTGTGAAAGGATTATCGGGACTGTGATTGCTGCATTGATGTTTGTAAGCATTTGTAGGTTTACAGGATTTCTCAGACAGCACCAACCACAAAAAACACTATCACACTGCAACTGTCAGTAGCAACACTGATAGTAGTTGTAAGTTGGTATCCAGATGTAACTTCTTCTTAGGGTCATGAATGACACATGCTGTTGCTTGACCTCCCTGGGATTGTTTACATCTCTTTCAGTGTCATAATTGTCAGGATTTTCACAAGAGGCAGCTTTATAAGAAATTGCCAAACATGACAAAAAGTCCTCTCTAATGGAGTCCCCTCATGGCCCTAACGTAGACTTAAACTCAACTGCTCTACATGATCTGTATCTGTCATATAATTAAATATGATGGCATGGTATTGGGTATGTATAACCCTCTTTTATTAAATTATTTAAATCTAAATGAGATGACTTACGTAGGTTCTTGACCAGAGGTGCTTTCAAGATGTTCCTTGAGCAGTTTATCTACTCCAAAAGCACAATATATCGGGAATTTCCCTGAAATTGTCTTCATTTGTTCCTTGAACAGCATCATCAGTGATAACTCCATCTTTGTAATGCCTTCTCCAATGTATATTTTGATGCTCAAAAAATATAATAGATTCCAGAATTGGACTAAGAACAATCCTCTTCCTCCTGCACCATGTGGCCCATGTTGGTTGCGTTTATTACCTTGAGCTCGGATTGATTGATGTCTGGCTCGTGCGAGCTTTTCTCGAGGTTTTGGCCACGTATGAAAGCCAGCGGCTTGCTCCGTTGGAGTCAGTGTGTGTTGCTGCCTTCACAACGAAACCATGCCTCAACATTTGAAATTGTTAATCCTTTGCTAAAATAATGCTGTCATGAAACACTCATTTTATGTTTGCATTATGCATGTTGAATGCATGTCAGTGCAAAAATTACCCACAAACCAGACAAAATTTGATAGCGGTGCATTCAGGTGTGAAACTAGTCTTAGGTGTTTTTAAAAGGATGTTTGAGCCGTCTGGTGGAACACTGCGTTTATTGCAAAGAAAATTAATGCATGAATCTTACAAAGTCTACGTGCCTGATCATACATTTCTAGTTTTAAATATTTTATAAACGTGGTCAATTGTTTTTGAGCCACAATCCTGGTTTTAAAACAAAAAGAAAGGGTATTTTTGTACAAAGCATTGATTTGCTTATTGTCAAGTCCATTTATTTTTGATATGAAACACCTTTATACAATAAAATTTGGAAAAGCATTTCTGTTTAATGCACTATTTATTTCTTAGCTGTAAGTACTTGTCACTAGTGTTTATATTGGTTTTATTTTTCTACAAATTTGGGCCAGTTTCTGGTGCACTGTGCATCCAGTGGGCTCCCCCACAATATTCGGACGGCAGAACCTTAAAGTAAACCGGCCAAAAAACTTACCTCTGGTTGTGGAAGATTGTCGCTCCTTCTTTGGCTCATTAGGTATTTGTTGGCCATGGATGGACTTAGAGCACTTGAGTTACCTAGAGCCACGAGCGACTGAAGTTGAACCAAGCCCTCCTCCATGACCGTGTCCCGACCACAACCCACCTACTCACAAGTGGCAAATACGTATGGCAGCCGGAAGAGTAATTACTGTTCGCATCTCCCCTAAACCAGCTCAATTGTGCAAAGTCGTGCACTTGCCCCGGATTTTGTCCCGGTGAGGAGACAGACTAGACCTGCACCGTATTGCAACCTAGGAAGCGTTGAAGAGGTTGAACAGGACCAGCCGGGAGGAAATAGCTCTCCTTCATTTCAATAATTCACCACTTTAATTAGTTTCTTTTTTTATTTCGTTAAGTGACAGCTAGCATCCCGAATATTGGCAACCTTTTCGATAGACAGGACCAAACTTCCAGGAAAGGAAATATATATGGTCAAGCTCACCCTGGGGTTTGATTCTTTTCCCCTTTCCAACATACCTCCGTCAAGTAAGTGTCCCTCCAGATCTCTCAACGTGGGCAGATCCACGACCCGGCCAGGCAAAACCCTTTCAGAACACCACGACACTGTTGGAGGAAGTTCAGTATGCAGGAGGGAATCAGTGCTCTGCTTCGGGATCGAACCCGGAGGAGAACCCAAGACTGCAGTAGCGGAAATTGATGTTATGTTAGTCCAGGCGAAGGCAACCTAGTAAACAATAAAATGTAATGTAAATAATTCAGGCAAAGGATAATTAATTTAGAAATACGAATTAGTCAAATTAATTAACGTTATTTAACTAGATGGGGAATGTCTGGAAGGGATCTAGTTATCAACAAAGATTTCTGTACCGGAAGGGCAGAGAAGGATGACCAGGCTAGGGCCTCAAGGGGTTCCCAGAAGGGGATGTTGTCGCTGTGACCTACAGTTACCTGGGTGGTAAAAGTGGTAGGAAGAGGTTGAGGAGTGGTAGAGATGACGTTGGCAACACCCTCTTGGTAGGTGTTTTAACCTCTGGAGCTGCTGGCAGAGGCCCAAGAAGTGGAAGGTGGTGGTCCTCCTGGACACTGTTGGCGGTTGCTGAAGACATGGAAGGCCTTGGAAGGTGCTGGTTCTCCAGAGCGGCTGGAGTCATCAACGACCACTGGTTCTTCCGCGGTCGCCGGTGCAGGTAAAAGGGTATTGGAACTTGGTTATTACCCTCAGGATTTGCAGCAGTAAGAGTTGAAACAGACTGCCCTTATGGCCTGCACTGGAACTTCTTATATACAAATTTTTTCAGCGTTGCGGCTCTGAGAAGGGTGTAGGGGGAATCATCCCCTCTCCTAGGAGGTGGAAGCTCTGTCACACATGGGTTCCTGGATCCTTACCTTAGCGGCATGAGGCGATGACACATCTTGCCATTGTGCACTCAAGGATTCTCCACTGGGAGGCCCGCTACCCTTCAGCGGCGCAAAGTTTAAATATCGCCGCCGACCTGATGGGAGCCGGCAAGTTTGTAGATTGACAGTTCTTTGAGGAGGGACGTTGATGGGATGGCTTCTTGGCGAGATGCGGGTGAAAGTAAAAGCTGAGATCACATGTCTGTAGATTACATTGTGGCTCTGTCAACTTGGGTAGGCCACATGTCCGGCCTCCATTACTGTTTTTTAGTCATGGTTTGACTTGCCCATGGGATTAATTATGGTTCAAGATGGGGCGAAGTAGCAGGATTGCGTGTCACGCATCAATCCCTCCCCTACCCCCTCGTCCCCTTCCTCCTCTGATCTGACGAAGACCCATCTTGAGGGATTTGGAAAGTTAATTCCATGTTATCAGTACAGGTTAGGCCCATGTGACTAAACATGGCTTTGCATCTGTAGAGGTTTCTATTCTATCTGTGCGCAGGTCTGGAGTGCGAAGTAGGGAGGTGCTGTTTCTGGCCGCGTGGCGAGGGATCTGGTATTTGTCTGCCTCTTGGCAGGACTCTCTCTGCCTCTCTTAGAGTACACGTTTCTTCTCTTTTTCGCTTCTCCCTTGTTTCTCCTAATCTGCATCCTCTCACAGCGGGCGGTGTCTTGGCGTCATCCGATCGGCTGCGGGAAGGCAGGTGAGGTTGGGGTAAGGAAAGAAAGACAAGGTCACGGCACGTGAAAGATGAAGCGGTTGACTTGTGTGTGTGGGTCTACTTCCAAAACCTTTTTTATTAAGTTATCTGCCGGCTCAGTAGAGAATACAAAAAAGGTTTGGAGTAATGTTTCCGGATGTGAGCCTTGATTAACCCTTCCCAATAACAGCCATCCCAAATTGGTATTTATGGCAACTGGTTCTCCTGGGATCTATGAATTCGACCTTCATATGTCACCTTTACGAAAAAGACGTGATCAATAAAATGTTCACCATTGTGATTTTTTTAATCAGACAAGTAATGGTAGTGTTTGTTTTTCAACTCAACAACACATGATAAGACTTGACCTCTTGATAACCAATGTGAAATACAACAGTAAATCAATGTTCCATGATCCATGCATATTTCTTCACACAAATTTTTAAATAACCTTGTTTTCACTGGTTTTCATTTTATGAAGGTAACCACACTAACTACTATGTGAAACACTTCATTTAACGCAGGGCTCAGGTTTTGTGAAGCTAAAGAATTTCTGTGGCTAACACAGTGTGTCCATTTTCAGTACGATCTATAGCATAAATCACAGCTTGTAATATACCATATTGGTGTGACATGTAAGTTGTACACCATCCATACTGGCTCCAACACAGTTTGACAGTGCAATATTATTTTTATCCACAAATTCAATAAGAGCAGTTAACAATCCAACAGTCTGAATGCCACCTGCAATTTCCTTACAAAACAATTGGTCTTTGAATGTATTTTATCAGTAATACGAACATAATTACTACTGTCTGTTGCTCCATCTAACTGAACAACAAACAGTTTGCTTCTCAACTTTTGAATTGATTGTTAATTCAAATCCTCGCTACATTGCTGTATGAGGAAGCTGGTCCAGCCAGTGAAACGTGTGAACCATACATCAGTACGAAAATGTGTGTTGTCAGACTATTTGCAACTACTGGTCTGTGTTGTGCCTTTTTTGATCTTACGATTACTGTATTATGAAATAGGTACTTCGGGAATGGCAAATCGTGAGTATAAAAACTAGAAGAATTTAAATAATATGTCAAGAATCAGATGAAAATAAATAACTTGTTGGCATTATTTTTTCCCTTAATCACAAAAAGAAAAGCAGTTTGTAGATCCAGGAAGAAGTGGTTGTGTTGCCAGATGGCAGTGGTGGGTTGCAGGAGCCGACTGCAGTGGCTGGCCGCTCTGCGCACAGCCATATCGCACTCGGGCGGGACCGATGGCTATCAGCGGCTACAGGTAGCACGCCGGCGGCAGCAGAGAGCGGCAGAGCTGTCGCGGCTGTGCGAGGAGAACCAGCGCCGTACCAGCCAGATGCATGACATGGAGCAGACTAAGGCACTGCTGCAACAGGAGAAGATGGTCAGTTTCGTGTGGCCACACGCATGCCCTTTCATTACGCACAAGGCAGTCAACTATGTGGTGCTGCTTGGGCTGCGTTGCAGCATGTTTTGAAAATGCATGGTTTAGCAAAACTATTAAACGTGTCTGGGTGAGGACCAAATGGTACTTTCAGGATATCACGCATGCTATAAATATTATTTGGGAGCCCTCCATCATAGTTAAAAATGGCTTTCTCAGACTGCTGTATTTCAAAACATTTGACCAGTACGCAAGCAAAACTATGATAGGAGCCTGCATTGAACCTTGCTATACACTTTCCAGCAATAGATGATAGGGTCACTGCTTAGAGTCTCATAGTAATACACAGTATGATTACACTGCATGCCTGTTCAGAGCCTTGTGCTTAGTGCCGATGACGCACTTCCGCGTTTCTGACCCAAACTTGGCCACTACCTAGTGTGGGACTGGTCAAGTGAAAAGATAGGGATTTACGTGTTGAATGATGTTAGGTGTGTGTCAAAAACCTGTCACTATATTGCTTTCAAACAAAAATGCAGCTTTGTGCTCTTTGAAGAGTAGAACCATGCTACAAGAGAGCAACTTTACTATTCTGTGTGTGCAAAGCTTCAAAAATTTAAAGTCAAATAAAATCTTTAAATTGGCAAATAGGTACTTTATACGCTTTGTGAAGCTTTGGTGGTAATCATCAGTAATGTGTAAGTAATAAACAATTTCCATTTTGCAGCTTGCTTTGTACACATGAATATACTGCAAGGATTTACTATAAAGATACATTAGAAAATTATTGCTATAGAGAATGTGTTGTTATAGCCAGTACTCATTATTCCACTGCATATTAAATTAAAATGTCCAAGTATTGGTTAAATATTTTATAAAACAAGCTTGTCTAGTTGGTTATTTATAAATGTTATTTTACTCGCACTTTCTTTATGACAATATTTAGGGCTTTAGTGTTTGCCTTGGCAATTTGGTTACGCAAAATTTAATTCTGTGGTTTGCTGTTGCTTTTAGGGTGACACATGCCAGAATGCTACGCAGCGCGACTGCGTGCTGTACAGACGACTCCGTCCCATCTATGAGCCACATGCGCTCAGGCAGAATATGTAAGCGGCAATCTGAATTAAATGTATCGTGCCAAGAAGCCCACAAGCCTGGGTGGCCGATCACATCATTGCGTATTACGTGCGTAATTGCAATCCCCATTGCCCGTCCAGAATTATACATGCGAAAGGCACCCCAGCGATTGGAATTATATTTATTGAGAATTCTACTACTCGTGTCTAGCGCCTGGAAGAAATTCCTACAATCATGAGAGATGGCAGTCACCTTGTGACATCAAAGCTGCCCGCCTCAAGAGACTGGGGTTTTAATTTGTCGTCGCTTCCACACGGGTTATAAGAAACCCGCAGCGTGTCTGTACCCCTGATAAACCTGCCCCCGTGGTGGAAGGCTACGTTATCCCCCCCTAACCCCAAAGAACTGCTGACCAGAGAAATTTTAGTATAAATACAACCCCTGCAGCTAGCACCAGTGAGTGTCGCAGGGCTTGGCGACCGCATAGGACATGAGCCCAACCTCCAGTCTGCTGAAGACTCTCTTCAGTCCACAAGGGCTTATCCTCCTCAGTCTGCAACAGGACTCCTCCTCTTCAGCTTGCAAGGGCTTATCTTCCTCCAGTCCGCAAGGATTCTGCTGCTCACTATCCACTTGCCTACACCAAGCTTCCAGAAGGATCTCCTTCGGGCTCGACCCAGAGATACTCTATTTCCTACCGCCAACCCTCCCTTTTTGACCCACACTTTAACTTGCGACAAGAATATATATAATCTCTCTCTCTCTCTCTCTCTCTCTCTTTTGCACGTCATCAGGGACCTGCACTTGCCAGCCACAGCTACAGGTTTACCCAACCTTAACCTGGTAAATCCTACCCAAGTCAACCTCTCGTGACTCAACTGTAGCAAGCTGTCATGTTGTGTGTTAAATACCTGTTTAGCTTCCCTCTCTTAATTAATCTAGCCGCTGTAAATTATGTTGCTATAGTATCCACTTCAAAGTTGCAGCGCTATCTATTGTTTACTACCTCAGGCCCGCCTTCGCCTGACCCCTGTTTTGCTTCACGTAAATCTCATATAAATTGTTATTGTTTGTAAAACAATTTAATTGTATTATTATATTGTGTATTTTTGTATTAGTAATTACCATTGGGTTTACTCCCCAGGGAACAAAACCCCACCATAAACACCTACATAACATTATATATCTGTGTGCCGTTACTGTAGTAGAGGATACCTGCTCCCTATATATATTTTTGCATTGTGTGATTGTTATTAATCAGATGTACAATAAGAAAGGTGGTGCTCTTACCCAGTAAGCAAAGATGTAGGGAACGTCGTGGCCTTGCTCGAGCCAACGCCCAACCTACGCCTATAGATGAACTGTTGATTAACCATCCTGATCTAATACCATGAGCTATTTCCCCTTTTACTCTGCTAGACATTTCTTCTCCCCTTGATCACCTATTCAGTGGTATTGGCCAGTGTATCCCACTACAGACTATGAGATCCAAGAGCAATTGCTAAGCCAGGAAAACGATGCTATTCCCCAGGGCAACCTTGCTAGCCAACCCAAGAAAACCGTTAGCAATGTCAAACTGATGTCCGGACGGAGAATCCGAGTGAAACATCCCACAGGCACAATCCTACCAAAGTATTGTACCATTAAATTAGCAAAGGGGAAAGTGATCCGGGTTCGACTCCCGGCGCTACCAGACTCCGTGTCTGGTATGGCAAGCCCTTCTGTTGATTACGTCCCAGCACATCAACCAACCCACCCAGCTAAAGTCTCGTCTGCCAGGTTACGCACCCCTATCACCACTTTAGAATTAATTTCTCCTCCTTACATCCAATCAGGATCGCTGGCATCCTGCGTATATTGGCGGCCCTAATGGTGAGACGGATCAAACTACCAGGACGGGAAGCCACCTGTATTGGACTCACTCTGGGGTTTGACTCCTCTCCGGCCCATTGCAAACCTACCCCCAAGCGACCGAATACTGTAGTGAAATCCCTAACGCCTCAAGATGCCTAATTGAAGGTATAATATTCGTTGTGGTAGGCTAAGCTGGGATTGGCATGGCAGTCAATGTACCGTACTACCTTCTGAGATAGTCCACCCCCTTAGAACATGCATCAAGGGTAGCATTAATTTCAAGCCTAGTGTACCTTGTTCAGGTTGGTGAGCAACTGGGATGGCTGGAAAAAGTCAGGGAATTCTGTGTAAAATCAAGGAATTTTAAAATTTACAGCCAAAAAAAGTTTTTCTGTTGATAATTTTTGTTTTGTGTTGAGGTTGCAAGTGGGCTGGTAAGCTATTAAAAATATATACACCTAAAAAGACATGAATTCAAGTACTTGCAGTGTGGTTCTTGTCAACAGGCACACACACATAAAAAGATGGGTTACACACACACACACACAAGTGGAAAATGTTGTGTTGTACTTTACAATATTTGGTTTTTGTTTGTTTTCTGTTTACCAACACACAACTTGCTCTTTTTTTAACTAAGTTCCTCAAAAACAGGTTAGTGTTGGTATGCAGGTTGGAGACTACTGGTCATCTTTGCATGTGTTTGTATTAGCATAGTTTTAACAGTCCGTCACCGGGTGCGTAACACAATTTAACCACTTGTTAATGGGTTTCATTAATTATTGTGCTCTTAAATGTGCCAGTAGATAATGTTCACTCATAATGATTTATTTTTCAAAGTACAGATTTTGTTGAAGAAAACAAGTTACGCAAAATACATTTTAACATGTCTCGGCTCTTGGTTCTTAAATCTTAAATACTTCCACGTGGCAGGATGCCCGTTTGTGGTTGAAAAAGGTGAACATGTTGTATCTGAATTTGAATGAAGGCATAGCACTCGTTCCACAAATTGGTTCAGTAGTTTGGTTATTAGCTGTATGTAATATTATTATTGTTATTTTTTATTTATTTATTTATCTCTTTTCCCTCTACACGTAAAATAATTCCTCTCAACTTGGATGTGTTACACCTCATCAGGGATTAGACGAAATACGGTGATGCAGATCTTCTCCAGTTATAGGCTGTTAACTGAACACTTTTGATATCAGCCTTTGAAAAATGTCACTGGCCCTACCTGCATATATTTTAACGGGTACACTGAATGGCATGTGCCCAGTAAATTTGGTAAAGATGGAGGGAAAGTAGTTCCATGTCTTAACTTGGAATTAAAAGTGTTATTTGTAAATACCATACTGAGTTTTTTAAAAGTACATATAAGTCTAAGAATGAGTGAATTTTAAAAATATTTACTTGTATAATAATTTGACTGTTTCATGTGTCCAAAGTATGAATAAAGTGATCAGGCAATGTTAATTTTACATATTGTGGAAGACCATGCAGTGTGAATACAAGTAGATCTTAAGCAGGGCTTTTGAAAGTGCTTAGTTTACTGTGAACATGCTGCACATACTTTTCCTGGTTATGATAAACTTCTGTGTGAAAAGTGTGACATGTGGCAGGGAAGTACTTCTTGTATTGTGATTGGGGCAGGCGAGGGCAGCTGCGGAGCTGCAGGCCCAGCGACTGGAGGAAGTGCACCAGCAGGAGGAGAAGAGGTTGCTGGAGCTGGAAGATGTGCGGACCCGACTGGAGCGGCTGCTGGAGGAGGAGACACAAGCCAAGCGTGACGAGGAGATAGTGCGCAACCTGCAGGCAAGGTATGCCCACACTGCAGTCGCTAGGTGGTGAGGGAGTCTTCTGACTGCATTACTCAACCGAGTATTCAGGTGGCTTCTAGACCATGGTAATCGGAGACCCTGTTGTATTTAGCCAGTTTGTGGATGGAATTGTTTTTGAAGACTTTAACATTTTTGATTCTAAAACTTCCAAATCTAAATGTATATAACCATATTTTGTAGTGTATAGGCCGCAGATTTTTACAAAAAAAAAAACTACAAAAATTGGGGTGCTGCATACTAGTGAGAAATTGGCATTTAAAAAAATGTTTACCTCCAAAACATGTTTAGAAAATTGTCGACATACAGTACATTTTAATGTTTTATCTTAGTTTCTAACGAATTAAAAAAAAACAAATGAATAGCTTTTTGCTTATGCAATAATTTGTTCACTCATGTTCATAAACAAAATAACCTTCCTCCCGCACGTGTAAAATGTAAACACTGCTGTCACTAGGGCGAGGGTTGGTTGCTGAGCGGGGGATGTGAATGTATGACTTGCCTCTGTGATGTCACCGGCTGGCTGGAAGGGGATGCAAAATGAAAGACAAGCATTAATACTACTGGAGTGATCTAGTGGGAAGTAAATTAACTCACTTTTCCTGTAAGCATGATTACATTGGGCCGGTGAATAAAACAATCTTTAAGGTAGACAGTTTGATCTCACTGCCTAACATAATAAATTTAACCTTCAAACTCCGTGCAAGGGATCTTAGGGATGGAGCTGAAGTTGTTAAAAATTACATTATTCCAAAAGCGTTATGTGTCAATTCGCTCCCTCTGCTGCGACTAAAGCTCATCCTTGAGGTCGTGGGAAGGCATTCTCTGTAGAGTAATAGCACACGTCCGCTATGGCCTCCATCTGATCAAGATGTGATCTCTGAGGAGAGATGGAAGATGATTTGACGAGGAGACCTACACTTTTTTGCTCTGCAGACTTGACTACATAGGGAAGCAGGAGCCTATCATCTGTTTCCGGAGGAAGTGTTTCGGAACTGCAGGTCAAAGCCTGTCTCAGGTTTACCAGCACTTCACCAGACTAGCAATGTGCGAGGCAGCCAGGGTCTGATGACCCCTCCTAGGAGAGGTAGAATGCGTCTCCTCTACTAGCCTCCATAGCAGTGGTTCTACCTAACATCCTAGTGCCGAAACAAAACATATTCCCTTTCCTGCGATGATAAAGGCAGTGAAACGAAAACAGTGTTCTGTCCAACTTTTGCTAACTAGTAGCCTGATGCAAAAGTGTGTTTTCAAAAGTCTGATCAACAGTCCTCTCAGGCTATCAATTTCAGAGGGATGGCTGAACAAAAGAAAATTCCTTTGCGGGAATGCAGTGCTGTCCCCACAACAGCTATTTTCTTTCCTTTGCTTCTGTAATACTCACAGCTCTGTGTGCTGTGACACACTGTCGTTCCCCCTCTCACGTGAACATTACCTTGCTTCCGAATAGCTGAGGGATGGGGTGAAGGTCGTTCACATCACGTCTGGCATCTAGAATGCGGTTTTACCGATCGCCACAAAAATAACAAGAAATAAAAAAGCAATACACTCTCTGTCTCACTCAGGAGCATGCGCTAACCCTAGCTCGCTCTCTCTCCGCTACAATGATAAGAAAGGGAATTATTGCTTTTTATCCACCTGGTGTTAGGAAACGCGTTGTCATGTACCTTTTTTCATGTCTCAAATTACTGGCGTGTTCTTGTTTTCTTTTTACGGGGTTACCGACGGTGTATCGGGGGTCTCTTTTTCTTATAGCATGCATTTGCTTGGTGCTATTCAAGAGAATTGTAGTAAATACTAGGAACCTGTTTTAATTACAAAATAACATTTACACACCAACACAAATTTTCAATAAAAGCCAAAAGTTTAGTTGGAGTAGTAAATAAAAATAAATAACTACATACTAAGATTTAAAATATAATTAAATATTACCTTGAATTCATTTATTTTTCTAACAAGGTTAAATGGAATTGAAAGTGTAACTGAAAATAATTTAATGTCTGATAAAAATGTGGAATGTTGAACTACTGTGCAGGGAGAGTTAAAATTAATTATGACATGTGCCGCTTATACAACTAATCTACTACTATTACGACTCATCGCCAAGGCACCTACTTCAATCACTACAGACGTGAGGACACAATGCCTACACTACAGGCAACAGAAACTTATAAGAAAATTCTCTTCACCTGGGGAGGATACGCAACCCGGCAGGCATGCCCCCCCCCCCCTCCAACCCCACGCTGAGAGCCAACAAGCTGCCCAGACCTTGGGCAAGGCCGAGCACTACCGACAAGGCACAAAGCAGAAATGCTGGCCAGAGTATTTCCATGCCAACCAGGGCAGGACATCACGCCCTCCCCGCAGCCCGCATGCTTCTACTGTATGTCAGGATGCTGCCGAGCTCGGGAGTCATTCTTGTTCCATCACTCGCTACATCCCACAGCACTGCTTTCAGTGCTGGGACCTCCAGAGATCTTCGAAGCTTTGAGTATGCCCCCTGCGGCTACTTTACCGTCGACGACCAGTCAACCCGACAACCAGCGAACGTGCTTACCAACACGTTTTAAATTCACTTTGTCTCCTCAAGACGTCTTTATTAGAACAGTTAAAAGTATTATATATTTTCTCGTCTAGCAAATTCTTTCCCGTTCTCCATTAGACCCAGGTTGCCTACACCTGGCCAGCGTAGTAACCTTCAGCCTTCAATTGCCTGGTAGGAGGTAGCATACATCGCCTATTTATTGAGACTTCAATAAACGTACTTCTGTTTCCTATCTTTCGGCTTTCATTTCTTATAGTACCTGTCTGTTTGCCTGCTAGATACAGGTTGCTACGTACACCCTTGACAAGAACCGGGGAATTTATAACAACCACATTAACTTCAGCCACGGGCGCCATTCATGGATGCATCATATTTTCACACACCCATTAGACAGCCATCTGTTGCTTTCCAACTACATACCTCAGCATTGCTTCCAGTGCTGGTGGAGAGGAACGAAGGAGTCACAACCACTAGCAACACCTTCACTCAGCGAGGGGCGACTATCTCAAGTTATTGCCTTATTCAACAGACCTGCTTTCAATGCCAGGATAAAGTGTGGCTTGAGATCTGCCATCCATTCATGTGTGGACGCACATCCAGTGGTGGCATTGGTGACCCAAACAGCTCCCCGTCTTTGATCAGTCCGCATAGCGTGGAGGATCAGTGGAGACTTTACAGAGCCTGGTCAGCATGCCGAAACTGGACTTACACTGGAAATTGTGTTTAGTTTGTTCGCGTAAGGGTGTACCCAGTATACTGTGAGCAGAGACTTGATGCCTTTCAACCATAGGCATGGCCGAAAACGTAGCGAACAACATGCAGCACTCCTTGCCGCCAGACTGTTGAGTACACTTCCTCAACCTACACCGGAAAGACAGGCGGAACGGGACAGCGCCACCCAACTCAGGCACGTGTCAGTATCAACTGCTCCGATCATTGTATTATTCGTATCTCATTGTATACGCATTCACCCCTTGTGCGATCCCATGGTAAAAGGGTTGTTGACCAATACTGAAGTAAGATTCAGCTGGGACAACATCCACTTCTGGACCAACGATTCTCACCTGTGGAATTGCAGTTTCGGTGTGGGCCGAGCTTGCTACGTCTGGGTAAAACCCTCCACAACCATGGCACCCAAGAAGCAGGAGTAAGTAAGTAAGTACTAACCAACACCCCTTGCCTGTCGCCGTCTATCTAAACTCAACCACCCTGCTTTTGGTCTAGAGGACAAAATCCTAGACAATCGAGACTGTTAATCTAACCGGACACACGTCAATTACTTATCCCTAACTTCATGATAACAATTTACATTGTAAAAAAGAGATAGAAAATATGTGTTCACAGGATGGTATTCGTGGATAGGCACACAGTCAAAAGTCGTATGAAGACATTTTCCAGGCAGATGAGATGGGTCAGCCAGCAAAATGTCGCAGTGTTGAAAGTGTGTTTGTCCAACTTTATGTGTGTGTGTGCATGCATGCACGTAGTATATGTGCATGTAAATGTGTTTGTGTTAGAGATGCTTGGAAGAATCCCTCTTCTTAGGGCAAAACTTGGCAATAACATGGCATGGGTTTAAAATTTAAAAAGGAACAAGCCAATGAAACATCTTTAATGCACTTTGTCCTTCAGCAGTAGTTGTGCCCACATAAGACATTGCGAGCTCTCGCCTTTGGTTCTTTACCTATTCTCTCTGTTGGCTCATGCAAAACTTCCTGACTCACCTGAAAATTGTGTATTTCTGTAGTCATTAATCTGCAGATGTATGCCGCTGGACTCACCAGAAAGTGTGTTTTTATCAACTCCGTGCCCGATACTACTGTCAAAAATTTACAAATTCGAAAATAAAATTTTGCAATTGCATTTTGCTATAAAACATTTTTGCTTTACTGGGTGGGAATTATTTGAGAACATTCTTAAATTCATGGCTTTTCAAAATTGAATTTTGTCTTGTTCCTATGTACATATTTACGTAGAGTGCAGAAGAAGCTGAGCTATGGTAAAAATTGTGTGTGGGGCAGGGTCTTGAGGGAAGAATGGGAGAAGAGGGAAGAGCTGGAGAGGCTCCAGGAGGAGCAAAGGGCGCTGCTTGAGACAGAGCGGGAGAAGAGGGTCGAGTTTGAGATGCGACAGCGTGAGAAGGAGATGGAGTTACTAGGTAAGTTTTTGTGACTATGTGTCCCTTCAATATCACACTTTGCACCCTGGAACATACATGCAGTAATGCAGAATTCCCACTAGCAATGTATTAAAATTACTCTGCCAGAAGGTGTGAAGGCCAAACCTATAATGGTTTGAGCTCATATACATATATGTATGAGAGATTTTGACCAGCACAATGTCAGTACCCAAATTGTTTGGAGCTAATACTCAATCAAGGGGTCCCATAATATATTTTTTCCTGGCCATAATTATGTAATTAAATCTCTTGTAACATTTGTGTATTATTTTTGTAATGCCTCTTGGTGATACACAGTCAACTCTCTATTCTTTGAGAACCGTTTGCTTGGGAACCTTGAAAAAGTTTCATCGAAAAGGTCAAACATTTACAGAAAGTAGGGCAAAAAGTAAGTTTATTGCATTTATTTAGAATGCTAAGCATAATGATTTTGCTCTTGAGCACTGTACTATGTTCACATGGGTCAGATATAAAAATTACCACCACCACTGCCCACTCTCTCCCCCATTGTAGCCAGGCAGTGTTTCTCCATGAGCGACTGCTGTCATCATTATCAAAACAGATTTAAAGTAGTTTCACTAACAGAAAAATTTATGTGTTGTAATTTCATTCCTCCTAATTGGTACAGCGCAATATAAAACAATGAAAAACTTGGAGAAGAGTGATTAAAACTGTGTCCAAGATAGCTTACAGTGAACATTTTTGTAATGCAACAAGTGTGGATTGTGCGAGAGGATGGGGACATGCTGAAGCAGCCCTGGTCTTGACAAATTGTAGATTGAGGGGACACAGCAACCAAGCCTCCACAGGCTCCCTTCACCTCCACTTGGTCAGCCATCAGAGGATGCCACACTGGTTAGTAGGCAACCGTCGTAGTCTTCATTGCTGTATTTTGGTGTGTATAGGCCACGTGTGTGTACAGGCCGCACCATAAATTTTTGATGAAAAATTAAGGATAATTAATATTTCAAGTAAAGGCCGCACCCAATTTTTGTATTCCTGTAAATATTGTTAAATCACGATTGCATACAAACATAGTAAATTCCGTCTTAATTTCCCCTACAAAACATTTGTGACAGAAAATTTGTATTGTGTTACAATGTTTATTACGTACATTGTGCGATTACTATTCCACAGATGGTAACGTGACTTGAAAAAGCAAAATCACGGCAACATGTTGCACAAAATGGCGTCTGTCAATCTGCACTTGCGGCAATGTGGTGGGCGTGCAAACTACATATGATATTATCTTTCTCATGTACAGCAGCAAAATTATTTTCTCATGTACGTCTTGAATATTGTGGTGCTGTGATATGGTGTAGCATTGCAGCTAGATATATATAATTTGTATATTCGGGAAGTATTTCAATTGTCTATATTTCACTCTAGGATAATAATTCATGTAATATATGAAACGTCGTGACAATGAGAACTTGTTTGTATTTCGTATATTTTCGTGTTTCCAAATTTGTAATTTTTCTTTCCTCATTTCGTCAGTAGTAAAGACGTCGACGAAAACATCTCTTTTCCTTTCCACTGGGTTAGTAAACTAAAAACATCGTTACCGCAAGGCACGACATGATGAAACGAGGAAAATAACAGAGGTCACCTTTAGCTGACATGACCGACTGCTTGAAAACAATATGTTTTCAATGAGGAAACTTTCTACCAATATAGAAGGAAGCACGACCTTTCTCGGGTATCACAACAGTGCATCGCAGCAGCACGATTGTTTGTCAGCTGTCAGTCGGACAGCCTGCAGCGTGTGATCACGTGACTCGCACCGACCAGCGCCCGCGACTTAACCTTCTTTTGTATTTCGGACATTTCAAATATTTATTAAATTTATTTTCCGTCGGTGCAAGGAGATAATAGGGCTCCGTTAGAGAAAAGTAACGGTTCTCTCTCACGTCTTCGTAACTCTCGAAGTGAGAAGCTTTATTTTGTAAAGGCTGCAATTTTTTTTTTTTTTTTTTTTTTTTTTTGTTTGTCAGCTGCGAGTGTCAATTGTTTTGCAGAGACAATACATCTCCAGTAAACATTTAATTTCTTCTTTTATTTATTGGCAATCCTGGTATCAACAAACTTTCATTATTAAGTAGTCGAAGTCTCCAACTCACGCTGAGCTAGTCCGTTGGTGTTTACTAAGAACTACAATGCGAGAACAGGATAGTAACATGTTACAAGGGTTACCTTAATTTTGCATTGCCTTTTTCTAACTTTCTGGGAATATTTATTAATTACATTTTTATAGATAATCCATTCATAATTTTCATGAAAAAATATTCAAGTGAAAATTTGCAAGTGGTGTTGGCAACGTCGCATCGCGAATCAATGTCACAAAAATATGGCACCGCTGCTTCTAGCTCGTCGTTATCAACATTGCTGCCTCTGAAAACGTTGCAATGTTGTTTGTTAAACATTAATAAAATTCTACAGTACATATTTAATATACATATGTACTGTATTACCACATTTCTCCAGTGTTTTTTTTTTTTTTTTTTCATGCTCTGTAAATACAGATTGTGTAGTCCAAGACGTCTATTGTTATTATTTATTTGTTTTGCGACTAAATCAACAAGAGGTTATTTCAGAAGTGGCAAATTACATAAATAGAACTAAATGCAGGGCAGTGAGACAAGCAAAAATGTGTGTGTTAAAATGTATTTTATTTGTGTTGTCTATTAGTATTACTGGTGCATGTGTACATAATGTACTGTATTCCGACTTTGGTGAGTATAGTTCATACTTATACTTTTTTGTTAATAATTCGTTGTTTAATGATCGGAGCGTGTAATTTTTGGCGATGCTACTGACATTTTTGTTCGATCGATGCTGTAAAAATTTTATTTTGAGTTCGGCAAAATCTGACTTTTTAGCATTGTTTACATCAGGATTTTGTCTCGGGACCACAGAAAATGCTCTGTGGGCACGGACTTTTGGCCAAACTGAGTTAGATGGTTCGAGTTTACACTGTTTATGGTTGTAAATATCACTTAATACAAATTTGTGGGGTAAAAATTTTTTTATGCATGGGGAGGAAATGAGATCACATGGGTCATGCCTACATATTACCCGAAGACAGCTGAAGCGTATACCTCCAAGCCCGATGTTCACATGTACGTGTTCACTATGGATGTTGACGTGCGAGTCTTCATTTGCTTTAGCTAGTTATTGGTGTTAGAGCGCCGATTGCCCTCCCGAGCTCGGGTATTACCCTTTCGCTGCGTGTTCTGTATTTGTGATACTTGTTTGGCCAGGTGGGTCGTGGCTAGTTCACCGAGTTGCCTCTTAGTTGAAGAATTACTCCTGATAGGAAAGTTATCAAACCCCAGGGTGAGTTGAACCGTAATTGACACCTGCCCAGGGAGTACAACCTTTCTCACCAATAGGGTTGCCAAAATGCGGGATGCCAGTTGTCCTGGGTTAAGTATCATGGTGGGAACCGTGGATGTTAATTAAATGACAACATAGTGGGGGTGGGCGATCCCATCGGAGGGGTTGACTTGATCCGCTTCAGTCTCGTCTGTCGAGGACTAGGAATGTAATTTAATGGGGTGGAAATTACACTGGGTTTTGGGATAGTTTTAGTTGGTAATTTGACCCTAGTCAACTTCCCGCATGCCAGACGGATCGTGCACATACTCCATAGCTCTTACTCTTGTCTTGCCTGGGAGGTGATATGATTGCGGAAGGTGAGGGATTTTCCGGTTGGAGATAGCTCATGTGATCTAAATCCTTCCACTGCCAGCAGATGTCCAGATAAGCGTTGAGTTCGGAGTTGTGGTCAAGTGGAATGCTACGTGAAACTGGACACGGGGTGACCTCTGGAATCACCGGTGGGGGTGTGTCTTTGCAATTAGTTTCTACCTCAATCTGTGTAATAATTAGCCTTTGTATAGTCTGTTGCTCTTTACGCCTATTTTGGCTCTGAACTCCAACTTTCCCTTTGTTCATTTGGACCAACCTACTTCCCTTCCTGTGGACATGCAGTCCTGGGGGCTTGTCTTCTTCAGACCACACTGAGGCACTGATGGCAGGATGTGCAGTAGAGAATTTTGGGTGCCACTGTAGGTAGGCAAGGGAGCACCAGAAACCCAGGAGCAACGATTTGTCCTTTTCTGACTAAAACCTTATTCAAGCTCTTTCTTCTGTGGAGTTTGGCATGCTCATACCTAATCCTCAGCGGGGTTTTAGATATGCACAATAACCCTTCAATTACAAATGAACGTGAGGAGAACAATAATTAAATAGGTAGTCAACGAATATAAATTTGACGTAATATTTATTATTACGTCTAGAAGACAATGGGGAATCCCGGTTGGATTGTACATGCTAATTTAATCCTAGTAATAATTATGTGATTTAATATGCAGGCGAAGGTGAGCCTGGACAATGAACTTGTTACAAAAATACACTGGTCTAAGATGTATTTATGTTACGCAAATTTACTTTACGTAATTTACAGCATTTGCCTCCCGAGGGGTGATTGTCCAGAGGGGATGTCGCGACGACCTTCTGCTTCTGAGTCAAAGGAGTGACTGGGGTAAAGGGGTGCAGGATTTGGGGTGTTGAGGTTACCCCTAGAGTGTCCTGCCGGCTCTTGCAGTCGGCTGGTGCAGGAGGAGCCTTCTCAAGCTGCAGGAGAGGAGGAGATCTTGGTCAGACCAGGGAGAGCTCGCGGACCTATGGGGCCGGCGAGCCGGCAAACTCTGGCTAGAAGTATTCCTGTGCCTCCTTATATAGTCGAAGATCAGTGCTTAAGGGCTCTTCCGCGGGTGCGGGGGATGGTAGCCTTTCTACGCAGAGGCTGGTTATTGTAGGGTTGTGGCTGCGCCGCACATTCGGTATCACCCTGAGTGGAGGCTGCTGACAAGTTTACAACCTCCGCTCGAGGTTCAGCGTGTGTGACGTCACAGGGCAGCAGGGGTGCTGCAATCCTGTGGTGCCTCTTGTAACTTCCTTCTTCGTTATTTCTGGGCAGTGGCTCATCTGGTACAATAATCTTGGTTTAAGGTGGTGGCAACCACATGTCGGAATCTGAGCAGGCAGTACAATTTTATAATCAAACGCTTTGATTATGATTGTGTCCGAGGGTGTTCAACATGTGGAGTCAACTCTGTCGACATGTGAATGGTAGACTGCCACTGTTATGACTTGCCCTGAGCTCATCCTAGCGCGTTTATGGGGCGAAGTCGCCCGTAGGGTGCACAGGCACACTGTGCAGCAATGTGGCATGCGTCAATGTTTAGTTTGAGAGATACCAGCCTTTTGAAATTATTATTAATATTGAATTAAACAACTTGTGTGATTTTTAAGTAGTTGCCGTATTTACTCGTGTACAGTGTGCACTCGTGTATAGTGCACACTATGATTTTTGGAAAAAGTTCCAGGGAAAATTTTTTAAAAATTAAATTGCACCAAAAATTTGTGGTCCCCTATTAGTAAGTATGGAAAAAATCATTCTTTTTTACTTTAATGTGTGGTGATTGTGATATGTTTGGAAATACTTTAATTAAATAACTTGGGTGCAAAAAACAAAAATAAATAAATCCCAGAAACATTTTGTTTCTACTACCCAACGTTTCTAGCTTAGTTTTTTTTTTTCTCCTTCCTCATTTTAGCAGTGTCCGGTTCACTTTTTTTTGCTGTACTAGAATGTCACACTACCCTTATCACAAAAAAAGGGCCTGCTCATCTCTTCTCTCCCCCCCCACCCCTCCCTCCAATGAACTCGCTATCCTCTGCCATGGAAACAAAGAGAGATGACATCTGGATGTTATTACAAGGGGATGAGGGGCTGTAAACACGTGGCAGCTCTGGTTTTGTGCCGTGTCAGGATGCAATTAGTTGGGGGGGGGGGGGTCTCGACCTACACATAGCTGAAGGAAGGGTCCTTGAGAAAGTGAGAGAGAGAGAATGAGAGGAGTGATGTAAGAGGGAGAGAGAGAGACAACAGACAGTTTGCCACTTCCCTCAACATCCTTCGACAATTTATTGCTACCACTCCCCCCCCCCCCCCTTTTTTTTCTTCTTACTTTCTTTCTTTCTTTCTTTCTTTCAGATGTGTAGCCGGAACCCCAGAAATTTTTTCCTTTATTTTGGGGAAAAAAGGGTGCACTATACAGGAGTAAATACGGTATTAAGATATATTTCTCTATGACCTTGATGCATGAATTATTTTGCGTTTAGAGGAAGTGCACTCCAGAAGGACGACTTCGCCCCATCTGAATATAGCAAGCCACATGGGCAAGTTTCCTGACAGTACTGGAGGCAGGACACACAGGACACAGGGAACTCCCATAAGTTGACAGTGTCTCGACATGCCTTTAACCCCATGCTCCTAGCTTGAACTGTCTACCATAATCTACAGAAAACCGTCACGCCAACGCCCTCCCCGAAGCCAAGTTATTCTACTTCACCATGCCCGCTAACTGAAGAGCGCACTGTTTGAATTTGGCGCCGCAGAAAGAAGAGGGAAGATTACCGAAGAGTTATGGCCTACTCGAGCACTCTGAGTTCAGATATTTTTCACACCAGGCAACGAGCGACAGGCAAGATGAGCATGCGTGGTCCATGTATGTGATGTCAAAAACTCCACCCCTAAGAGGCGAGGCCAAGCCCCCCCGTTCCCCCCCCCCCGCAACCCTAAGAGCACCTAAGGTCGCACGAGATCAATATAAGCAGCGAACCCGACCAAGCCTTCAGAGTTGCTCAGGGTGGCTCACTAGATTCACTCATCCACTCCTAGGGCTGTGAAGGCCATAGTCGACACCTGCAACGATACTAGAGTCTTGCTGTGCCCTCTTTGGCTATGAACGCAGAGGGCATCCTGACTAAGGGCTGGACATCCTCTACCTGCACTGCAACCATGACAACACCAATTCTCCAGAGGCCAACATCCCCAGAAGGATGCCACTTCTGCATGCAGCACTGCCAGTCGTCTCCATAACGAACGCCTCTTACGTTGACCTAACCCATCCTAACCCAGCACCTTCCAGGTAACCCAAGGTCGCTGCGACGTAGTCTCTTCAAGACACCTCCTTTTACGGCCCTAGCCTGTCCACTCTACCATTCGACTAGAGCATGCCTTGTGCTATATTACGAGCTCCCTTCTGGACACTCTCCAAGATGTAAAGATAGGATCCTTGGGCTAGCATAATAAATCTAAATAAATTTTTTAAATATACCACTACTCAAAATCAAATAACATAAACGTAATCAGGTAGCTTTCACCTGACTCGCAACTATTTTATACTAATTAACTTCCTCAGTTAATTGTATTTAAATATTTCTTAGAAGTGAATTATTCCATGGTAAAGTCTGTTACCATAATTATTTTAATTTCACTTTGTTGTATTATAATACGTGAATGTATTAAAGCCACCCAACCAATGAAATTACAAAGACTTTTCAATCCTAGCAGTAATCAACCTTGTGGCCTTGTTTGTTGAAAGACAAGTCTATATTTAAATTCATAACTTTTTCTGTGTGTACATGAAGTAACGCCCGTTACGCATGAACAGCCAAATGGCAAGTACAAGTAACACTGAGCAGTATTCCGAGTTTGGCCAAGGTAATGCTCAGGGTATTGCGCTGGCTAATATTCGAGGCAGCCTTTCACTAGGAACTCAATACACCTTGGTACTGCGGCTGCTCACGTGATCTGCTATACAACCCTTCGGGCTAGTGAATGGCCTGGAGAGGTTAAGTGACAAGACAAGTTGTGTCTAGTCATATACCTGGATGTACACAATAGAACCGCTAACTATACCCGGCTTCATGTCACGTGCACATCTTTATTTATCATTTCACAGTATTTCATAGTTAATTGCTATAGCTCGGCATCATGCTGAAGAATTATAAGAGTGGAACCAAAAACCATCTTAAACGGAATCTGAAACTCCTCGAGGAGGAGATAAACCACAATTCCACTCCTGAGCCACAAGAGAGTAATTCATTATTTTCTTTGCCAACCAGAACCCCAGGTAGATTTCCATTTGAATATCTAATTATACTGCATAGTGGCACCACCATATTAGGCATACAACCTTCAGTACTCTCAGCAGAATATACTGCCATCCCTCCAAGCCCTTCCCACATCTCACCTAGCAGCATGAGCACCGCAGCCAGAGTCAGCCACTGTTCCTCAGTCGGCCGCTCCAGCAGAACCAACGGAGCAGAGGAGAACTCCTTTGCCAGTGTGGTCACAGGTAACACGTCAACATGGTGTTTTGCCCAGTGTGAATAATTTTGTCTCGAAACGAAAACCTAAGACATCTCATGATATATGTTGGTTCCTTGCCCAAACTGGAATAATCTCCCCAGGGCATGCTTTATGTGATGCTTGCGTCAAAGTATTTGAAGGCCACCCAAGCCTCTCATACACGTACCGTGTACGAGAATACATTCAGGCTCAAGTTATTTGTCGGGGTTACTATCCTAAGTCACCCACACCTAACTCGCCACAAGATGTCTCATCTCGTAGCTCCCCCATACATCATGGGAAGAACCCACTGATCCTCTAGGCTTGGACTTGTGTGCGACCCCTCAGGTGACTCCGTAGATGAACGACTTGTTATTGGTGTACATCCCCTATGTTACATACTCGTTGGTAGATGGTTTTATCCCTCACGTCACCGATACTGACAGGTACGGTGCTCCGCCAACAGTACAGTTACAAGGAGCAATTTCCACTTGTACCGGGTGGCTGGTGTGAGTATGCACACACTTCTTGGCTGCCACTGGGAGTCGGAAGGGTCTGTCAGATGTAGGTAGAACCAGCCTGTAATGGGTGTAAGGCATGGGCTCCACAGTGATTCTGCCGGGGATAGGAGCGGGCAACCAGCCTGTAATGAGTGTTGTAAGACGTAGAGAGGCCATGTCGGTTGCTGGCCTTGGATGGGGGACCAGCCTGTTATGAGTGTCAAACCATCCTTTCCTGGGTGGAACGGAGCTCCAGGACTCATCCCAAATGCCACAGTAGGGGCAGAAGCCTTTCTTCCTCGAGTAGCACGAGTTGATTGGCAGCAAATTCTGGTCCTTTGTCATGCCACTTCTGCCGCTGTTGGAGAGTATGCAGGTAATCGCAGTGCCAGTAATGCCAAAAATCCTGTTGCAACCTTTGTACAAGCTACCATTGATGCATGCGATTGAGGGGGATGTCCCTGAGGCCAGGTTCAGGCAGAGTGACCATAGGTTCAAGGGTCAGTAAATGGCCAGGTGTAAGGGTACTGAGATTGTTAGGGTCACAAGTCATAGGGCACAATGGCCTGGAATTTAACATAGTTTCCACCTGAACTAGAACAGTGTACAATTCTTCGAACGTTAAAACCTGCTCCCCAATAACCTTGTGGAGATGGGACTTAAAAGATTTAACTCCAGCCTCCCAAAGGCCTCTGAAGTGAGGAGCAGAAGGGGGGTTGAAGTGCCAGTTGACACCAAGCTGGCACAATGTGTCCTTTACCATCTGTTGGTGAGAGGAAGATGAAACCAGCTGCCTGAGCTCCTGCAAATGATTGTGAGCCCCAACAAAATTGGTGCCACAGTCAGAGTAAATGTCGGAAGATCTACCTCGTCGAGCAAGAAAACATTTATAAACTCCCAGGAACACCTCTGTGGACAGATCAGAAGCCAATTCAACATGAATTGCCGTGGTGGCACAGCACACGAAAATGCAGAGATATGCTTTGAGGATTGCTTCCCGGTGCACTCGAGCAAGTTTGATCATGAACGGGCCAGCATAATCAACTCCTGCCCTTTTGAAAGGTTTGATTTATTGTACCCTCATGGCTGGAAGATCTCCCATACAAGGTTGACTAGGAGAAGGCCTCTGTCTGAAACAGCAGAGACAATATCGTAAAGGGCGGGTGATGACATCTTAGTCAGACAAGATCCAGAACTGGTTTTGCAGAATGCCCCGAAGAGTCTGCACCCCAGGATGATTGTTCCTTTCATGATAATGGCTTACGAGTAGGTCAGTCAGGGAATGTAACTTGGGCAACAACACTGGGTGCTTATGCTCAAAAGGAACTGCAGAATGAGAGGTTACCCCCCACCCTGATCAAACCATGCTCGTCAAGAATTGGCACCAATTTCCTAATTTTAGGTGCAGTGCGTCAATTACTCTTAAGAATGACAATATCATTACTGAATGCCTTAAGCTGAGCTCGCAGAAGCCAAAACTTGAGGGCCTGATACAAAATTCAGAAGGGGTAAGGCATCCACTCCAACGTGTAGCATGCAAACTGCGACAATTGTGTACAAATCATAGTAGGAAACCGGTGACTCTCAAGAGCTTAGTAAGATGACTGAACTGGGTCACCAAGTTATCCACATCCTGGTGCTGGTTTAGTGTGTTCAGTGTCACAGTTTTGTGTTCAAGCAATGCAGGGTTCACATGAGCTGCAACTACATGTGATGTATACTGATGATTCAGCAGCTGAGCCAGCAAAAGACCATGTGAAGCACAATCTGCAGGATTGTCTTCAGAGTGTACATGCTTCCACCAGGATGGTTGGGTAATGTCTTGGAGTTCACTCACCCTGTTGGACACAAATGTTTTTAACTGGTGTGGAGACAAGTTAATCCATGCCAGGACAACTTTGAATCAGTCCACGCACTGATGGAGCACAAACAAAATTCATCTTTAAACATCACACTGACATGGTTGAGCAGACGTGCCAACAAGAGCGCACCACACAGCTCCAAACGCAGCAATGATTGCACCTTGACAGGTGCCACCTTGGACTTGCCCACTAACAGTTAAATGTCGATTTTACCATGAGGGTCCACAATACGCAAGTAAACCACTGCTGTGTAACCAATCTCAGAACTGTCTGAGAACCAATGGATTTCATAAACACAACCTTCTGAACCCTTGACACACCTTGATGACAGGTGAGGAAGTTCTTAATTGATGAGCCTCCAGCGTGCTGCAAGGTCAGATGGGAGAGTAGCTTCCCAATTGATAGTCTTCAACCACAAAATCTGCATAACATGTTTCGCAAACAAAAGGAGAGGACTCAGCCATCCGAGAGGGTCAAGATGCGAAGCCAGTCAAGTAGGGAAGGGTGATTACTCATGAACTTTCGCAGCTTGAATTCACCCTTAGCAAGACAAGAAATTAGCTCCCCTTGAAGGGCCAGTGCTGACTCTACTGAGTGAGAACATGTGACAATTTCATCAACGTAAATGTCTGAAAACAAGTCCTTGGACACATTAGGGAAATTGGCTGATTCATCCCTAGACAACTGCTGCAATGTGCAAATAGCTAGGAACGGTGCAGACGATACTCCATAGGTGACTGTTTTCAGACGAAAATCCTCGACAGGATCAGTGTCACAAAACTGCCATACAATGTGTTGATAATCCTGATGATCAGGGTGAACCACAATTTGTCGATGCGTCTGCTTGATATCAGCAGTAAACACAATAATCAAAACCCATCCAAACACAGAGTCTAGTGCAACTGGTGGGCTGTCAATCCTCCTTCCGCTCATCAACTGAGGAAGGACATCTGCGCAGATTAGAAGGTCAATGGGGAGAGGCATGTCGAAGGAGGGATCTGCCAATTTCAGGCTAGACACAGCACTAGGAACTTTAGAGGACAGCTTAACACTAGGCAAATTACCAGTAATGCATGGTAAGACAACATATCAAGAGCAAATTGGGGTCCTGCACAGCCTACTGGCACAACAATGATGGATGCATTAGCTCCTGCCACATTGACTGGAATGTTAGTTAGTCCATGAATTTGTAAATGAGCCTTTTTGTGTCTCAAATACAATTTTTGCATACATCCGTCTGTGATAAAACTGGCTTGGCTCGCTGTGTCCAACAGCGCCCAAACTATACACGGACTACCCGCCAAATTGAGTACCTCTACTTGATAATTTGACAAAAGCACAGTTTTATGAAAATTAACCACAGCAGACATGACTGCTGAAAGGGTAGCTGTTGTCTCCCCAGATGGTGGCACAGCATCAGATTCCGAACCTTGATCCTTAAATTTATGTTCAGAGTGGAGTATAGTATGATGTTTACTACCGCAGGTGTCACATGACAAGGTTGAAGGACAATTCTTTGCTTGATGAGACTGGTTCAGACAATTTAAACATAGCTTCTGTTTTTTCACAATGGCATACCGATCTTTAGGTGACACCTGATGGAACTCAGGACACTTATACAAGGGGTGTGATGCATTACAGACACAACATGACTGTGTGGAACTTACACAAGAGACCTTGATGCATAGGACTGATGCTTGCCAGGAATGGGAGGTTTTTATTTAGTCAGCTGCAGTAGAGACGTCGTATAGCGAGAGGAACAAGACTGGGACCCAGAGCCCTTTAGTTGAGACGAACCAACCATCTCTTGGGTTCTACAGTGTTTTTCAAGAAAGGAAATGAAGTCGTCCAGTTTGGGAAGTTCGGAACCTAAGGTCAGTTGCCATTCCACCTTCAGTTTGGGGTCCAGTTGTTTCCAGAAGATGTGAAGTAGGATAGGTCCCATTGCCCCATAGGATCCCCCAAAGTTTCCAATGCTGACACATTTTCAGAAATAATGTTCAACAGGCTACGTAACGGCCTTGGCGAATCTGCACAACCTGAGGGTGCTTGTAACAAGACCTCAAGATGAGCAGACACAATTAATAGTTTATTCTCATAGCAATTCTCTAGCAGTCCCCAAGCAATCTCAATGTTAGGATCAGCTAAAGATAAGGACTGAATCATCTTAAGGGAGGTTCACTACTAACAGCACCCTTCAGATATGCTAGCTTTTCTACTGCAGACAAGCTTGGATTATTGGAGACTAATGTAACAAACAAGTTAGAAAAGTTGTGCCATTGCTGCAGGTTGCCATCAAAGTTAGGGAGTGGTATTTTAGGCAAAGCAACATTTACCTTATGTCCAGTAGCTGTATCTGTACCAACCCTTGCCTGCACCTCTGGCTTCCTTTCCAGGGCTTCTGCCATGGCCATTACAGTGTAGTACTGCTCCTCAAAGGTAGTTATCCACTGAAGGTGATGTTCGGGAAAATCATTGAGAGTGTCCGATGAAGCTTCCACCATGAGGTAGTCGATATTGTAATCTTGCTTCAAGCTGGGAAGGTCTCTGACGCTTGCATGGTAACTGCCTTTGCGAGATCACACGCGGGCTTAACTCGCCCTTCTGCCAACCTCAGCCGCAAGGATGCGGCTAGAACATCAGCCATGGTTGGCTAAAATAAGGTGCATACACCTGAAGAAAATTCCCAGTACACAAAGTCACTGTCCTGCACTCAGAAAGGCGAGGAGAGCGAGTAAAAGGACAAAAAGAACCAGATCTTCAAGTTGTTCATTTTAGTGACCTAGACGGGTCACATTGAACTTTTATTAAGGGTCTCGAGGGTGATGTGATCCGGATCACTAAAATGGGTCACGGGTCACGAGAATACCGCTACTCGGATTGTTACGACGCCGGCAACAAAGTACAAAGGAACACACTGCAGTCAGTAATGTTTTGGAGTGCGTAATCCAGCCAAGATGATGCAAAACCACAACAGAAGGGGTGAAAAATACCACCACAAATTCTCACCACAAACACTGATGATGCTAACCTCAAAAACGAGGTGCGAGATAAGGCATGAAAACCATAAAGACAATGCACAAATATAGGAATAATCCGGCCTGGAGGACCAAACAACGGCAAAATGGATTGTATTCAAAAGGATGCAAAATTAAAGCACCGTTAGAAAGTGAGGCTGCCTGGGTGGCACTACTCACCACCATGATGCTTTACAAACAACTGAATGCCTCCTCTCGGCAGTCCAGGGTTGCCTACTTCGAAAACCATGAGAGGAGGTAGAGTGGAAAATTCAAAACTTGAATGTGTCCAGTACATACACACAGTCACTAACACACTAAAAAATGAAGTATTCACATATTTACAGGTCCAAACATGTAGAAATGGCCCAGCTAGGCAAAATGAATGTGTCAACTTGAGTGTGAAGTCAAGAATACTGCACACTTCCCAAAACAATAAAATTTCAAAGACATACGGTAAATACTAAGGCAAGTCGTACATATGCATATTCTTTTAGTAAATTTTTCAGTGTGACGTTTTTAACTTTATATTTTGTTGCGGCTAACAGCATTTTATAATACCGCTAACTGTAAACGAAACAAATCAATTACAATGCAGGTGTGGTTATATACGTATATTAGCATGGACAATATGTCCAAATGATAGACATTTTACGGTCTTTTACAATGGCTGCAGGATCTTCCATAGTTATGAGACTAGATATTTTTTGAAAACAGTCCATTTAATGTATCAATTATGATATCGCAGTTTGTTTCACAAAATTTTATGTTCAATTGTCAATGTAAACATTTGATTCGGTGCTGCATCCATAGATTACTGCACACAGTCTAGTTGCGAATGTTCACTTTGCACCAATGTTACTAGCATTTGGAGGTAGTTTGTTGTGAAACCACTGTAGCTTATTTTGAAGTGCATATTTTACTGCTTGTGTAATCATTGGAATGTGTTTACGTTTTGTTATGCAAGGGAAAAATACTTAAAATAATTATGCACCTGCTTTCCGAGATTTAAAAATTGTCTCGAGATGAAATTGAGAAGTTTTTCGTCATTTCTTGATATTGCCTAGAACTCGCACGTTTTTTAATTTTGTATTTTTATAGTGCCTAAGTTAATTAGTATATATTAGGGCTGGGTCGAGTCAATTCTTCAATCCATTGATACCATTGATTCTTACATAATACTCGGAATCTATTAATCAATGTTTCGGGGTATCGATTATCGATTCCTTGTGTCTACATTACGTCATATAGTCTATGCTCCTGTAAAAGATGTTTTAATTACTGGAAAATATAATGCTACAAATTAATATAGCATTTGGGAGTGTCTGGAATATGAAAACGCTATTACAGTAAAATTCGTTTAAGACATTTTTCGAAGGACTGGATGCTAGAAACTTCACAGGGGAGAAAAGAGTTTTTAAATTTTCATAATATTGCAGCATCTACAAAAAAATTGATACCCAAGTTACTTATAATTTAAGCAAGCCAATGGCATGTTCGCCTACATCATGTTGTCCCCACTGGTTTTCCAAATGTTTAAATGCATACATGTGTAACTGTGAACAATGACCGTCTAATTAATAGTAATATAAGACTACAGCATTTCTTAGCTGTCTACATATTGTACACCTGAAAAAGTACGTGTTATTTGCTGAACAGTCAGAGTACTGGATCAGGTTATGGTGTGCTGTTATGGTTTTACAAGATGGCCATTATATATTGGAGCATTGGCATTTAGTTAAAACAGTGACACTGGATCCATAAAAGCGCGAGCAGATGATTGGTTTAACATATATGGAACATTCTGCGGTGTGCGGTTTAGGTTTCGTCAAAACTTCGTTGAACTCTGTGAGGCGTGCGACTCAGGTTTGGTTATTGCTAAAAGTTTATCAATTATATGTGATGTCTTTTCAAACAATGCGTATCGGAAAATTATATAATTAAATTTTTTTTTTTTATAAATATTCATTAGTTTTTGAACGTTATATGGGATTTAATAAGATAGAGCTAAACAGAAGAGGTCTAGGGAATTAAAAACATTGCCCTATTAGGTGAGAATGTCTTAAGCGAGTTTTACTGTACCATATTTGCAGCCCTAATTTAATGTTTTGAACTGGGATTATTGTACAAGCTATTTAGATTTTAATTGCATTTATCAAACTTGCCATTCAAATTGTTTTGTCTTTATGTAAAGGCACTGTACTTTTGTTTTAAATTTTGTATCAATTTTACACAATACAAAACTTGATGGTTAAAACTGGGTTTTTTTGCACAAAACCATTCAATATTGGCATTGGCCAACCTTACTAGGTAAGTATTTTTGTGTTATATATTATATATTTTTTTTTTCATTTGGATTATTTTACGATAGACATAGTTTAATGTGCAGAAGTGAATTTAATAACATGTCACTTGTATTTTTTTGAAATAGTAATAACAATTCATGAAAATTTTACGTGGGATGTTTTTTTTTTATTAAAGGTGATGCGTGCTACCTGGTGTTGCAACCTGGGATGGTAGTGGATTGATCGTTTACTACCCTCTCAGACCCTAGCTTGGCCTATCATGTCAAATAATACTTGTTTTATCTGACTGGTGTGGTCTTAGGGGGTTGTAAACAATATTAGGCTGTTTGTAGGTAGGTTTACTCTGGGCTTAAGGGGAGTCAAATTCCGGAATGAGATGGGTGGACGTGGCTGCCCGTCCAGGGAGCTCTATCCTCCTCACTGTAAGGGTCGCCAATATGCAGGATACCAGCGATCCCTGGTGAATGGAATGAGATGATGATTAGTTGATCGTGGAGGTGGGGGTGTATGCTCGGGCAGAATAGATTTTGATAGGGTGAGTGGGTTGTCGGGTAGGGATGAAGTCGGAAGGTGTGGGTGCTACTCAGGGTTTGACATCTGGTCAGGCCGGGAGTCGAACCCATACAAACTTCCCAGACACTAGTTTGATGGGGCAGAACTTCGGGAGCTCGGTATCGTCCGGGTGTGAAACGTGGATTACTCTCCCTGACTTGAGTTTGACCGTACTAGTCATCTTGGTTTCTGCCTAGTGGGGGTGTTTTGGTGGGTAGTACTCTCAATCTGAGTTAACAGTTTAATCCGGTCTTCGTATTCACTCGTAGGGTACTCGGGCCAGTGAGCACCAAGAAGGTGATCGAGTGGGGTGGTAATTTCTAGTGGAATTAAGGGGAACTTGATCGTGGCACACTGGGTGAGGTTCGTCCGCGGACATTGAGCTTACCTGAGGTTCAGGGGGGTTGGTTAGTAATAGTGTATGGCGTTCCCTATGTCGTCTACTTTGGATACCTCTCCTTCTATGGTACATCTGACCGCTGGGTTTACACACTTTTACATAATACCATGTTGGGATTTACACAGGGAAACAATCTAAGAATAACGGAACACAAACAATTAAATCTGTTGTATTGTTTATTATGGGGTTTTGCCGTGGAGAGTCCTGGCTATTCCAGAAAATACAAAATGATCTTTAATTCTGCCTGACTAAGCACTTAACGATTAAGTGAATTACAAGAATGTAATAATATTCAGGCTAAGGCCGGCTCATTACCGTGGAGTTACAGGAAGTTGACTGGGGTAAGGTATACCGGGTTAAGGTGAGGTATACCTTTTGAAGGCGTAGCCATCTCTCAAGCTGCTGAAGAAGGCTGGTCTTCAGTGGAGGTCGTGGAGAGGAGAGAGAGTCCTTGGCAGACTTGGTAGGAGCCTTAAGCGGATCTTTGGGCAGACTCGAGGTAGGATGGACCTAGGTAGGAGTGGAGAGTCCTTGGTCGGACTAGACATAAGAGTCTTGACCAGACTGAGGTAGCAGAAAGTCTTTGGCAGACTAAGGTAGGTAAGAGAAGAGTCTTTGCAGACTGGGGGTGGCTCTTGTCTTCGGCCGGCAAGCCCGGCGGCACATCTGCCGGTGCTGGATGCTGGGCATCTATTTATACTGACTTTTCTCATATCAGCAGTTCTTCAGGGTGCGGGGGTGTAGCGTAGTCTTACCCACAGAGGCGGGTTATCGGGGTGCAGTAGCACTGCGTATTTCTTATCGCCCTGTGTGGAGGCGACGACAAATTAAAACCCCTGTTCCTGAGGCGGCCCGCTCATGATGTCGCAAGGCCACGGGGGTGCTGCTAATCTCTCGAGGTCGGTCGGAGGAACTTCTTCCAGGGCGAAGCGTCAAGTAGTAGAATTCTTATAATATTTATTTATTTCTCGGGGAGCCTTTTGCATGCATAATTCTGGACAGGCAAAGGAGATTGTAATTATGCACGTAATTTACAATGATGTAATCGGCTACCCATGCTTGTGGGCTTTCCTAGCTCGATACATTTAATTTGGTTTGCCGCTTATATATTTCTCCCCTGAGTGCATGTGGCTCAAAGTCGTCCATAGAGCACGTATCCGCACAACGCAGCATGTTGGCATGCATCAAAGGTAAGCTCTAGAAATTTTTAGTTGATTTACCCACATTGTAAAAAGTATGTTATAAAAAAGATGTATCAGGAATTGAAACATCACTACTTACTTCAGTATTACGCTATGCTTAAAACAACATAAACAATACTGTGAAATACATTTCATACACGAGAATTGAAATTGGGAATGGAATTGAAAATCTGTATTGGGATTGGAATTGAAAAAAACTGGACTTGAGCCATATCTAGTATATACAACATGGGAGAAGAGTTCATTTCTTGTGGAGAAAGCTGATTTTGTGAGATGTCGCACATTTGTCTATATTTTGTGTTATTTCGCATTTTAACGTATATTTTGGTGTTATTTCGTTTTATTGCGATTTACCACAAAATCATGCCTCTAATTATGCCTGATTAAATACAACTGCAAATGCACACAAGCTATTTTCATTGTGTTTACAAACACCACCAGGTTTGCAGAATATGCTACCCAGTAAGGAAATTTTACAGAATCGAATCAAACTTTTGAATGCAAAAATTGCAACTCATTGATTATTTGATTCAGCAAGAATCGGTGGAATCAAGGAATTGATAGTCAAATCATCCCATCACTAATTTCAATGTGAAGAAATTCAAGTATAGAGGAACCACTTTTGGATTCTGTTTGTGCAGAACCCTAGATGGAAAGGAAGGAGGAGCACGGGCTGACCTCGCTTTTCCCCTTTGGTGCCCGGAGGTCAGGTTGATGGATGACTCATGCTGGCAGTGGTTAGTACCTGGGCTATGTGCCCGGGTATCCATGATGGTAGTAGATATTTCTTCTGGAAACAGGAGAAAATAATGGCCTGGTGACTGCTGGCCACAAATGAGAATGATTCTGAGCGACGGAAGCGGATGCGGGACTCTGAGGGCCGGGGTGATCCACGAGTGCATGGGTACCCGGTCTGAGGGGGCCAACACCTGTGAAAGTAGCAAAATGAAGATAAAACATCTGAGAATGCAAAAACCCTCAGAAAGGCCTAAATGCTTAGATGGGTACATGAAGCTCAATATTGTAATATTGTACCGGGTGGCTTAAAAGTTGGGATTCTTAAATCCCACGTGCTAAAAATATTCTTTGGTGCAATATGTGGGGCATAACTGACAATAGTACCGACTAGGGTAGTTGGCACCAAGCCAGCCACATGCAGGGATACCACTTTCATGATGCGTCTCGCCATCCATGTCCCCTTTAGCATGTAATTAGTGCTAGCTAAATGAGTGTATTCCTATGGACTTCAGGGAGTTGCAATATACACCCTGTGGCATCTAACCTAAGTAACTATGTCCACGTCCGGAGAAACGACCACCATGTCACCGCGGCCTTGGCTGCAGAGCATAGGACCCAGAATCCAGCAGCAAAGTGTAGCATAGAAACCTGCCCAGGCACAGGGAGGTTCTGTCTTAGATGCTCATGATGTAAACATGACTTTCATTACACCTGCATTGGGTGGGAAGATATGTTCCAGCCAGTACGTTGCAACTGGCCAAAATGCAAAAGTCGAGGAACTTTCCTAATCAGGTGTATAACCTGTAATCAGAAATTCCATCTCCAACACATTGGTTGGCCCGATGAGCCACTCACAATGCCAGGCCTCGTTTATCACTGTCAGATGTGCCAACCTGGTTTGACATATCACTCTCATAACCCAGACTCGAGGTATAGCCCTCAGCTGACTTACTATTAGGGATGGGATCCTCGATATTATACAGTATTGAGTATTGCATGAGAATATCCAAAAGTATCAAAATTAACAACCCATTTTCTTGTCTCATAGTTAAGGTACAAGCGTACAATAACTTTTGTAATGCATATGATACTTTTGAAAATGTGCCATAATTTAATCTGTATATAGTCCATTCCCCACTGGAAGCAACTTTCTCGGAAGCTTACTGAATATCTTCTTGCATGCTTGTTTCGTATCCTTCCGCCAAATGTAAACAAACATTGCCATGTGACTGCTATGTAGCATCTGTCAAAATCAATGTTTACATTCCATTGTGTGTGTGTACAAGTGTTCATATACTTTTGCTACACCTAAACATAAACATTGAATGTGACTTCTACTTTTATTCCTGTCAAATGTGTTGTTTACTCCAAAGAATTCTGTCGTAGGTCTATTTCATAAACCATTTTGTATTAATATTCACAGTTTAGGCCTATAACATTATTTAGGTAAGTTTTATGATGTTTTAAAAATGCCTGAATTGATGATAGTTCTTATGGTTATGTTACATTAACATATTGGTTTTCCATGACAGCACATTACACGTAATGCACATTAATATTTTGCAGCGACTGTGTAACACTGTTACAACTGCGAGGTAATGAACTATAGTATTTAACTTTTTGTTATTGATATAGGTTAGGTTATTTCTTTAAAAGGACAGCCTCAGTTCGAATAACGAAGGAATAACTAGTTCAATGAAAAAGGCATTAAAATCAAGCCTGCAACTCGTGTCGCTCATTTTTTGTCATACATATTTTAAATATAGCAGTGAACACGCACACAAATAAGCCTACCGTAACTTTTATATCCGGCTCATATTTATATGTATTGCTACTTACTCTGTATTAGGTTTATTGAAATTTATTGGGGCTGGGCTTGGTTATTTTGTTGCGATTGGTGGTAAATCATGTTACATGACTGTGTTTCAAACACCCAGGCAAAGGTAATAGGTTGTGATAAATAAACAGATGTAGATGTAAATAAATAACTTCATCATAAAAACAGTTCACATTTAAAACTTATAAATAGTTCACATCAACTATTTGAAATCACGCACACACACAGACCCGGCGTAAAAATCACCACGCAACCACGCCGTACTATTTTACACATAGCCATTAACGAAACGCACCATAACAGTATATTTATTACTGCCGCGGAAACACAGATTTATCACATCATCGTAACTTGCTTAGGTAGGTTTAAAAAACACATCTACAAACATGATGTGGTAATTTGAAGAATTTTTCGGAGTAAGTATAATTTATGTTTCGTTTAGTAAAACAGCAACACGCCATGTCATGGCTTGCCTCGTCTGCCAACTTCACTTTGTTTCTGCCCCGCCATCATATCTAAACATATTAAAATAAGTATTCAAACATTAAAATCTCTTTTCAGTTGTAACTTACAAATTCAAAAATCATTATTTTGCTGTGATAAGTATGAAATATGCTACAATTGAAAACATGTATAATGTATTTATTACTAGTGAAGTGAAACTTCCCGAGTGTGAAAGATACACAGAGAGAGTGAGGTGAGGTGAGGTGAGGTGAGTTGAGTTGAGTTGAGTTGAGTTGAGTTGAGTTTGAGTTTGAGTTTGAGTTTGAGTTTGAGTTTGAGTTTGAGTTTGAGTTTGAGTTTGAGTTTGAGTTTGAGTTTGAGTTTGAGTTTGAGTTTGAGTTTGAGTTTGAGTTTGAGTTTGAGTTGTGCTTTCTCGCCCGATAAAACAACACCGTACCATTACCGCCTACTCACTATATTTTCCGCTGTTATTTTTAACTGTAAAAATGAAATATGTTGCCATCGGAGTTACCTAGATTTTTTAATATTTCAGTAGGCACAGTTTAATTTATGAATAGTATACTAAATCCTAGGTTAAAATAATATTTTAATGTTGAACTATTTCTTGCCAGCCGTTGCCAACACGTCGCTGCTCTCGTTGTTGATAATTCATATTTTAAACTAAATAAATATTACAAGTTATAGAAGATATTAAGGTAAAGTTTCATTTATTCAATAATACAGTACACTAAAGTTAACCACAGTGTTATATAGTTGTGGAATACAGGTTATTGAAAAAAAACAGGTTGACATTATGCCTAGGGTGTTTTTTCAAAGGTTGATTTTCATAAGTTGCTTCCAATTGGGAATGGACTATACACACATTTTCTCATGCCATAATTATGATACAAGCGTACCATAACTTTTGGAATGTGGTAGATACTTTCGAAAGGTATACCAAAATTTAATTTGCTTCCTTCAGGCATTCCAACGCACCCATAAAATTTTACCTAGGTCCAGTGGTTCATAAGATGTTAAAAGCAACTTTTATATGTGTACCATAATTATTTCAGCTGGCAGCTATCATTCTAAAGCTTCCCAGAAGCATTTCAAATAGCCTTCATGAGTGGAGATTAGATGAACGGTTTACAAGTTATTAATTTTTAAATGTACAAGTGTACCATAATATACCATATTTTATTCATAGTATAATATTCGCACAGCTGCGATGAAATTGAGGTATTTTCTGGCAATCCATACACACCACAATTATGATTTTTGACATCATTTACTTTTATGGTACATAATTGAGGTACAATAAAAACGGGTCAAGAGTTTCGAGTGAGCGCCGACAGGCGCGAGTGAGCAACTCGAGTAGTTATTGTATGCCCAGTACATTCCACAATTATAAGCGCACCACAAATTTTCATTTAATTCATTTTTATCCTGACGCATGACAGACCTGGCTTATTGGCTGCCCTTGTCTCTGGGATTCTTACGTGATGCTAGGCGAGTCACGTCTTTGAGAGATTACTCGTCTCGGGGCACTGGAGCCTGACCGGAGTACAGTACTGGCCTAGTAGGCCGTCGGCATGGCAGAAAATCTGGCTCGGTGAGTTTCACCCTTCATGGTGCAGGCTTAGGTAGTAGTGCAGCGGGATGGCGTCTGTCCTGCGGGTTGTTTCACTGCCCCTGTTCCCACGGCCTGGGTGATGCTCGACTGGGCGGTAGAATTTGCGTGTGTGGTGATGGGTGTTGTTCTGGTGTGCTGGTGCACCCTTCGCCGAACAGTACATCCTGCACTATAAGATGGTATCCTTCCGCAACACGGGTCGGTGTCTCAAACAGGTCGACATGCGTGATGGTGGGTACTGGTGCGGTGAGCCATCATAGCAATGCAGCTCTTGTGGATTCTTAGAGATAGTCCTCACCTTCTTAACCTTTCTCTCAACACCACGCCTATGGGTATAAGACATTAGGCACTAATCCTAAGATAGGGTCTGCAGGAGTTAGGCAGTCAACCTGTTAGAGTCCAAGTTTAGGTGTCAATTGCAGCCGCCAATATCGCACTTCACTCTTGATTTCCCCATCAGAGGTGAGAAAGACTCAAGCTACAAAGTGTCGGAACCACATGGTGTTGTCCCAGTGGAGTTGATCTCCCCTGTACCGGAATGTAAACCCTCTCGGCACCACGAGGTGAGCGGTGAGAGTAGTCCACCCCAGCCGGCAAGCAGAGCCCACCAGGAGTGTACTTAGTGTCATTGCTCTACTGTTTCTCCCACATGGGTACAAGGAATGGGTGGCCTTCCAATAGTGGTGAGGTGAGTGTCCAGTGGTCACTGGTCTCTCCAGACTTGAAGAACCTCCCTTCCTCAACCCCACAAAGTGAGTGGTAAGGCGGGGGCGACTTCAAGCTGACAAGCCAATTTCCAGGGGACAGTATCCTAGTGTCGTGGCTCTACCGTTCATCACACGGGGCAGAGAATGGGTGGCTTTCCAAGGATGTTCTGGTGTTTGTGATTATAAGTTTGGAACAAGTAAACCTGGTCTCCTGCTGGCTCCATCAACTCCGATGATAAGAGGAAGGAGGTCAGAGTGATACTCAAGAGATTGTGTAAGATCAGTGTTTATTTACCACTAAGGAATTAAACAAAGATGGTGGAAGTACTGCCTCCTAATCCACACGAGCTTGGTGGAAGGTAAACACTCTAGCGTTAACAGGGGAAGGCATCCTGTGCAAAGTTATGGGAAGAGGCAGTAGCTGGTGCATGTAGCTTAATAAATCCTTGGAGCGCGCTTTATACTCTATTTGTCCGTAAGGGACTGAACATGTCTCAGTGTGTTGCTGGTGACGCCACTGGTTCTTCCTTCGTTGTAGATAGGAGAGGATCTTCAGCTCCACAAGGAAGCGGTGAAATAACTGGAGAGGTGCGAGCCTGTGCACCAATTGCTTCAGCAATGAGAGCTCAGGAGAGGAGTCAGAAGACTAGATCGAGAACTGAATCAGAACTGACGATCCGGAGGCCGGGACGCATCTCCTTTTACACTCCTCGGCCATCCCTTCCTTCACTGGCATAGGGCTTCTGGAGAGGGGGTTAGTCCCATGCCTAAATCCTTGGTGCGAGCTGCGTAGTGAAGAGCTGTGGGATCTAGGCATTTTACTTGTGACGGCATCCTGCGGCACATTGCTGTACGCTGTACTTGCTACAGGCTTCTTGCATTGTCCCGGTGGCTCATCGGACAAAAATAAATTCTATTATTGGGACATCAGTCCAGGCCTGGTAGATACAACAATCTTGTAGGCGGCGGTGGCTGCGGTAACTAAACTCTGTATCCAACTGCCAGGGATGTAGTTTCACTTATGAGTAGCAGTTGTTTATTAATATTATGAAAGACATGCATCAATTCCATTAATCATATTTATGGTGGGGCCATGGTGGCTGAGTGATTAGCATGCTCGCCTCTCACCAAGGCGAACCAGGTTTAATACCTGGCCTGGTCATTGGATTTTCGCAAGTGGGAATCGTGTCGGACGATGCAGTTGGTCGGCAGGTTTTCTCGGGGATCTCCAGTTTCCTCTGCCCCTTCATTCTGGCGCCGCTCCATATTCACTTCAATCACCCTCATCGGCTCTCAAGACCTCGCTGTTAAGAGCCACCCAAATCTCTTCACTCACATATTTATGGTATATATTTTAGCAGGTAGAGAGTAGGAGCAAGTGCCCATAGGCACGAGCAAGCAAATTGTGTAGTTATTGTACATGCCACACATGCTATAATTATGTGATGCAACTGCATTATTAAATATTCACAAAAATAAATACCATAATTATTTGATACACTCGTAGTGGTCTAGTCTGCGGATTCTGTGGGCTATATGCAACTGCATTATTCAATATTCACAAAAAAATACCATAATTATCTGATGCACCCATCATGGCCTAGCCCGCGGAATACGCGGGCTAGGCCATGGCAGGTGTTTCAGACAATTACAATATTTATTTAAGGTTACAGTAATTTCCTTGAAGTTGCAAAATAAAATAAAAAACTGTGCATTCGCAAAATAAGTGTGTACTGAGCTGTAATTTTCCTCCAAGTTAGATTTACTGCTTGTACTATGGAAACGTGATTTTATAGAATCGAAGGACACTGTGTTGGTTTATCATTGGTTAGAGATGTTTGGATTACAGGCCATCCACCATTTGTTTCCAGTGTAATGTGGTTTTTTTTTTTATAGTTTCAATGTGTGCCAACGACAATAGTAAAATTAGCAATTTTCTTGGTCAAGTTGTTTTGTGTTCATGACAATTTTTATTTGGTATTGAGAAAAGTATTGGTATTGAGTATCGTGAGAATGTTTTGGTATCGAAAATTGTTTTGAGTATTGAGAAAATGTAGTATCAACCCATCCATAATCGTCACCATAGACATTGTTAAAAAGTCATAAAACTGACCTGGATATGGTTATAGGCAATTGCTGAAAAATAGTAAACAAGCATTTGACAGTCAAAACATAGTCACATGGCAGTGTTTATGTTTACATTGATACGTGATGCCCTCCGGATCTATGCAACTACGACTTTGTCTTATCTGTGCTTATCTCGTTGGTGCACCGGATGGGGTCTACCAGAGTGCCAACTACAGGTTACATCCCTTGTTGCTGGGAATAATACACACACATCAGTATTGTACTGTTTGCTACAATCTGAGAGCCACGCCAACCCTCCATCAAAGATGATGAGTGAGCCAGTGGCCGAGCGTCCGAAATCAACCCCGTACGGTCAAGAAGTTCAAGGCGCGCCAAGAGATAGCGCCACCACCGCTCCGGCTACCAAAGGATGGCGCAGCAGACAACTATTGGCTCTTCCCACTAGCAGACTGACCACCCCCACCATGCAACCCAGGCGAGTGCAGGATGGCAGCTACACATACCTGTGCGTGGCTGAATATTGCCAGTTGTTCTTTGGGTCTCCTTAGAGTAACAGCCTCAGCAGCTTGCACCACCATCACATGTGCTGGAGCTCTGTGACCGCTCTTCATCTTCCAGACAACCCTGAAGCTCACCAGCGCTAACACCAACGTCTTCCAGACCTTCCAGAAGATCTCCTCCTGCAAACCCTGAGGAAGTCGTCAACCCCCTTGCAGATTACCCCTGGTAATGGCAAACCCCACTGCCCTTCAGGAAGTGCCCCCCCCCCCCTCCAAGTCTCTATAGGACACGGATACAGAGTAGATAGGGAAAGTTAACAGCTACCTAATTGTATCAGCCTTCCAGTTTAGAACCAGGTCCCATTCGCCTGGCATTTTTGTGTAGTTTACAATTCTGGTCAGCGCAACATAGGTAATAGTATGGGCCGCCGTGTTTGTTCCTCTCAGAAGTAAAACACGAATTCTCACCTACTTTGACTTTCCTTTCCTTAGGTAACTGTGTGATCCCGTGTAAACACCACACCCACCAGCGTGGAGCAGGAGACTGTATTTTAGACATCTGTTTTTACCGCATCAAGTGTAGGTCTGTAAGCCCACTTCAGGGAATTGTACTTTGTTCAAACACACACTTGATGGCCACCCATTCGGTGCACCCAGATTTACTGAAAAGCAAGCCCCAAACATTAGAAAGACAACGCACCGTTGTGTTGCCGGAGGAGGTATTTGATTGGTTTTGGAGGCCTGACCGTCTATAAGCGCACACCCCCAATTGTTGTTGGACTACTCAGAGAAAACCCACCCTTCAACTATTGCGCCGTTTGTGTCGCTAGTTGGGGTAATGGCATGGTTCTGCATCTGCTCGGCTGAAGCTGTGGCCGAACACATCTTAGTTAAGGACTATTTCCTCGCCTGCTCCCCTCTTGTGCAGCCGGTTGTAGATCCCCTCCATGCCTTACAACAGAAGAGGTGGGAAGGATTTGCAGGAGAGTAAGGCCACGACCACCTACCAGACTACCTGGGGCTGCATTCCATCAAATATGGCACTCTGTCACGATAACCCTCAGGACCGAGCTCAAGCCGTCCATCAGCTGAAGAGACCTCACCGCCTAGCTTCCTCCCCTTGTGTCTTCTCAGCCCTCAAGAAGATGCCTGGGATGCCGCATCCAGTGGTAGCAGTCATCCGCCAAGGGGAGGAGATCCTGCTAGGTAAAGCCTGCCCGTGGTTCAAGGGGAACCAAGATCCAGCCCAGTCAAGGTGTTCTCCAGTAATTCCAGCCACTGCAGCATCTTTGAATCACCTAGCTCCACCAGCATTTCCAGCAGCTAATACCCGCCTGCACAACCGGCACAGCAGCCCAGCCGATCCAGAACCGGTGCAGGTAATACTGTGACCACAAGTCACAATGCTCGGTGTGTGGTTCAACCAGTACTTGACTTTGTGACCAGTCGTCAGGCGACACGTCCTATCCTGTATACGAGTCGGACGTAAGTTGAACAGCCACTGTAACCCAGTGTGTGACTGACCTGCACACTAAAAGCTAGCTCTGACCGTGACATAGCATATGACTGTTCCTGAGAATGTCGTGCATCAAGAAGCAGAAAGATTTTCATGGTTCTCAGCTTGGAGCCTAAGCGACTTTACGATAGTGGTAGTAAAGCAGAACTAGGGTGGCACGACCTGCGAGTACCAGAGACTAGCAGGACATCAAGCCTAAATCCATTACAGAACATTGGGAAATCTGAAACAACACCGTGGTGTCCAAATATTCCAGAAAACATGTCGGGCACTGAACTAAGCCTGAACAACCCCCAAGAGGCTGCTATGGCTGAAGCCAATTCAAACAGGTGTCTGACATGCCCTGGCACCGCGGTGATCTCAATTATATGTTCCACTACCAGTGTTAAGACTGGGCAGATGAAGTGGGCTTCACTGACGGACTGGAGTTTAGATGCAGCGACTGCAGCTGGATCACCTGCGCTGGCAGTGGAATAAATATGGTACATTGCATTATGCGTGCCCAACCCTTCCATCACACATGTGTAGGATGTCCCGAAGAACGATTGACGTGACCATGACTCCTATACTGGTGCGAAGTGTGTAGGTTCGTCACCGAGTGCCAGTCAAGGAACCCAGGACATAGACGTAGTCCGACAACCAACCGAGGCATCGGCGAGCCACAGTCACCACAGTTCACCGAACATCTGCATGAAGACTCCATCGCTTTCACCCTTGAATGCGAGAAATAATTCTGGGAGAATGAAGAACCAAACAAAGAGTGGGTGACACGCACCTATAAAAAACTTCAGGGTGGCGCTCTGGAATGGTGGAACTGATATTGGTAATTTATAACAGGATGGGGGCAGCTATGCTAGTGCCTGTCTATGCAGTTTTCCAGAGAGGAAGTTGTAGCCCACCTAACTACGGAATTTTACGGTCGAACCCAGCACGTCAAAGAGGAAGCAGAGATCTTCATTAAGCAAAAAATGCAAATGTAACGAAGGATCTTCCCTACTGACACTGAGGAGAGTTGCACTCGCAATGTTGCATGCATGCTCCTGCCGAAGTTACGCAGTCTCCTTCAAATCTCAGAGCCGCAAACAATAGAAGAGTTGGTTGAACAAGATCGAGCGACGCAGTGGAATTTTTAAAGTGCAGGCAGCACTGGATAAACCGAAGGTCAGTAGACCAGCTGAGCCCGAAAAGTTTGTGGAAAGAAAGGGGAAACTGCCCCCTCCCCCTCCTCCATCAACAAACCCTCTCTTATCTAAGTGCTGGTTCTGCCTGGAATGGCACTTTAAATGGGACTGCCGTGTCAGGCGGGCAGACCAGGGGCGGGTGGCGGAGAGAAACACAGCAAGGGTGCCGGCCCCCTCCTCCACGCCAAGTGGAAAGCAAACAACCAACATTCCGGTGATTCTCTTCGCCCTCCACAGAATGACTAACGAGACCATCAACGCCAGCCCCAGTCAGCTCTTCCTGGGACAAACACTTTGTCACCTAGGAGACTGGCAGTGGGAACAAGAGCCCAGTGAGATGCAGCAGCCAGAAGAGGTATGCCTGTCTGCAATAGCCCGGACGAATCAAGCATGATAAGCCCAAGCCCGCTACATTGAAAGGAAGTATCTGCAACCACGCACTGGAGTATGGAGTTTCAATATGGGTGAGGCCGTCCTCCTTTGAAACCACCCCCTGAGCAAGGGTGGCGAGTTCAGTGCCGGACTGGCTGAAAAATGGGAAGGGTCTACAAGATAGTGGGCAAGCAAGACAATGTATATTGGGCTGAGGATATAAGGGGCCGCATCTGAAAAGGATCAAGGGGACAGATACGCCCCTTCCTGGGGGAGGCACCCGAACACACAGTCCTAACCCAGGAGTCTGAAGTTGACGAGCAAGAAGAGAGGGAGGACGATCCAGACCCCACACCTGCCATCGCTGAGCCGCCTCCACCCCAGAGACAGGAGGTCGGAAATGAAGCCCGCCCGGTGAGCTGGCAAGCCACCCCGGTGCCGGTAGAGTTTCCAGTGCATCAAGGAACAGCCTCCGTAAGAACCCTGCTCTTAATGCCAACTAGCTTCTTATGCTGGACCGCAGCTGGACACGCCCAAATGTCACCAACAACAACCGACATCTCGTGCCACAGCCCCCCCTGGACTGCAAACCCTACTTTTGGCCCCAGCTGCCGAGCCTGATCAAGGAACGAGCAGAATCACGTCAGGCCAATGAGGTAGAGGAGCATCAAGAGCCTCTACCTCGATCGGCCATCCTGCGCACGCCGACCCCGGAGGGCCCAACCAGCCCGCAGACTGCAACGTCGGACGATGCAGCAGACCAGCAGGGACACCTCCCAGCCAGGAGGAACCGACCAACAGTGTTGAAGGGGCAGAGGAACTCTAAGAACCTCTGCTGGCCACCCTGGTCCTTGAAGGGAGGAGCAACCCAGAGGAGCCGATGAGGTCGGAGGAACCCTGGATCCTCCACCTCAGCTTGCACCATCAGTCGTGTCCATCCCGGACAGCACCACCACCCACCAAGTGTTGGCGCCCGGAGGCGCAGAGGCCAGCCCAGTGGTTCAGCTCCCAGAACGAGAAGATAGCCCAGCAGCCCAGCTGGAGAGGTGACGGGGCATCCAGAGCCTCCGCCTCTGTCTGCCACCTAGCAACCACCTTTTTTCCAGAAGGAGAGGGCTGATAATCATCCCCCGGAGCCTCCAGCTGGCCACTGCCGGGGACGAGGATCCCACACCCACCAGTCAGGTGAGAAGAGAACACTCCACCCGGGCATGCCGCGGCCCTGTCCAACCTGGCCAGTATCAAGAGGTTTACGTGGCCATACTCTGTATACGTGACCCTAAGGAAGAGGGGCAGGCCGCCGATCACTTGACCCGAGAACCGAGTAGCAGGGCATTGCAGTAGAGAAGTAAATTGAAGACTGGTAGCATCTGTAAACAGTCTCTAGGGAAAGCTAGCTAGTGGAAATAGACTGTTAGTGCAGTTGTCAATAACTGCAATTTTAACTAATTAACTCTGTAACCATTGAAGAGACATAAACTTTATCTCATAGATAACTACGTAAACCCACAGTGATGTATCCAAAGTTCTCTTGCACCTAAGGATACTGCTAAGTGCCGTGTCACGTGTGTAAACAATGATGCAGAGACATCTTTTCCATATTCCAGTATAGTGTCAGTGTAAAATTTCTTGTGGTATCAATTTTATTTTGTATTTTTTAAATATCTGTTGACAACAGTTAGTCGTGGCTTGTTCTCGTGTATGTTTTTTGTAATGTCATCCTCTGTTTTTTCATTTGCATCACAGCTCTGCAGTGGCATATGTCTGAAGTCTATTTTCATCCAACCACTCACCCCCATTGCAAGCATCATTCAAAGAACATAATGCACTTATTTTCTTTCCATAAAGTGCCAAAGTAGTTGCTGGTTGTTGTTAACTGTTAACAGTCAGTGGTGTGGAAACATGATTCATGACCTCTCACAGGGAATGTAACTGGGTGATGATGGTGTTGCTGACAGAGGCAGAGGCACGGCTGAGGCAGTTGGAGGAGGAAAGGCTGCGGCTGGACCGTGAGCTCAGTTCTGCGCAGGACAAAATCACCATCTCGGAGCGCTCCAAGGAGGTACTGGAGGCAAGGCTCAGGGTAAGAATTACCTGTATACATTGAAAATCCATTATAGCGATAGTTAATAATGGTACCAAAAATTGTCGCTATAACAAACTTTTGTTATAACAAAAATTAAAAAAGTCCCATATTTACAAATTTTGTTATTTTTAGTGCATACAGTCGACTATCGATGTATCGTTATTGCATGTATCGATAAACCGAATCCACCAACAATGTTTTGTGGTCCTGGTAAAATCCATATGAAAATAATGTTAACATAAACCCACTTGTATAGTTTATTGCATGGAGCAGCGATCAAAGTATATTTAGGGTCTCTTCACCCTAATATTTCCAGCAAATATCATTTTAAGCTGGTTATTTTTGCAAACATTTTGTAATTGGATGTGAAATACGTCACGCGCACCACCGTTTATAAATGTTCTGCAGTGCGCTGTCTGTCTTGCCTTTTCAACACGTCTGTCAACACTGCGGCCGTGTGGCGTTTTGAGAGTCTGGCGTGCTACTTCCCTTACACGCCGTCAAGAAGGGAAGTGGTTCCCCATAGCAACGAGTGTGGCAACCTAGCGTCCTCTCTCTTTCCCTTCTTTCTGTCTCGCTCAGCCACACACCTTCCTTCCTTCCTCCCTCCCTCACATGCCCAGCCTCCAAGAGGGGAAGTTGCTGTGGAGCAAAAGATAAAACACGTCCTCTCTCTCTCTTTGCCATGCCAGTTTCACTTGTCTTACCTTCACACATCGCCTGCCGGCAGCAGAGCAAATAAAGTTCACCTGGCGAACGCAATTTTATCAAGATTATGTGTCGCTCAAAACAGTTGCAGCTAAATCACTTGTATTTCATAGCAAATGATTTCACCTGAAAATGTAATGCAACACATTTTAACGAGGAATTAATATTTGAAAATATGTTTTCTTTTGTTATTAAAGGTGGTTTTCTCCCGTAAGGTTGAAGTTTTATTGTATCTGGCATAAAATGAACATGATTTTAAAACTGAATATTTATTTAACTCAAGGGGCAGTATCTTTGCAAAAAAATTACATGCCCAGAAGCATATACTTGAACTCCTCTTGTCTCTAAAAAATTGTTTGAACATCGAGTGACTTGTTATATAAGTGAAAAATTAATTTTCAGTAACTTCTGTGGGGAAATTGGAAGATTTATATTAATTAATTTCAGTAGAGACATGTGTCTTTTGAATAAACTAATAAAATGTAAGGACCTATTCGACACCTTTTGCCATCTAATAATGAATAGGTAAGCACTGAGCCGAGTGTGGTGTAACTTACGACAGGGAAAATCAGAGGACGTGATTTTGAATGATTAATTATTAGACAATGAAGAATTCAATTATAATCGCTTTATTGATTGATTGATTGATTTATTTATTTATTTATTTTTGTCACAAAATTACAAGTTTTCTTTGCAGTAAAATATAATTAATTACTTTAAAAGATAGATATTTGTTACACATACAAGGTGTTGACACACTGCATCAAGTAGCGGCGTGGAGGGGTAATTCTCCCGCCGCCACCCCTCCTCATGTGGCCACTGTGAGTACACTGCCCAATTGATAACTTCTTGGCACCCTCTTAGCTGATAGAGCACACGGGACATTCAAAATTTGACTTGCATTCTATGTCATATAATTTTCATTTTTAGAGGGTTTGAAAGTTTTAGTCAACTTGCATTTGGTGTTGGATTACAACCAATTATATACTGTATTTAGAGACATTAATTTTTTATTTATACGAGTTTAGGTGAAAAGAATTTTAATGCATTATTTATAATAATGTTTTTTTCTAAAATTCCTATTTTTATCATATTGATTAGCTAAACTGTATTTATAGATAATGTACAGCTCTTACTATACACAACATAAAGTTTTATAAGATTAGAAGTTGTATTTTATTGATGTTGGCGCATGCCAACGTGCTGCGCAGCGCAGATGCGCTCTCTACAGGCGACTTTGCCCCATCTCGAGCCAATGAGAGCTCGGGGCAAGTCAGTAACAGTGACAAGATTATTTCACGTATCGAGCAAGGAGACTCCATGCATTGGACAGCAGCATACGTAAAAGTAATTGATGCGTTTAATTATGAAATGTACGGCCCTCCTGAAAACCTGCATGCAATCGCCATCCCCGCAAATAAATAAAATATTTTTGACGAACCACTATCCTACTATTTAGCTGTGGAAGAAGTTCCAGCAAACCCATGAGATGGAAGCACCCCTGTGACCTTGTGACGTCACATACTGCCAGCCTCAGAAAGAGGTGTTTTAATTTGTCGTCGCCTCCAAGTGGGGAGATAAGAAATGAGCGGCGCTGCCGCAACCCTGATAAACATTCCCTGCTTGGAAGGCTATTCTACCCCACACCCCGGGAAGATCGCTGATAAAGGAATTTTTCCATATATAAGGAAGTCCGCTACCACACTCCAGCAGAGATGCCGGGCTCACCAGCCGCATAAGTCAGTGAGCACTCCCTGGTCTGCAAAGACCTCTCTCTTCTCCTCAGTCTGCGAACGGCTTCGAACTCCTGCCCAGCAGTTTGTAAAGGCAGCATTCACTCCAGCTGACCACAAGGGCAGCTCTCTCTTCAGAGGAAATCTGAAGCCCTATACCCTGCAACCCTTTACCCTAGTTAACTTCCTTGACTCCCCCGGTAACAGGTCGTCAGGATACTAACGCCCTCTTGGAAAAACCCCATTACTAACGATACGCTGTGAATTGTGTAAATTAGTGTTTTGCCTTTTTTTTTTCCCCAGGCTCACCTTTGCCTATTTGCAGTGCTTTATTTATATTTTAATGAATATTTTATCTAGTTTAATCTCGTATAAGTCAGCGTGGACTTTCCCCATTTTACTTTACTGTAATAAATATTATGCGAATTGAATTTGTTTGCCTACCGTAATTATAGTATTAGACCCTTGATCATTGATTTAATTAACTGTGGTATATTCAGGATCTTGAGCAATAAAACACCCCGTTGAGGAATAACTGTGAGCCGAACCGAACTCCACAGGAGACAGAGTCTGCAAATATTTCAAGTTCGAAAGGACATACCGCTGCTCCTGGGTTTCTGGTGTTCTCTTGTTTACCCTCAACGTAGTTCTAATACCGGATTCCACAACTGTACGACAAGGCCTTGGGTGTGACTGCCAATGTCACACCTCCAGGACTGTACGTCAGCGGAAAGGTAGACGGCTGTACCCATGTACAGTAAACGAGGTGGTGTTAAGAGCCACTTAAGGCATCAAGAGCGACGTGCTTTACGACGTCAGGTTACTGTTGGAATTAATGTTGCACCCACAAACAAGGTACAACTTCCAGCAACGGATTCTGAGATCATGCCTCTGCCAAATTCGCCCCTTCTACCACCAACACAAGAGTCACCGTACAATTATTTATTAGGTGCTTGTTGGCCGGAGTAAAACCTGGAGGAGACACCCCCTTCCCAATACGAGACTTTACCACCGGTAGCAAGCGTTACCCCAACTGAAGTAGCTCCGGAGAAGGACCCATCAAATCCTTGCTTAATAAAGTTGACTTCGGGAAAAATATTCCGGGTTTGACTCCCGCCTAAGGTTGCCCCCAAACATCGTGCAAACCCCTTCCCTGCCAACTATATTTCTGCACTTCGACCTACAAAGCCTCTGCGGGTAGCTCCTGTAACTCTGGCCCAATCGCCCATCGCCACCATTACACTACTTTAAATATAATTTTCTTTTTACCACTCATTCCCAAGGACAGCTGGCATCCCGCCTGTTGGCAACCTAGTTGTGAGAAAGATCGAACTGCCTGGGCAGGAAACAGTCTCAGTTCGCCTCACCCTGGGGTTTAACTCCCCTCTCTTACGATGAACCCAAGAGGGTGGTCACCGTATTAACCTCTATAACTTTGAAGATCTGGGGAGTCGAGTTAAACATCCTGTGGCGCCCAGCTAATGATCATGTTGGGCTCGGGAGCGAGTCAACCGGAAGTGTGCAGTACACTAGCTGAGATGAATGCAGCCAGCGTAAGCAACATGCCTTACCCCATCCCCTCGTGCACAGGCACTGGCATTAACCTAATCAGGTGCAGTTACTGCCACATAGAATACAACTATTTGTGCATAGGGTGGGAAGATGCACCCTGTTACACGGACGGTTTGGAATACCATTGTCGGATGTGTAGACACAAAAACCCCCGTGTCTGCCAATGGCCCAAATGCGATGGACAAGGGAAATACATTGTCCATTGCATGCTAAGTAACCGTGACTTTCACCACGCCTGCATAGGTGATAGTGATAGGAATGCTTTAACCTGATCTAAACGAGGGTGCAAGAACTCGTTAGATAATTTAGTAGAGAAGGCTATGTGTCAATGCTACACCTCATAACCAAAATCCTAGCCAGTTAGGATAGGCAGTGTGACGAAAAGTACCTGCACCACCACCCAAGAGTAAATATTGCTTGTGTACCCTGTAATCTTGTCATTTGCTTTTCCAAGGTTAAGGATTCAAATAAAAAATTGCATTAATAGGAACTGAAGTCGCACACATTAACGAGTGTCCCAACTAACATAGTCGACCTATCAATGGACACCAGTAAAGTAAAAATAACAAAATTTATTTTTGCACTAAAAGATTTTGATCCCTAGTTTACTAACCAGAAAGTATTGTTTGCCGGAGGTAAAAATCACGTAGAATCAAACCCATAAGCAGACTGAAAAGTTGGATATTTGCATGTCACCAAATATCCCTTAGTGCTTATGTAATGTAAGCATTTAATAAGAAAGAGAAAATTTAGGTTGTTGCTATTTTTGAAAATGATTACGAAACTGTTAGGAAGTGTGATCGCGAAATCAAAGCTTATCAGCAGCCCGTGAACATAACCACAACATAACCATCTCAGTTCATCGTATTGTGACTGGGTGACACATTGTTTAACGAACCCCCTGTAAAATTAAGTAAGAGCATGAGGCAAGAGCTCACTGTGAGCACGCCGTAACCGCCACCCAGGAAATTCCCAGCCTTCTTAAAATTTTTGAAATTTTCAAAGTGTTAAAAATGTATGCAACTATCGCAAAAGTGTCGCTAACCTTGAAAACTTGTGTAATCTCAAAGAATTGCAGAGTGTATTTTGGTGTAGAGGTCTCGTACCTAACCAACCCCTTGTTGTGTTTTCTTGTTACGTCAACAAACATAAAAGTAAATTTTCACTAAGGTGAAATCCCCGTGTAAGAGTAGCACGATCCCTGTTGAGATGTTTGTAGGTGTTGAAAATTAGTATTGGCACTGAAATGTATAATCCAGAAAGTAGTAATGTAGGCATTATATTTTCCTTAAGGAGGAAAATCCTCTAACCATTAGACTTTAGCTGTGAGTCGAAAGTGAAAGTGAAAGTGTAACTGTAATATAACCCCGTAGAAGTTAGTTTTGTGTTGGGAGAATTGTGTAAGCTCGAGAGGCCTATTCTCGTAAACGTAACTTGTACCGCCGTCAGTTCGGCCAACGTAAAATTATCTACTCTGCAGGAGTCAGATACCCCATTACGCTTAAGTCATGAGAATTGTATTCTCGCCCCGCAGGCCGTAAGGCTACCCATGTGCATAAATTTTTTGTGATATTGACGCATACCCTATATTAAGTTGAGAGTAAACTCACACAGTGTATCTGTTAGATTTAAGTACTAGAATGTAAGAGTTTTTGGTAATTCCACAAGTAACCTCAAATCGAGGGAAAATTAACTATTGTAGGATAGGCCTAGGTAACCGAGGTAGAGAAAACCTCCTCCCATGTACATAACCTATATTTAGTAAGAGAAGTGTTTTATGTAACCCTAGATACTTTGCTTTGCTTGAGAAAATAAAGCACCCCTGTAAGCATGTAGAAACTTTTCATGCAAGTGAAACCCCTTGCGTAGTAATTGAAGCCAGTGCTAAAAATATTACATAACCCTCTGTTAAATCTCGCAGAACGAGCAAAAACTTTTTTGTAACAATGCAAAGAGGCAAGCGCCTACCAATGTTACGTAACCCCTGTCGTAAGCACAGATCATGAATGGAATAATTACGTGCTTGTACCCTAGTCTATAAAAAGTAGAGAAAATGTAACCTAGTTAATAAGATTACTCCAACTTATGTTAACCAGTGTCTAGCAAAGTAATGAAATCATGTAACCTAGCTTAAGAGTATCCATGTACAGCAAACTGCTGCAAACCTAACCTTAAGATTGTTCCTATAAATGGTACACTACTATGTAATCTTTGAGTGTCCTGCGTTATTATGCGTGTTCTTTTGAAAGAGTACCTCTTGTGTTCTATCTCTTTTCATGTGTAGAAAGCACCCCGAAGTAGTGTAGGGTGTATAAGAAATTTTTTTCTTAAACCTCGCACTTTTCATACGTAATTGGTTTACTGTGCAACAGCGCTGGCTGATTACCAGACCATTTAAATTTGTCTGGCAGTGGCCATGGTAACCTTTCCATGATACTAATCCTCTGCAAGTGGGATTAAATACTTTTTGAATCCATCAGCTACACTTTTATTCTCGGGGACAGAGATAAGAATGTAGGCAATTAAAAAATATTTTGTGTAAGCTAATATTGTACAACCTGCTGTTTAAAAGATTTTTTTCCTTTTTCGCTTGCTATGTGAACTGCCCTCAAACTAGGAAGGTATAGGTTCGATACGCAAACGACTTGTTTCATAATTTCCTTTCCCAAACTCTCCTCCTTGGCTGCAAGAGAGACACGATGGGAAGACATCACGCACCGACATCTGGTCCGCTACATAACCAAGAGTGGGGGAGTGAAGCGAAGAGGAAGAGGGAAGAGTCCGTTAAACCTCACTGATAGTAAGTAACCAGATGTCGTGTTACCCAGAGGCAGGTGCGCTGAGCTCCGAGAGTAGCTGCGCATGCACAGAAGAGGCACACGCTAGAGAAGCAACAGGCCGTACCATGATTGAGGAAACCGCCCCCTCCCACACCTGAAGCAATAGCGGTTTCGTCAGGGATGGATCTACGTCACTTCAGGAGGTTGCTGATTGATGCATGCCAACATGCTGTGCAGCGCAGATGCACTCTCTACAGGCCCACTTCACCCCATTTCGAGCCAATGAGAGCTCGGGGCAAGTCAGTAACAGTGGTAAGGTTATTTCACGTATAGAGCAAGGAGACTCTATGCATTTGACATCTGCATACGTAAAAGTAATTAACGTGTTTAATTATGAAAAGTAAGGCCCACCAAAAGTCCCGCATGCAAGCGCCACCTCCGCAAATAAATAAAATATTTTTGACAAACCACTATCCTACTATTTAGCTGTAGAAGTAGTTCCAGCAAACCCATGAGATGGTAGCACCCCTGCAACCTTGTGATGTCATATATCTCCAGCCTCAGAAAGAGGTTTTTTAATTTGTCGTCGCCTTCAAGCGGGGAGATAAGAAATGAGCAGCGCTGCAGCAATCCTGATAAACCTACCCCTGCGTTGGAAGGCTATTCTACCCTGCTGATCAAGTGAATTTTCAGTATATAAGGAAGTCAGCTACCACGCCCCAACAGAGACGCCGGGCTCACCGGCCGCATAAGTCAGTGAGCACTCCCTGATCTGTGAAGACCTCTCTCTTCTCAGCCTGCGAACGGCTTCGAACTCCTGCCCAGCAGCTTGTGAAGGTAGCACCCGCTCCAGCCCAGCAGATTATGAAGGCTCATCCACTCCAGCTGACCGCGAGGGCAGCTCTTTCTCCAGGGGTAATCTGAAGCCCTATACCCCGCAACTTTTTACCCTAGTCAACTTTTTTGACTCCCGCGGTAACAGGTCGTTGGGATACTAACACCCTCCTGGAAAAATCCCACTACTGAGGATACGCTGCGAATTGCGTAAATTAGTATATTGCGTTTTATTTGATAAATTATGTTCCAGGCTTACCTTTGCCTGTTTCCAGTGCGTTATATAGTTTAATGAATATTTTAGCTATACTCCATTCCCGACAGGAAGCGACTTATGAAAATCAACCTTTGATAAAACAGTCCACGCATAACATGTCAATGAGTTTTTTCAATAACCTGTATTCCACAATTATATAACACTGTGGTTAACTTTAGAATACTGTATTATTGAAGAAATGAAACTTTACCTTAATATCTTCTATAACATGTAATATTTATTTTTTTTAAATATGAATTAACAACAGCAAGAGCAGCAACGTTGTTAGCAACGACTGGTGAGAAATATTTCACAGTTAAAATATTATTTTAACCTAATTATGTGTGTGTGTGTATATATATATATATATATATCCCCATCCCCCCTCTCTCTCCCCCTCTACCTCTCTCTCCTTTCTTTCTTTCTTTCTTTCTTCACTTCATTAGTAAGTAGTTACATTACACATGTTTTGAATTGTAAAATATTTCATACTTATTAGAGCAAGATAGTGATTTCTGAATTTGTAATTTACAACTGAAAAGAGATTTTAATGTTTGAATACTTATTGATATATTTTGGCAGGGCAGTTACCAAGTGAAGTTGGCGTACATGGTGAGCTATGACATGGTGTATTACTTTTTGCCAAACGAAGCATAAATTATTCTTACTCCGAAAGATACTTCAAATTACCCCATCACTTTTGTAGATGTTGTGTTTTTTAAACCTGCCTAGACAAGTTACGATGTGATAAATCTGTGTTTCCATGGTAGTAATAAATATACTGTTATGTGTGTTTCGTTAATCATTGCGACTGTGAAATGGCGTGCCTTTTTGCATCGTGGTCAATATGCTGGCCCGGTGTGTGTGCGTGATATCAAATATTTGATTAGCATTATTTATACGTTGTAACTGTGAACTGTTTTTATGACGAAGTTAATTATTTACATCCACATCTGTTTATTTATCACAACGTTGTACCTTTGCCCTAAGTGGTTTGAAACACAGTCGTGTAATGTAATTTGCTACAATCCCAGAAGAAAAATACTAAGCCCATCCTGATAAATTTCAATAAACCTAATCAACAGTAAGTAGCAATACATAGAAATATGAACAGAATAAAAGTTATTGTAGACTTATTTGTGTGCATGTTCGCCGCTATCTTTTAAGTTTGTATGACAAAAATGAGCAACACAAGTTGCGTACTTGAACTTAATATGCCTTTTTCGTTTGACTGGTTGTTCCTTGGCTTTAATATTTATTCCATCTGAGGCCGTCCTTTTAAAGAAATACCCAATACATGTCAATAACAAAAGAATAATTAGTACAGGCCTTTACCTCGCAGTTGTAACAGTGTTAAACACAGTCGCGGCAAAATACTTACGTGCATTACATGTATTGTGCTATGTCATGGAAAACAAATATGTTAATGTAAAATAACTGTAAGAACTTTCGTCAATTCAGGCATTTTTAAAACATCATAAAGCTGACCTAAATAACGTTGGAGGCCTAAACTGTGAATATTCATATGGAATGGTTTTTTGGAATATGACAGAATTCTTTGAAAAGCTGTAAACGGTAAACAACACATTTGACAGGTATAAAATTAGAAGTCACATTTCAATGTTTATGTTTAGGTGTAGCAAAAGTATAGGAACATAAGTACACACACAATGGCATATAAACATTGATTTTAGCAGAAGGATACGAAACGGGCCTGCAAGTAGATATTTAGCAGGACTCCAAGAAAGTTGCTTCCAATGGGGAATGGACTATAGTTTAATCTCATATAAGTCAGCCGGTACTTTCCCCACTTTCCTTTACTGTAAAAATTTTACGTGAATTGAATTTGTTTGCGTACCGTAATTTTAGTATTAAACCCTAAACCTCAAGAACCGTTATATATTGGAACCAAAGAACCGAACCAATCCATCTCTAAAAATAATGCTGAAGTTTTAACTGAACTGATGTATACATTTCACATGTTGTTGCAAACCAGCCTATGGCTGAACTATGCGTGGGTAAACAAATGAACAAATTAAATGAAAATCTACGTGGTATGGTGGTACTATATGCCTCAGAACACTATCTGCTACCTTGTCACGTTGCGGCCTTTTTAGCCACAAGCGCAAGTTGCACTTTGATCCCGAACAAGGCACCCTCTATGAATGAAAGACTAATCACTACTCATTTCTACTATGTATTTTCTATGGAATTCATGTAGTGCAGACTTGTCCATAAATCTTGTACCTAATGCAAAAGTTGAAGTAAGGTTTTGCAAAGCTCAACATGACATAATCTTGGCACATAGCATGAAAATGTTTTCAACACCTGCAGATGCATCCCCTCCTACCCTCTCCCACAATCGGAAGCCAACTTATGGTTGGCCAGAAGGTGAGGCATTGTGGGCCTACTGGAGTGGTGAAAGGTGTATTGATAATAAACTGACAAGTGTGAAAATAGCAGAGGCAAATGCTACAAGGTTTTCTGAGGGCCAGAAAGACTGGTTTTTGGTACTCCCCCCCCCCCCCCTTTAAACTGGAAAAAATAATTTTGCCTCGTTTACTTTCTCCCTCTTTATCATTGTGTCGAAGATGCTTCTTTCACAGTGACAACAAGGCACCTAGATGTTTTTCTGTTCCAAGAACGGAAGTATGTTGGTTAAAGGTTTGGAACGAAAACAACATTCATTACTGTCTGAAACAGTGAAAGTTGAGCCATTTTTGTCTGGTGTTGCCATGGGGCCCAATTTCCCATGTTAGCAGGTAGTGTTTGCATACTTTATGTTTGATGTGCAAGTAACCACCAGATTTAATGCATGTGTGACAGAAATGAAGGAAAAATACTTCAGTAGTGACTTTAAATAAACTATAATTACAAAGAATTAATATTTGAAAAAGAAAAAAACTTATCATTTTCTGGGTATCATACAAAATAAACTTTGAAAAATTATAGAATTAGGAGCATTGCATTGAGACTTTACTGTATATCACACATACTTATACAGTGTAATACACTCTGTATACATGCAGTAGTCTGTGTATTTATCCAGGCTATGTTCATGTGCACAAAAAGTGTTTATGTCCAGTAATGCAGTATGAGGTGTAAGGCCAGAGTGTTGGGTTCTGTAACGAGGAATGCGTGTTGGTGTCAGGTGATGGCGCCACAAGTGCGGGAGACGGACAGGGTGCGCAGGGCTTTGTCGTTCATGCCTTCCACAAAGCAGCGGCCGGTCAGCCTGCAGGCGCGCCACACCAGCCTGCGCCGTGACCAGCCCTAGTGATGCCACCATCCACTTGTCCCCTGTACTTAACCTGCTTCATTTGTTTACCATACCTGAGAGTTAATGTTTTGTATGCTGATGTTTGCCTGCTGTTTCATAAATTACACATTAAGAAATAGAGTTGGATAATCCAACAAATTATGTGATGTTAGTTTTCAACGTGCGTTTTGATATTATGTTTTATTTAATTTGTTGACATGATTTATAAAGTTATTACAGTACAGTATATGGATATTCACAGTTTTTGTGTACCAAGTTGAGTCAAGGTTAAGATTAACAACAATGTGCATAAAAGTCATTAGTCTTCCATTGTAAGTGTCTTTGTAATTGAGAGATTGTTGTTCCTTTGAAATTTAGCTAAACTGTAAGAATTGTTGATGTGATAAGAAAACTTAGGATGCCAGCATGATGTGTGTGGTTTTGAGTGACTATGATAGGCATCATATTTTAAGTGCTGATGAAAAATAAGCACTAACTCCTTCTTTTTAGACTGTTGGTGCAGTTATTTCAAAAATTTTGAGGTGATTTTCTGTTCCAGTAACAAGCAGGAATTGTTATAACTAACTTGGAAGATGTGGTAGCCTATATGTAAACTGGATACCCATTTCCTAACAAATTTGTTTTGGCCAAAAAAAATGTGTGTTGGTCAAACAGTAATTAATTTTATCGTATCATCTAGTCCTCGTAAACTGTATTCAGAATTATTATATCAGAAAATGTGGTAGAAAATCAATGTGAACAAAAAAGTGTTGCATTAGGAATAACAAAAAATAATCTGTTTAACCATTTCACTAATGTTATTTTTTTGCATTATTAAAATTATTCATTTTTCCATTATTAAAATTATTTATTATGGTCTCTACAATGTAGAGTTTATTAACTTTGATTGGTAGAGAGAAATGATTTGTTACATTGCAAAATAAATATTGAAAGTGAACATTTTAGCCACACAACACAAGTTGGCAAAAATTGCCTTGTGTTTAAAGTGTTTTTATTCCTGGAATAGGCCATAAAAAAGGTTCGCTTTATTTTGCAGGTGTTCTAAGTTTTCCTAACATTTCTTTGTTTGATGTAAAAACAGTCTATGTATAGTAATTTGTATTTAAGTGTATAAACTTCATTGTGCCTTTATATACTTGCCATATGGAACAATTTTGGCTGTGGAAATGTATTAGTTGTGTATTTACTTTTGACAGCTAGCATAGCAATTTTATCTCACATCTGATACTAGTTTGTGGCTAGGATTTTTATATACGTACAAAAACACTCTTAATTGACAAATGCTCATGGACACTCAGTCTATCTGTGATGAATCTCATTAATGTGTGTAGAATAAATATGTGTGTGTCCTTGTGGATTCAAGCAGAATGCATATGAAAACTGAAACTGAGTTATGTTTCACTTGTATAATGGTGTAATGATAAGTTGAACACCATAATAATGGCCCAATACAGGTTACCTGTGCCATGATGTTGCTGTTTGCATTATTTGTATGTGCCATAGCAAGTCTAGCTCAGTATATTTTTATGCCATATGTACAACAAGGTTCAAAATTAAGTGCACATACCATATCATCTGATTTATTCGGAATATTTTTTAAGTGTTTGTAGAATTTTTAGCATCTATTTATGGAGGGAGAGGGGGTAAAGTTCTTCATAATGCTGTCTGTTATTAAATTTTATTTCATTAAAACTTTTGCCGATATTAGGTTATTGAAGTGACTGTTGGGTACTGCAGTAAAAATGTTGTGTTGAATAACCACAATAGATTATCTGTGTTATAAGTGTCATCTTATTTTCTTGATCAGTGCTTCATCTGTATAATTGTCACTTCATGTCCTTAATGCAGGTTTATCTCTTTGTGAAATTTTCCCATTTTTTTGCAGATTGACTTTATCTTACATAATTGTTAATGGTTGCTAAGTTGTTTGCTGTATTTTTACATACAGATTGTTTAAAGAGTTCTTGTTGAATAGGCCTTGCCTAAATTATGTTCCAGGTTCAAACACATGTCACGTGCAGTGAATACGATAATTGAAAATCACAAAATTGGTACTTTTGAAAAAGAACTCTCAAAATTTATGTTGTTTTATGTTATGGCTGTGTGGTCCTCTGCTCACTGCTGGGGGTGATATGAGAGAAAACGGCTGTTGCAGAAGGTGATAGCTACTTTGCAGAAGGTGATAGCTCCTTTTGTCTTCTGGATTTCCACATAGTATGCGAGTGTTTTAGAAGTGTGAGGCAACAGCATTTTCAAACTACTTGTGCAGCTGATACACTCATGATAGGGTAAGTTTGCAGTTCATAGTTCTATCAGAAATGTGATACAAAACTCTGCATCTAGAAGAGGAAGTTAACTGGCTACCTGTAAGCAAACGAGGAAACAATGGAAATTGGAACAATCCTCTTCCAGCTGTGGCAGGAGACTTTGCTGTAACAGGTCCTGGTATGTGATTTCCATTGTTGTCTTCTCTATAAAAAAAAATGCCTAAACACATTAACCTTCAGTGAGTCGTGTACACTTCAAAATGTGGGTATTCAATTGGGCAGATGTGACATTGTTTGTTAACCTTGCCCTAAATGTGGGAGGTTAACTTCTTCAGTGGACACTAAGGATTTTAAAATACTATGGTAGATTTTGCATACTTAAGTACAGGCAGTCCTCTAATTTTGGACATTCGGCTCTTGTACAATTCACGCTATCGTACATTGGTTTCTTACACCATAAATTCGACTCTTGCATTTTTGCTTCACACTTTCATACATAACCAAAAAACATACTGCGCGTATGCCACTATCATGACAAACGTAATTGTGTAAACAACAAAGATATATGAATAGTTTATATTCTGTATTTATCTTCGCAAATAATATTGCGGCAAAGTTGACTTATATACATAGAGACCTCTGGTGTCAATATATGTAATGATGATTTCGATACAATTGAACAAGATGAAAAATGTGTACATAATGAACATATACGTATGAAAATAAAAGTAGGTATTCTTTATGGCTTGGTTCATACGTCAGAGCTGTTTACGTACAAAACGAATTATGCCTTAAAGAATACCTACCTACATTCATTTTGATACTACATGTTCGTTAAGTACATGTTTTTCATCGTGTATTGAGCTTAATGTACATAAGTAGTTGTATGTAGTCTGGAGAGTTACTACTCTAGGGTGGTTCTATGTATTTATTCCGTTCCTGTTTAGAACTTCCATTGTTCTTATTATGGTGTTTAGTTTCCTTTGAGATTAATTGTCTAGCAATTTTTTTTTGGTTATTAAACTATTGGTGCACGTACATAATTATTTTCACTTTGCAATGAATAAGAAACATAAAAACAAAAGTTGTAATGAATACTAAGTGTGTAAGAAACAAAGAAAACCTGTTGTAAATAGCCTAAAAACATAATCCTAATCCCAATCTAAACTGACTTGGATGTATGACGGATGCTATAAGTAAATTAAACTAAAGAAATTATTGCATGATCGGAAAGTGGCGAATCATTTGCAGCTATAGGATGGCCTTTTAACTTGAGCCAACCCACTGTAATTAGTCAAATTTTTGTGTGTAAAATGTGTCTTTTCAATTGTTTTAACTGTTAACTTTATATTTAAACTCTTTTAAATAACTTTTACGCATAATCTTGTTTCTCAGTGTGTAAGATATATTGTTTTGAATGGTTTTTTTGTTTAGTTAAGTTTTTTCTTTTTGCCATCTAGGAGAGCATAACCTCATGTATCACATTAACATAAGGGTTGTTCTTTCATACATTTCAACTTTCATACACAAAATTAGGAACACATGTCCAAAAGTAGAGGACTGCCTGTAGTACAGGAGATAAGTTGGTGCCCCCTTTTAAATGGTTTCATGGTATGCAGTAATTTCTTTCTCTGTGGGCATAGTTAGCATAGAATCTTACACATATACAGTACTTCCCATGTCAGCAGGTAACTTAGCCCTGTGCGCTCACCAAGTTCTTTTTTTGCCGTGCATCAGGATACACCCTTGCACTTTCTCTGCCATCAGAAATTTGTTGAATGACAGGCTATTGATCACACTATGTTTAGTACAGGAACCATTTGGCTTCATGTCAGGGACACACTCACGACAATACCTAATTGATCAAAAGGACAGAATCAGAATGTAATTTGAGAATGTTAGCACCACCTATTACATTACACAATGTAATCTGATATCCTCCAAGTCTGAAGTTACACCGACCAGTGGTTGTTGAAATCTTTCATTTATACTATCCCTTATCAGTATTGCAATGTTGCAAAGTCATGAATAAGTTAAAGTGTCCAAGAAGTACATACACTATATGGCTGTTATCGCATCTTGGGCTGCCTAGCATGGCCACGGCCTGTAGCAATAGGGCCAAGGCCATGGGGGTCCTACAAGTCAATTTATAAGTGTACATAGGGGCAACTGTAAATGAGTTACCACTTACTCTCAAAACCTTTATTGTACAACAATGGATATATATATCACCAAATGGTTTACAACAATGATACTAAGGATTATAAACCAACTCAACGTAACCTAGAATTCTCATACTAAAGGCTGTTCATGATAAAATGAGTACTTTTGAAATCAACCTTAGATAAAAGTCACTGCCCCTGCCAGCATATATTTTTATGGGTGCACTGAGTGACATGTGCCTAGTAAAGTTGGTAACGATGGATGGAAAGTAGTTCCATATCTTAGCGTTGAATAAAACGTGTTTGGTAACTATTTATACTGACTTAAATTATTTATTTTGCTTTCTGTTTTTTTTTTCTATGTAAAACTGAGCAGATTTGTAAAAGTTTCCTTTTCTAATAATTTTACAGTTTTTCTTGACCGACGTATGAATAAAGTGACGGGGCCCATGGCAACGCTAATTTTAATTAACGTGGAACATACACAATGTGTATACAAGTAGATCTTAAACAGGGCTTTCAAAAGTGCTCATTTTACCATAAACAGCCTATACCTGTCGTACCTGTTAACTTTCTATACAACCATATCTAATCACCCTGTTCAAACTTTACTTTTTTACGTGAATACATAACTGGATTACCAAATGAACTTATAACCGCAGTCTGACAACACCTTCATTGACAGGAAATGTTTTCCAGCAAATTATATCACAAGGATCAATTTCACTGATGTCCTTAGGATTAGTGTTCTTTGAATAATGCACTTTCTTAAAGAAACAAAACTCAAGAAGACCACTACCAGATTACACCGTAACTCCTTGCAGTCCAAAACGGAATAAAAAAGACAACATATAACTTCCCTCGATGTCCACAATACATACACTCCACACACTGTCAGCTTTGTCAACCTCTTTCTCAATCACATGTATGTTACAATACACTTTTCTGGGAAAGCAGAACCTACTATCCCGAACGTAGTTTCTCTTATATATCTTGGTTTATGTACAGTAAAACCTCGTTAATTTGAAGTCCCTTAATTCGAAATCATATATAATTCAGTGTTTATTCACCCCCAAATGGAAGAATAGGGTTTAATATGCTTTTAAGTTTCGTTAATTCGAAATTCACCTTTTATGTAATTTGAAGTTGAATTTCATCCAAAAGTGTATGTGAAGTCCAGATTAATTATCAAAGCTATAATAATTATGATAGTAAACATGCATCACCTACACTGTAGCAGGTTTATGCACGTAAACTAGCAATGGGTGGTGGCGCAGCAATCAGCTGATGCAGCCACTGCTGCTGCCTGCCACAGTGATGCCATTGATTGTGCCAGAGTTTTCACGTCTGTTGTCTGGTTTTCGTCGCCTCTTCCGCCTACTGAGGAGGTGAAAAGATATGACAGCTATAGCCAATTCTCCACTGGAAGAAACTTTCTCGGAGCCTTGCTAAATATCTATTTGCAGGTCCGTTTCGTATCATTCCGTCAAATGTGGACAAACATTTCCATGTGACTTCCAAGTAGCATCTGTCAAAATCAATTTTTACATTCCATTGTGTGTGTACATGTGTTTGTTTACTTTCGCTACACCCAAACATAAATATTGAAATGTGACTTATACTTTTATACCTGTCAAATGTGTTGTTTACTGTTTAAAGCTTTTCAAAGAATTCTGTTATATTCCAAAAACCATTCGGTATGAGTATTGACAGTTTAGGACTCTTAACATTATTTACGTCAACTTTATGATGTGTTAACAATGCCTGAATTGATGATGTCTGTTGGGTTATTTCTTTAAAAGGACTGCCTCAGTTGGAATAAATATTAAAACGAAGGAACAGCCAGTCAAATGAAAAAGGCACTTTAAATTCAAGCATGTAACTCGTGTTGCTTATTTTTTGTCATACAAACTTAAAAGATAGCGGTGAACATGCACACAATATTTTGTTGGGACTGTGGCCAATCATGTTACACGACTGTGTTTCAAACACCTAGGGTAAAGGTACAACGTTGTGATAAATAAACATACGTGGATGTAAATAATTAACTTCATCAGAAAAACAGTTCAGAGTAAAAATGCACATCAAATATTTGATATCATGCTCACACACAGGGCCAGCATAACGACCACGATGCAGCCACACCACACCCTTTCACATGCAGCGGTTAACGAAACACACATAACAGTATGTTTATTACTGCCGTGAAAAAACAAGATTTATCAGAATATTGTAACTTGCCTAGGTAGGTTAAAAAACACATCATCTATAAACGTGATGTGGTAATTTGAAATATTTTTCGGAGCAAGAATAATTTCCACTTTGTTTGGCAAAATGCAATATACCATGTCATGGATCGTCATGTCTGCCAACTTCCAATGGTTTCCATCCCGCCATCATATCTAAATATATTAAAATAACTATTCAAACATTAAAATCTCTTTTCAGTTGTAAATTACAAATTTAAAAATTATTATTTTGCTGTAATAAGTATGAAATATACTACAATTGAAAACATGTATAATTTCATTAGCTTACTAGCAAAGCGAAACTTCCTGTGTGTGAGGGAGACAAAGGAAGCGAGAGAGCGACAAGTTTCGCCCAACCAACAGTTGCTTCCTTCGTTATAACAAATACGGTGCCACTACGGCCTGCGCTCAATATTTTGAGCTGTTATTTTAAACTGTAAAAATGAAATATGTTGGCATCAGGCCTACCTAAATATTTAAATATTCCAATAGGCTCCGTTTAATTAACAAAATGCATACTAAAAAACTAGGTTAAAATAATATTTTAACTGTAACTATTTCATTCCGGCCGTTGCCAACACGTCACTGCTCCGCTGTTGTGAATTCATATTTAATACGAAATAAATATTACAAGTTATAGAAGACACTATGTTACAGTTTAATTTATTCATGAATACAGTACTTTAAAGTCAATCACAGTGTTATATATTTGTGGAATACAAGTTACTGACAAGTTGACATGTTATGCTTGGGGTGTTATTTCAAAGGTTCATTTTCAAGTGTCTCTTCCAGTTAGGAATGGACTGTAGTGTCATGCACTGTGTGAAGTTAGGGAGAGTAGGAAAAAGAAAATTCCGGGCTGCCTGTTGTGACAGTTGTCTTTAAACGGGGAGGGGTCATTTGGAACAAGAGGTTGAGAATGCAGATGTTAGGAAGATGTACAAAGTGGGAAGGGAGAAGAAAAAGAAATGAAAAAGAGAGGGAGGTGGAAGAGAGCTTAGAGCGTAGACGAAGTATGGTCGGGGTGGAGGTGTGAGGGAAGAAGGAAGCTTGAGAGATGAGTAGCGGTCTGGTGTGGGTGTGGCTGGATGTTAGAAGGAGGAAGGGAGTGAAGGACCCGTGGGCGGCGGCCTTAGTTGGAGGGGGGGATGAGGGACCCGTGGAGGGAGGGTAGACTGTAAACGGCAGTGGGAGGGGAGCAAAGATGAAGAAGGAGCGAAATTTTTGGCTCCAGCAGGAAGTGCATTCATAGTAGAGGGAGCGTGAGAATATTGGCTACCATGGCTGCAGTTTTTAACCAAACTTTAATTAATTTTTTTTTTTTTTCATAGCAATTAAAGGCAACAAGTACAACTCCTATATTTTACTGCACGTGAATATATAATTAATGACCAAGGTAAATGAAACAAACTTATTTTTTGGATTATTTCCTTAAAATTTGTGCCTTTTTTAAACAAAAAAATTTAATGGTTCCCCAAAACAGGGTTGTAACTTTGAAAGGGTAGTTATTCTCGGGGCCGTAATAGTGTTTAGTTTGGAAAAGGTAAAACTGCATAACTTTAATACACATAAACAAACTTTTTTTTAAATTCAATAATTCGAATTTATGTAATTCGAGGTTCAAAAATTAGGCCCCGAGCACTTTGAATTAACGGGATTTTACTATAATCTCCTAACCTAAAAAAACCCTAAAGGTATACTTAAGAATACTGACGACAGCCAGCAGGTTGATTTTCTCTAGAAGATGCAGAATTTTTTAATTTAAATGTTGCGTAGCACTGATAAAAATGTGTACCTATTAAGTTGAATTACAGCAAAATTGGTTTATAAATCCCTTTACTTACTTTTAAATGACTCGCAATCTAGGAAATTGAGTACATAGAAGGCTTTCTTGTCTTTAATGGTTGCCATTTTCACTCAAATTGGCCTTGGCAACACCAAAGTGTTGCTATGTAGTCAAATGGTATACCAGTGTATAAACTGTGAGATTTTTTTCTGTAGCTACCAATTTTATTCATTGGAGTTGCATTAAATGTAACTTGTGTTTAAAATTGAGAATGTAACTTGGGCTGTTGTTGTATTTATAGCCAGCATTTTGTTTCACTTTTGTTGTCCTCATAACTACGTTGGTGGTTTATCATGGAGCGCAGTTCTTTGCAGACATACCTTCCCTGGTGGAAGGAACTTTGATTTAAGTCACCTTAGTTTTAGTTTCTACTGGTAATAGCCACTACTGTACCCAGAACTGGAAGCATTCCTCGAGAGATACAGTGGAACACTCTTATACCATTTCTCAAGAAATCTCAGACTTATATAAGGAAAAACTTAATAAGAGGGTAATTTTGTATTGAAAAACATGTTTAAGATAAGGCAGCTTATTAAGCAGGAAAATGTTATAAGAGGGGATGTTATAACAGGGATCCACTGTATCTATAGTAAATTGTTGTGTTTACTTTTACGTGATGTTTCATGAAAATCTATTTTATTGTTAGAATTCTAATAATTTGTGAACTTGGTCACAGTATCTCATTTTCTTGCAGTCTTTGATTTAAAATAATATCTGGAACATTTTACACAATTCATAACTTATAACAGATTTTGATTTATAATGTTATATTTTTTGTAGTCTATTTTTGTAAAGATGGTATATTGAATACCTTGCTGTACTGGTAATTTTACAGTTAAGCAGGTGTGTGGCAAAGGATAATAAAACTAAATGTTTGTTTTAATGTGCTGTTTGTAAAAAATTGTATAAATTTTATGTTTATATTTTGTTAATATTGTATTTTAATATTGCTGTTTACATGATGTAGAGAATCACCATTGTATAAATGTCATGTATAAAATACTCAAGTCAGTTAAATTTTTATTTGTGTAATGTTTTTGTTGGATTTTGACAATTATCCACACCATCCTGCAGTCTCATATATTTTATTTCTAGTTCTTCTATTTACTGTAAGTATATTTACTGTGGAGAAACCTTATCAGATTTTCACCACACGTTGTCATATTTTTAGGGTGGTCGGGTACCCGAAATTTCAGGCAGTATTTTGTGTAATGGAAATGTCCGAATTACCTGACTGGTATTGTGACTGCCCGAATATATCAGGCTAATATTCCTTCCAATATTTATCCATTGAGACACCTGTTTTCCGCGGTGTGTGAAACCACGAAATAAATTCAAAATACACAGTTTCTTGCAAACAATGACGTACCTTGCGAAAAACAAAAAATAAATATGCGATAAAACACATTTCCGTTGTGAATCCTCATGTTTACTGTGATATAGGCTGTTCACGCTAAAGTGAGCACTTTCAAAGATCTAGTTACTTTTTTCTTTGAGCTATTTATTATCCTTTAACCACCTTTTAAAAAACAAAATGCCATATAAGTAATAAACCATAGTGTATATTCCACTGCACTTGGAAGTTAGTGCCCAAAGCTAAAATAAAAAATATTTATTGTCTAATATTCCAAATGGAAGGGCTTTCAAAAGTGCTCACTTTACCATGAATAGCCTATAATTCGATAAATTGTTTCAGCATGTAGTCGGGATTGGAAAATTACACAATCTATCTATCAAATTTACACTGCCGAAGCGATATCGCCAACGAGCATCTACTCCTACGGGATACCATGTTTCAGAAATAATCTGATCTCGATGACTTTCTAAAAATCAACTTAATTTTGTTTGCATTTTGTACTTTTTACTTTTTCGTTGCATAATTAATGTATATAGTGATGTATATAATAATGTAGTATACAATTGTGATAAATAGAAAAATTACGGAACACTTATCTCAAAAATGGTAACAAAATATTTCGTTGCCACTAGGTGCTGGTCACATGTTTATTCGGCGAAGGCACACAGTATGCTCCATATGTTCATACTGTAAAATAAAAAGTGTATAATGCTTGACATGTGCCGTTTTCTTAATTATTACTAAACAACTACGACCCATCAACCATCACATACTTTACTTAACCTGATGAAGGATCGAACCCAGAGTAATTCACGATTGCCTACAGGATTGCTCCCGGCCTAGTTAGTGATTACAGACACGTTAATAATCCAAGTAACTCCACGTACGAGTGCCGGCGGAACCAACTGTGTTGGGGAGGGCAATTTTAGGCATGTGGATGGGACGTTACGAGAAACGCACCTCGCCCCTCCGCCGAAGTGCAACGAGTCTCACAGAGCCACCACCTGCCACGAATACCACCACCGAAGCCTGCCGAAACAGAGTGCCAGGCAGAAAAGGTAACCATCCCCACCCTGCCTCGCACTAGAGGAATGTCACAAATGTAACGTCACACCTCCCACTCCAATCCCGGCGTGGACTGACTAGCGCACTATGAATGCCAGTGGGCTGCCAAAGACACGAGTTATGCATTCTCCAGTAGCTGTCCTCAACACTTCACAACACGGGCAACTTTGCCGGCACTCATAAATGGAGTTGCTTGGATTATTCACATGGCTGGGAGCAATCCTGTAGGAACTCGTAAATTACTCTGGGTTTGACCCTTCCTCGGATTATGTAAAATACGTGATGGTTTATGAGCCATAGTCATTTAGTAATAGTCAAGAAAGTGGCACATGTCAATTGCCCATCTTCCATCACGACGAAGGCTCATCTGGCGAGTCTATAGTGGTGCGGGGGAATGTAGAGCTGTTCCCCCTTCTCTGAAATGTGGATCATGAAGAAAAAGCGAAAAAAGTTTCAGGATTTTTCAGGTGGACCCCTGAAGTTCTGAAAGGTTGGCATCTTTGTGTTTCCTCTCTCTGTGTGCTGGGGCTGCCAGGCCTCAGTGGCGTGCCATATGAAGCTAAGTCTGTGACACACATGCACACACTCTCTCACACACACACACACACTCACACTCTCCCCCCCCCCCCCCCCCCCCCCGCAAGGCAAGGCGGTGCGAGGGCCTGTTAATGTTTTTTCCCCACTGTGGTGCGGATTAGTGTCAACGGGAGCATGGTGACTTGGTTGGCCCACAATCTTCGTTATTATACGTGCCGTTGGATACTAAGCAACATAGCGTTGTGTTTATTAATTACATAATAATATATAACATAATTATCCTGTGGAAATAATTACACAAAAACACATTTAAACAACACAGGGAAAAAAATATGTACAAAGCCTTATTTATGGAAGGCGGGGGTGGTGAACGAACTATCTCTTTACCTGCTGAGTTGTATTAAGTTATAGAAAGTAAACCTGTGGGACTCACCGCAGGTAGGTGTGGCATAATAAAAGGTTGCCAAACTCGGGCCTTCCATCCCTCGGGCTGGCTGCTTGCATATGAATGAGTACCCTTTAACAAATTAATTGTAACTAAAACACATACGTACGGAGGTAACCTAAAAAATACAAACACAAGACACTCATCAATGAATGAAATTAAAATTACTAATCATGGTAACATGTTTATTTCGTAGAGAGTTCATGCAGTTCTGTTGCTCAGAGTCTTTAGTTTGACTCTTGGTTGGAATAACTAAGTACACAAAGTACAACAAAAATTTCTTAAACATCAGCTACACATGTATGATCAGGTAAAGAAAATTACTGTGAATCTTCATGGATACTCTTGTAAGAGCCTGGGTTCTTATCATGCTAGGATCGTTTGCATACTAAACATGACACTGGTGTAAAAAAATTACAATTATTTGATAAAATTCTTATTGATTAACCTGCACATGAATAATAATAAAAAGCCAATCTAACGATTCTTTCCGTTTCTGAAGTCCATTTCCTATGTCGCACTGGTAAGTATTTACAACTGTGATGCCATTTCTTTGTTACCATCACACTGACAGTATGGTGAGAGTCTATAAAGTGTTAAGAATTATGAATAGTGGGCTGCTCCTCAGCACTGTCAGAAGTCTACCTTTGTGAGTATAGAGTAACTTTGCTCGCTGTCGGTCTCTGGGGTTCGTGTGGCCTGCTGGTGGGCCTTGGCTAGATTTATGGAGAACAAGTCGGCCTTGGCTGACACCTCCTACGATGGCATCGAGCTCATCATGCCTTGCTTTCGGTTGGCTTTGGCTGACTTGGTGATGGAGGAAGAGGCCCCTAAGTCTCTTCTAGACACCCCCAATGTTAGAGTAGTTGCAACTGAGTTGTTTTTATAGCCGTCAAAGTCATTCTATATCTAGTTAGATTAGGAACAGGTCTCCTTCACCTGTATTACCAATGGAAACTTCTGCACCACGTTTTACTTGATAGGAGATAGTACTTGTCAACTTTTTTTATTAATATACACTAATATAATAAAGAGATAAAGTTTGTGACTTTTTTAGTGGTAATGTCTAGAACTACTTGTCTGATTTAAAAAATTCTTCCGCTGGTAAGAAGCCTGGACCATCTGGATGCGTAGGCTATGTATCATTACAGTATGATACCAGGGGAAATTTTAAATACAAAAAATTTAAATAAACACAAAACCATTAAATTACTATTTTTGTATGTACATTCATACTCAAAAACTATAGATTTATGAAAGAAATATTCTATTCAATTAACTTAAAATTGATGCATGTCGCTTTCTGAAGCCTAAACTAAGACATGGGCCATGTGGTTTTGGTTGCTCTAGGTCAGGCGCACTGGATCAATACTACAGGTTACTGTTGGAATACCAAGGTCATGGATTATGCGGAGTAGGTCGAGTTGGTATCCAGCTTGGCACAAAGTCTGGGGCTGCGAGCACACCTTACTCTAAAACCAACTCGGTCGCAGCTAGTTTAACCCGGGATGTCTCGAAGAGACTTTAAAAGAAAGAGGTGCCACCACTTTTAATGGCAGTGGGTGTAGTTGGTACTACCAGAAAGTAGTGGCAATTTTCGAACCAGGGGGAACGACGACAGAGAGTGTGGTATTGGTGTCTCCAGGCTTACTCTTGAAGAGCTGGTGGTAGATTCTGCAGAACATTTGGAGCTAGTGGTAGCCGTTGACGGCAGCCTCTGGGACTGCTGGTAGGCTTGGCTGAAGCCTCTGGAGTTCTTGGAGAGGGCCGTGAGGGCGTAATTTTCAGTAAAGTGCCCCAGTACACAAAGTATTGAAGCGAGCTACTGGAGAAGATAACTCTTTCTTCGGCCGCGCACGGACTTATATTGTGCACTTGGCTAGCCCATGCCTGGGCTGGAGTGGGAAGTGTGACGTCGCTCTGTGATGTCTGCCTGAAGCAAGCGGGGTGGGAGAATCTACCCTTGTGCTTGGCGAGACATGGCCTTGGGCTCTCAGTGGTGCTCAGCCCTTTTCGGAAAGCTTCATCGGTGTGGCGACACACTGACAGGTGCTTCGGGGAGGCTGAAGTGTTGCAGCGGCTGCTTGGAAACAATGCTTATTTCACATGCTAGGATCACCCACTAGACTGGGAGCGATGCTGTTGCACTTGTGAATAACAATGTTGGGTTTGACCCTTCCTCATGATATGTAGATACTACATGAGTAGTGAGAGGAAGTTGGGTCTGGAACATCAGGAAAAACCATGTGTCTGTAACTGTCCCTCCACGGGAAACAATCCTGTAGTCATCTAAGTTTGTGGTTCCTGGTATAATATAACACATTAGGATGAGTCATAGTCATGTTTAGTACAACTGATATAAGCAGCGCGCGTCAATCCCCCCCCCCTTGGTGCGACAGAGGCTCATCCATTGTCTGTAAAGGTGGAATAGGGGACAACAGAACTAATCCCCCCTCTCTGGAAGGTCTGAGAATGTTGGAGCCTCGAAAAAAAAATTTTGGTTAGGTAGGCGGACCCCTTAACTCTGGATTGGTTGACTTCTGTAATTGCTCTCGCTCTGTGTGCTGGGCCCTCTCGGAGGAACACAGTGCTGGGATGGGGCCAGTAACCCTAGTTCTGTTTCTCTCTCTGGCATGCTGGTTCTCTCTTTTCCCCTCGCCCAGCCAGCCGGTGTTGGAGCGCTGCTAATGCGTTTGCCCCCACCCCTCCCTGTGGTTTGGGAATTACTGTCAAGGGTGATGTTTACAAGCTCAGCATATACACTGTAGTTGCTGAATATAAACATATACAGCACTACCTTTGGATAGTTACATAAAAAAAGGCATGTTTAAAAAAATTGGGAATAAAAAGTATATATACAATGCCTTACTTGTGGAAGGCAGGAGGAAACCAGCTATCATATTGCTTGTGATGGGTGTATTAGTTTGGAGGAAACCCTACATTCTCTTTTAGGCAACCTTTGGTTCTCACCACAAGCACAACCGTTATATGTGACATAATGGAACCCAGGCCTTCAGTCACCTGGGGCTGACTAGCCACCGATTCGAAACGAGTACCCTTTAATAATATAAACTAATAATAATATAAACTAATACAAAAACACACAGGCGTACGGAGGCCACTGTACATTCTAAAACACTACTACTCAACACACAAAAACCATGAAATCTTAAAGAAGTATCTATAGTTATGTTATGAAAGTCGTAAAAAGCATTGAGGCTAGGTCCTTGGTTCGAATCTCTCATGATATAAAAAAGGTACAAATATTAAAAACACGTGCAAAACAGCCAAAAATGAAAAGTACACAATACACTGTATGAAAGATATAGGGGGGAAAAAAATCTTCTTGGGCACTTTAATAGTGAGAGTTATGTATGATCCCGTAAGATCATATATCTTCACGTAGTATACTAGAAAACTAATTATTTTGTGTAATTACACGTAAAGTACTTATTAGAAAAGCTAAGCTAACTTATCTCCATTTAGGGAGTCCATTTGTATGCCACTACTACGTACAATGGTGAAGTCTGTTCCTCATGAAATCACTGGCACTGTGGGGAGTGTGTAGGTTTACAGTTTTTACTATGTGGGCTGCCTGCCACTTAACACTGTGGGCGTGATGTGGTGAGAATACCTATATGTGTTTTACTGGCTTACTAAGAATAGCTACATCACTGCTAATTCCTAGTTTAAGTCTGTGTAGTTTCACTTTTGATGAGAGCCTAATTACTGCTACTCGTTACACGTCTATCTTCACCTTTATATTTTCTAACCTATTCTGATAGCACTAATGTGAGTGTCTGGAAGCAGTAATGCCTTGCACTACTCTCACTGTCTATTAACTGGTGGCTTATCACTAGCTTAAGACTTTCTTACTTAGGACTATAACGAATCCTAAAAGTTGCTGTGGTGGTAGCTTAGTTACTGCTACCTACATAAGCCTCTTTTTACGGAGCACTGACTTACTTGTTGGTGGTCTTGTTCTTCGCCAGTCTTCCCCTCTGCCACAGTTCTGCGTGAACAGGATACGGCCACATGAAGTGTGATGTGGGCCTCCACGGAGACACTTGTACTGGCCTGGCACTGCTACTGCTTTGGCAGCACGAGGAGGCATCACTGTATTATGTTCATCACATGGTGCTTGGGCATAGTCTTCAGCTGCAACTGTTGGGGAGGACTGATCACGTTGTGCTGCGCAACGTGACTACGCCTGATCAGCGAGCACTGAGAAGCATGGAGCAATTCCGAATGGGCATAACTGGCTACAGGGCTGAGTCCATATGCTGGACAACTAGACACGGACATAATTAATGTGATTTATTGTGAGATTGTACTGCCCGCCCACCCCCTCAACCTAAAAATTGTTTATCTGACGAACCACGGACCAGCCGACTCTAATAAGAAAGTTAATAAACTCGCCACATGATCGCAGCACCTATGCACCCTGTGACGCAGCCGCAGAGCCTGTAAATTTGTCGTCAGCCTCCACCCAGGGCGATAAGAAATGCGTAATGCCACCCGCTACCGAAGATAACTAGCCTCTGTGTCGAGAGGCTTACAACCCCCACACCCCTGAGAGAGCCACCAAGATGAAATTTGGATTATATAAGGAATCTCCAAAACGGTCTTGCCAGAGTTCATCGGCCTGCCGACCGTAATGGTCATGGGCTCTCCTGGGTCTGAGAAGACCACCACCTCCCCCAGCATGCAGCTTGCAAAAGCTCGCTCCAGCAGTAAGTGCTCCAGTGGTAACCACGACATCCGCACCCTGCACCCAATACCCTCGTCTTCCTCGACTCCACGGTAGCAGGCTGTCGCAACGCCCTAACACCTCTCAGTTTAAGTACCTCACTGTTAAAAGCAATAGAATTTTGAATTATAGACTAAACATTGGGAAACTAATAACTAGGTTTGCCTTTACCTGATGTCAAGTGGATTAAATAATAACTATGCTATTTTATAAAATAACCAGATTCCCAGTGTTTTCTCAAAGCGTAAATAAACATTTTGTAAAAATATTCAACATTGTTGAATTTGTCAATTTTACCTTTGACCCATTCTTTTCACATAAAATTACTTTCAATAATTTGGTTCAACATAAATTTAAAGTTCTCTCTGCGGAACAAGTGCAGGTGGGCCGAGCTCCTCAGTATCACTGGGTCTGCAAAGATCTCTAGTCTGCAAATACATACTCTGATACGTGGGCGAGTCCGGAACACCCACGCTTGCCTGCGAACGCACTCCAACTCTAGCCCGTCGTTCTCATTGGTAGCCCGAGGACTATCATTTGACGGCTAGGGGAGGCGTGAGTTTTGTGATATCGTGAAAGAGTCTAGTATATTTTAGTGTAAGAGAGTTTTGTTAGCATTCTGGACTCAGTATCCTCATGACGAAGAAGGGAGGTGGACACCCCAGTCGACTACATCACCAGGCCTGACGGGTCCCCCAAGTAGAATTATCTAGTTCCAACAACCCCCAGTTAGGCAACACAGTCCCAGATAATTCGCTGGAGGTCACCGCACCAGGACCACGCCCAATCTCGCCCCTAATAGCGTGCGTTCACGAGTCCGAACTCTACTCTGGACTGGGTATCTGCTGGCCGTGGCCTAGTTACAAATTCGTAAGCTGCTACTACTACCCACCAAAGCCCATACCTGTAGCAAAACCACCTACCCCAACCTCAGCCGTCGATTGTCCGCCTGTAACTACGTGTACCATCCACTCCACCGCCAGAAAGGCAGTTAGAATTACGATTCCACCCCCAACTGTACCGAAATGCCGGATAGCTTCCCCGCCCCACATATACATCCCATTGCGCAAGCCCACGAGAACATCTACCCTTGGGCGCTTATATCGCAAAAAGGACGCTGAGTGGAAAGCATCGGAAGGAGGAATAACTCGTTAAATTTTGCGTACGCCGACCTCCTTGTTTTTCAGAAGGCATAGTTTCATTTATTTTGGCAGCCTTCACGGTGAGTAAGGCTGTGCGCCCTGGGAGGGAGAAATCCACAGTCAAGCTCACACTGGGGTTTGATTCCCCTCCGACCCCGTCACCCTTCTGTTAGGCGATACCCGAGCAAGGACCCCGACATGGGCCAAACCCCAATCCGCCAGGCAAAACACCCATCAAACATTAATTCACTGCCGAAGGGTTACTTACACCCGACTGGAGGGAAATCAGCACTTTCAATTTAACTTTAGAGCTTCCCCCCCCCCCCCCCCAGGTAGGAAGAGAATGAATAGGAGGTTGACTTGCCAGAGAGTGAGAGGGGGAGGAGAAGAAGAAGGAAAAGGCAAAAGGAGAGGGCAAGGAAGCGAGAGTGCCTCAACGTACTAAGGAAGATGTGACAGTGTGAGGGAGTGGCAAGGCAGTCTGTCTAGGAGAGTTGGCGAGGTTAGACACTGTCACGTATGCACTTCAACTTTTTCTTCACTGATGTAGATTTCAATAGCACTTTTAGTATACTGGTTAACCTTTGCTTGCGTGCATTTTGCCAGACATTTCCCTAGCATTGTGCTTCCGCTTAACTAATTTATTTCGTTCTTGTGGCATTTTAAACTTAATTGAGGAGGAGGAGAAATATGTCGGAGAGGTCACGCGACCCACAAAACTTGAATCAGGCGCCATCTGCTTCTGCTAAAGGCGTTTCACTGTAATTTCTGTATTATTGCTCTGTGCAATTTTAAAGGGCTTTAATTCTATGTATGTATTTGAGGGAATTTTTCTTGTTTGAATATTTTACGGCAACATCATGTACAACCACTTGGCTAATCGCCGCCAAGTCCATGTCCATGCCATCCTTGCGCTTTGAGAGTTTCTTTGTGTAAAACCATGTGTGCCATAATTTATTTCAGGGTTATATGTCAATTTAATTCAGGTTTCAATGTATTTTTCATGTGATTGATGCTTTTTGTGTTTAACCATGCGGTTACGTTAATGTTTGCTTTTTCCACCATTAGGCACTTTACATGCCTGTAATCACTGTAATCGCAAAGAGAATAATTTTCTGTACCAGAATAATATTTTGTTAGAATTTATTTTCAGTTTCCACGAAGAAATATTGCAATTTCACCTGCACCACCTGGTCCGCTAAGAACTTTATCGAGCGGCATCCGCACCATATAAACTTGTTTTCACACATTGGTGTGTTTATTGTCACTACTATCTTGTGTCCCATCATCTTTTAAGGGTCTTTGTGTAATTTTGTCATTTGTGTACGATGATATTACCTCCGTCCTAGCCAGCTCTGTGTATTTACCGTCACCACACTACCCATGTGCTGGCGGGCAAGCACAGACAAGATTGCGTTAGTAATGCCAAGTAATCAGATGTGTTAATGTACCATCAAGTGTTTCTTTTTGTAATTCACAGTGTCCTATCTTCAGGGAAAATCGTCAGTCCACCCTAGTGGTGGTTGACTCTCTTCCCTTGTGAAGATTGTGTTTTCATACACCATGGTGAGATCATCCATCTAGGCGTGCACTAGAGTAATTGCAGGCTGGGAAGCATCCAAGCGGAGTTAGGTAGACATGACCGAGTGTATCATTAATTTCATGGCACGTTAATTTGTACGCACAGTATAAATAAAACAAGTCTCACAGTGACTCATTCTTTTCTTTTGTAGAGACAGTTCCTTGCCACCTGTATTTTTCAAGTGTTAAAATGTTTAGTATTGCAAACGTGTATCGTAAGTACGCTCGGATGAGACGGACCCACAGAATCCGCAGCATTCCTGAGAACTCTGAGTCTCAACAGTGCTGTGATTGGGAAGCACCACTGGCACCCATATCATCAGCAAGTTATTTGTGTCATAGTTCATCTCGTGTCTCACCTGACGGCGTCAAGTTTAACAATTAACTGTTATCCAATATTATTAATATTTGGTATGTCCTAATATAGTTTTTTTGAAAATGCTAACTGAAAAAGGTAATTGAATTTTAATAATTTTTTTAGAATTTGTCTTGATTATAACCTAATTATTTTACTTTTTATTTTATTGTTTATCATAGATAAAACCAATGTTAATTTAGTTAAATATCCAATTTAAAAAGCTAGTTACCACTAACAGTATCTTTGGAACAAAATTCAGTATATTCCACATACAAAAATGGACCTCTTGGCAAATTGTTACAAGATGCATCCTTAATTATGTGAGACGAATGTACTGTTGCCACCAAGAGTCATGATGGCTCGTTGTGCGTGGGTGAGCATGGCCCATGTCAAGGGGGGTTTAGGAAGAAAGTGCCCATGCCATACTAAGTGCCGTACAAAACACATTGCCCCTCGTTCCTCGCAGTAGTGACGGACTGTGAACAATGGCGAGTAGCACGCTGCCCAAGAGGTATAAACAAGTTATACACAGCAAGGAAAAAGACGTGATCAGGAGTGCTGTAGAAGCTTGTGATGAAGAGGCAAAAAATAAATATTTCTTGGATACTATCAACAAAGCTACAGAGAGAGCTGCAAAGTACACGGGAGTAAGTAAGGCGTCTATCGAGAGAATTCGCAAACAAAGCAGAGAGAGACCTGGTGAGCCTCAAACAACTCCAGGAAAGCGAAGGTAAGAACACAATGCTTTCACTGTTCACAGTATAATCTATTAAGGGTTCCAACTACCTGCAATTATTTTGTGCAAGTGAGTTCTCAAAACAGGCGGACTCTAAGGTAAATTCTTGCTCACTTCTCAATAGCTTCGTCACCTGTACCCACAAGGCGCTCAACCAGCATGCTATCTGCCAGTGACTCTCGTACACATGACTTTCAGCAGTGAACCTATTTATTTTAAAGGCACCCTAATAAGACAGAAGTATGATATGTTTCTGAAAGCACCTGTTTTAGCCATTCTTATGTAAAAAAATAATTCTTGGAATTTGTATGAAAACATGGTGTTTGGACGCCACTACAAAATATCCAGCTGTTTTGGAATCATGTATTTTTGTACCAAACCGTTGTAATCCACTTCATGCGCCAGCCAGTTGGAGCCCTTATTACATCTGAAATGTGATGAATTTGTATTAATTTTTAGTCACTTTGACAGATGATGATTAATACTTCACGTAACAGCATCAAAGGCAAGGTTCATTTTCATGACTGAACTGGCATGCTTTTAAAATATTGCACCAATAGTAAATAGTCATCCGTGAATTTTCAGTAATATGCAAGTATTATTTTCAGTCAAACATACCATTCCATAGATTTTATTTAAAAATTGTAAATTTGGCGCAGTCCTCAAATTTAACTGCAATTTGAATTTGTAATGTACGTGTTGTAACTACTCGTTATTGTATTTGAATATTAGAAGTTTCTGTTAAAATTTACTAAATATAGAAATTTTTATATTAATGTTAATTGCGCAATCGGCAGTCCTATATATATATATATATATATATATATATATATATATATATATATATATATATATATATATATATATATATATATATATATATATATATATATAAAGTGGAATGATTTGGGGAAGTCTGTGACAAGGGACATGTGGTGTTGAAGTTCGGAGCACCTCCTGCTCGGTTATCTGTTATTCTGATTGGCCGGCGGCCATATATTTTCCTTTTTCCTTCAACATTTCTCTTTTTCCTCAAAATCTACTAAATTTCCCTAAATAATGTCCCATTTTCCTAACAATGTCCCTTTTTTTCTCAAAACATTTCCCATTTTTCCCAGAGCAGGAGAGGCAGATTTGCGACTCCTACTCAGGAGAGCAAGACTGAGGACTCAGGACCTTTTATCTTTGACTCCAAAAATCCAAAACTCGAGAAAAAATTCATAAAAGTCAGCAAGCATATTTCATTACTGACTACCACCATATTGGATGCAGGTTACTGTGACCTTGACCCTATGACTGAAGTGACCTTGAAAACAAAAACTCGAGGAAAAAATTATAGAAGTCAACAATCGTATTACATTACGGTAACTACCATCATGTTGGATGTAGAAGACCTTGACCTTGACACTGTGATCTTAAATCCAAAAAATAAAAATCCAAAAACAATATCAAATACATGCATCTCTTGTTGTCCTCCTGTGAAAATATTGTAACATTTATTACACCGACACACTGTTTAGGGCGGATCATGAAGGTAACTACAGTTTTGAGGACATGTACCGAAGTCACAAGAGACCTGCTTGTAGTAAACCTGGTACCAAGGTACTGATGAGAAATACACTTTTGCATGTCTAAGTAAACTGTCGCTACGTCTGAATCCAATATGGCAGTAGTTGTCAGTAATATAATATGCTTGCTGAATTTTATGCATTTTCTCGAGCTATGTTTTCAAAGTCATTTAAGGTCATGGAGTCAAGGTTACCTGCACCCAATATTGTGGTAGTAGTCGTAACGCAATATGATTGTTGACTTATGGATTTTTTCTCTAGTTTTGTTTTCAAGGTCACCTACATATAATATGGTGGTAGTAGTCAGTAAAGTAATATGCTTTCTGACTTGTATGCATTTTTCGAGTTTTTGTTTTCAAGGTCATTCGTGGTCATGGGGTCAAGGGCACTTGCATCCAATGTGAAGGTAGTAGTTAACGTAATATGCTCGTTGACTTTTATGAAATTTTTCTCGAGCTTTGCTTTCAATGTCATTCAAGGTCATGGACACCTGCATCCAATACGGCGGTAGTAGTCGTCAGTAACATAATATTCTCGTTGACGTTTATGAATTTTTCGTGATCAAAAATTTTTTTTAGCAAAGTTTCAATGGAAAATAGAAACTAGAAAAAAGAAAATTTCTAGGGGTAAAAGGGGAATTTTTAGTGATAAAAAGGAAATTGTTAATTATTAGGGAGAAATGGTGGCTGTGGGACTAGACTTTTAAATTAAGTTTTACTAACTTTTTAAATAATTTTTAAATTAATTTTTAAAAATAATTTTTTTGGGGGTCAAAGGTAAATAGTCAAGGATTCCGAGTCCTCAGTCATACTGTCCTGGCTCAGAGTCACAAATCCACCTCTCCTGAGTCACGAGTTCACCTATCCTACTCAGGGAAATTTAGTAGATTTTGAGGAAACAAGGGAAATTTTGCGGGAAAAAAGATGGCCACCATCCGATCAAAATGACGCAGCAGGAGGTGCTCCGCGCTCCGACGCCCCACATACATTTATAGACGAAAAAATCATTTTTTGGTACTTTTACATATACAGTTTGTGTTGCTATAAGCGCACATCAAAATTTAACTTAAAACGTATTGTTTAAAGAAAAGGCCTTTGATATTTTGTTTTATATGCTGTTCATGGTAAAGCCCTCTCATTTGGAATAATGGTAACAAATTGTGATTTATTTTAGCCTTAGGCGTAAACTTCCCAGTGCAGTGGAATATACACACACTGTTTATTACTTACAAGGCAATATTTATTTAGAAAATCAGTCATCTCTACGAAGAATGCTCAAAGATATGGGCTTCTTGTGGAAATGATAACAAAAGAAACGGGTGTTTCTTGTTGAAAGTGCTGACATCGTTTGGCGTTCGAAGTATTTGACAACAATGAAACAGCTGAGAAGAGAATGCAGACACATATTTTACATTGACGAAATGTGGATTCACACTAATTTGACATTTAAGAAGTGCTGGCAAAAGAAAGGTGACATTGAAGGATTGGTAAAAAGTGGTAATGCAGCAAACAGACTTATTGTTTTGCACATCGAGTTGCAAGAAAGCTTTCTTCCGGGTGGGCAGTTAATTTACAAGGCAAATTTGACGACAAGTGATTATCACAGGCAGATGAATGCCCAGAATTTTGAGAAGTGGATTTTGCAGCAAGTTTTACCAAATCTGCCACCAAATTCCATGATGGTTATGGACAATGCACCATATCATTTGAAGCAAGTAGAAAGGCCACCATCAAAATATGATGCGAAGAAAGAAATTGCGACATGGCTACAGGGAAAAGGGATCTCTTGCGACGAAATGATGAGAAAAACTACTCTGACTGAATTGCTTGAAAACCATCGACCAAGAGAGAAAGTATTCTCAGTTGACAGGGTATTCCAGCAACATGGCCATACTGTACTTAGATTGGCCCCTTATACGTGAGATTTTAATGCCATAGAACTAGCCTGGGCTAAGATTAAATGTCAATCAGAGCCCACAACACGACTGGAGATTTATCACTGCAAGTCTTACAGAGGCTAACAACAGAAGCCGCAACAAAGGAAGACTGGTTGGGATATTGCAGACATGTTGAAGGAATTGAAGAAGAGTACGGGAAGAACGACTGCCTCATGGAATTGGCAGTAGATGAATTATTAATCAAACTGGATAGTGAAAGTGACGACACAGATGATGACCGAAAAAATTCACACCGTGACAGCTCATGCTTAGCTCAGCCATTGTAAATATTAAAACTAGGTTAAATCTTACCGATACATGTACTCTATGGTGTCATTTATTTGTTTTGCTTAATCACTTTTTAATTCGTGAGCTAGGAATAGTTTTACTTTTCCGTAAGCTTCCTCAACAGTGAATAAACATTGTTAACAATGCTATGTTTAGTCATATTTATAGTATGTGTTATCAGTTTGTAAAATTTCTATCCACTTTTATTTGTACTTATACTGTTAGTTACATTATTTTTCTTTTATTTTTACTTATACTATTACATAAATCTTTTTTTGTCAAAACAACTGGAATTATGAATGTTATGTGGTGTCACATTTGAACAATTAATAGTTTTAATTCTGGATACTTGTAAATAAGTAAATATAAGCTGAACATTTCAGTATATTTTCCCTTATTTTGACTTTTTGTTCCCCACACCATGATCTTGGCGACACTTTTCATTCTTATAGTCACTGTGTACCGTAACATTATATGCTCACATCTTGTTCAGTAATAATTCGTTACAACTGAATACTTGTACCTAAGTATTTTTCATTAGTTATGCTTATTTGTCACATCATAATCTTGGGTCATTTATTGTTAAGTATTATTATCATGTCCTAAAAATATACTATCAAACTGTGTTCAATGGGTAATTACTTTTAAATTATAATACTTGTAAATTGGTGGTTGTTAACCGATTGTCACTGCAATTTTTAAATTTGGTGTTTTTTTAGACTAATGATTTCTTAATTTTTATTCATCGTTCATTGTCTATTAAATCTGTGGTGAGTAATTTTAAAGCTTTCTAGTGTAACACATGTAAATTAATGTTGTTAACTATTCAGGTTACGGACTATAGCGAACAAATAATATGTCTATAGATTGTATCATCAACCCCTGCAAACCATATTTTCATACAATTGTGGTGCTTGCTGGTTTTTAATCTTAATGCATAGTTTAAATAAAATCATGCAATTACAGTGAAACTATTTTATTTACGTTAAATTGCTTTTTGTTGATAGCACTTGATACTCAAACTATTTTGCCAAACTGAGCAAAATTGACTTACTCATTTCTAGTACTGACTATGATATTAATGTTATCCCCACTCACCTTTGTAATAATTTCGTATTCATGCCAAATACAATGTTTAAAGACGTGTAGCTGAAAAAATTAATACATCCACGCTTTGTCCTGGACTTAAACCCAGAACATCTAGTACCGTATGCTGGCGTGCAACAAACTGTGCTACAAAACAAAAGTGTCAGCGATAGATGGGTTGATGTACTTTTCAAACACTTCTGTTTGAAGTGGTCAGTGGAATGTTTGCAGGATGCGTAGTACGTCGTACAACAGTACACTTTGTGGTCGAAGGGAGGGACGCAACAGGCCAAGTCATGGGATGTCCGAGGGGAGCGGGAACTAAACTAGGACTAGGGGGTCCAGCCCTCACAACGTTTGACACCAACAGTACTATGAGCCATAGATGTCATGTTGAAGCAGTAAACCGGACTCTCCAAGATCTCAGAATCTCAAATGTACTCATGGGTGGTGTCACTTTTGTTTTTGCTGGTGATTTTCGCCAAATACTTCCTGTCAAGAGCAAAAGGAACACGTGCAGACATTGTAAAAGCATTAAAAAAATCATCTCCATTATGGGGTTGAGTTGAAACACTTAATTTGCAGATAACATGAGAGCATATTTAAGGAAAAACAATGATAATGGTTTTCCACAACAATTGAAGTTCCTGGCAAAGTTAAACATTACAAATCCACTGATACCATCACGACATTGAGGACAGTGTACACTACTCTCAAGAATTTTTTAATTCATAAAATCCTTCTGGCCTGCTGTCACATGACCTCAAATTAAAGATTGGTATCCCAATAATGCTACTACACAACCTAAACCCACCTAATATGTGTAATGGCACGAGAGTATTGATAAAAGATTTGCGGAACATCATCACCGAAGCAATAATGTTAACCGGGCCTGCCGTCAGACAGCTAGCGCATATTCTACTTATCCCTATGATCCCAACAGAGCTGCCTATTCCTTTCAAGTGGTTGCAGTTTCTGATGGAGGAATCATTTGCTCTCGCAATAAACAAGTCCCAGGGACAAACTTTCAAATGTGTGGGAATAGAGTTGAGCAAGGGATGTTTTTCTCATGGCCAACTATATGTCGGGTTATCTAGAGTCGGAACTCCAGAAAATCAATATATTTTTCGACCAGAAAATAATAAAACAATAAACATAGTATACTAGTATACACAAAGGCTCTAACAAGTGTATTTAAATTTAATAAAACCTATGAAAAAAAAATTTTGAAATAAAAGGTTCATGTTTCCTATTTACGAAGAAAAGAAGTTAATTTGAGGATTATAGTCCTCGGTACTGTTAATGCAAATTTAATAAAACCCGTGGGAAAAAAAAAAACTAGGCCTAAGTGTCGCAGGTGGTTGCTATTAAAAATAATATGTTAATATTAATTTTATTACTTTGAGTCGTAACTACCGAGGAAATTTTCTAATAACTTTGAAAATGCAAATTTGAAATTTTGTAATAAAAAATATGATAAAACTTATTAATGCTATTATTATTTTTAAAAAAAATAAATAGAAGCCCAGCGAAGCTGGCAAGGTTACTTGCTAGTACGTAATAAATACATATTGTTCCTATCCAAGAGTTGTTTATTCATGAGGAAATTTCCTGCTGACCACTAGACATACTATCTTTGTATACAGCGAGGCCTGGTACTCCAAAAGTAACCTGTAATCTTGATCCAGCGTGCCTGACCTAGTGCATCCAAAACTACATGGATCATGTCACAGTTCAGACTCCAAAAAGCAACATGCGGCAGGTTTCTTTTTTTACTTCTAACAACATTTCAATAAGATTAAAAATCATAAAAAAACTGCTCATTCTTGTTGAAGTTACCATTACTGCAAGAAAAAAAATTCACTTCAAAACAGCTTGGAGATGTAGTTGTAAGGGGCACTATCATACACAATTACACTTGTTGCATGGCAACATTGACTGAAACCATTATAACCATTTGAAACATTTTTTTTTGGTGAGGATGTTGTTGGTTGAAGGAGACTGTGAACTGGACCACAAACAACACTTCCAAGAATAAGATACATTATATATATTTAATGTATATATAAAATTGTACAAATACAATGGTTTACAAAACCAGTTTCACTGGTAACAATGTCTCTTGACATATAATAAAATTATTCTAGACTTACGAATGAACAACCCGGTTAAGATTAGTCACACTTGCACTTTGGGAAACCCTGGAGAGAGCATGCAACACAGCTGAATCAGGGGAACCAACCATGGCGACTACTGACAGCTAGATGTTCTGCCAGGCCACTGGGGACTAATGTGACATTTCTTTTCACTCATACAACTGAAATTTATTTATAAATAAGGTGAACTGTTGATAATGTATGTATTTCGACGTGCATAGGCCGCACATTTTTACAAAAAAAAAAAAAAAAAAAGACTAACAAAAAGTGGGGTGCAGCTTATATATACAAGATATTGGCATTAATTTTTTTTTTAATTTTTTTCCCTCAAAAAATATTTAGAAATTTGTCGAAATACAGTACATTTTAATGTTTTAATTCTTGAAGGGGGGGGGGGGGGGGAACACTTGTGCAATTATTCAGTCACTTGCATTTATAAGCAAAATAACAATCCCACACATGTAAAATGTAAACATGTTAGAGCTCGCCCATTGATGTCATACATGAGAAAATAATTTCTCTGCTGTACAAGGGCACAATGGTAAGATGCCATTTTGTGTAACATGTTGCTGTAATTTTGCTTTCTCAAGTCACGTTACCATCTGTGGAATAGTAATTGTGTAATGTATATTTGTAAACAGTGCAACATAATACAAATTTCCTGTCGCAAATGTTTTTTAGGGGAGAAATTAAGTCGGAATTTATTATGGTTGTTGGAATTGTAACTTAACCATATTTACAGGAATACAAAAATTCAGTGCCTATATTTTAAATATTAATTATTCCTAATTTTTCATCAAAACGATATGGTGTGGCCTACACACACCAAAATAAGATACGTCTGGTTTTTAGATTAATTGGCTCAAAGATAGTATACAAAAAGGTATTTGGAAAACCATACCTGAATAAATTCCTTGCCACAGCACTGCATTAAGTAGGTACAACTACCCCAAAGGTAAAATGTCATTAAACACTCTCCCTTTTTTTAAATATAGTATGGTGAATATTAACAAATAGAATACCTGGACAGTTAGCCAACAACAGGAATGCCAAGTGCTCCTTTCAAACCTTGCAGGTACTGTATACTACAGTATTTTGAAGACGCTACGTATTTGTACCTTCCAATAGTTGTAAAAGAAGACTGCACTAAATAAGATTGGAAAGTGTTCCAAAATAAAAGGGAATAGCCACAAGGAAGGCCACAGAACAGGTGAATCAACAGCAGTGATATTAAAACGGAACGGTGGGCCCTGAAAAATCACTCTCACTGCATGCAGCTTTCCAAAACATCTTGAAGATCTGAGTCCATTTCCTCATGTCCATTTCACCACCTGCATTTTCTACAGCTGTACAGCAAGCAATGCTACAGCTCAACTTTCAGTAGCTTCCTGTCCACACAGTAAATAATGGGATCTAATAAATTACCAGAGTTTGCTAGATGTATTTTATAATAAATACATACTGCAAAAATCTTTATCTATTGTGGTTTAGATAAAACCAACAGTAAAATGTTAAGCTTACCAAAAATATATAAAAGGACAGAAATTCAAGTACTTGTAAACTAGTACTTATCGCCAGGCACACACACAAAGAAGAATGGCAACCGCGTGAAAAATGTGTTATCCTTCTTTGTGTGTGCACCTGTAGAGAAGTACTAGACTGTGAGTACTTGAATTTATGTCCTTAAAACATATTTTCAGTAAAACCTTTATTTTACAATACATCAACCAAAGGCTGAGGCTAGTTAGAAGGGCATTTAACATTAAACCCTTTCATGCAAAATGGAACAGTAAAATATTAAAGTCATCATCATTTTAATGCATTACTGAAGGAACGGAAGTAAGCAAATGGCAGATGAACTGAACTCAAAACATTTTATGAAAGAGTAGTAGGACACTTGTGCATGATGCAACATGGCTAGTTCCACTGAATGCATCCAGGGTTTTACACTGCCTTTCCCAGTACTATCAACACTTCCACTATATATGCCTCTGGTATGCAACAGTCAATTACAATATACATTCAATATTTCCATCAAGATATACAGTACCTATAACAACTAATTTAGTATCAAAAACAGTGTGAAAGATCCTACATGCAGCATAAAATTTAATTCCATTAATTATACTTTTGTATGTTGTGGAACACATACCATCATTTGTTTACAGCCAGCATTCTGAAAAGCGCTGAGAGATTGTATTAATAAAAAATCTCAGAAAATCAGACTGTGGCAGATTTTTTTATTTTATTATTATTTAACCTTTAATACCTAGATTTTGCACCATATAGACCAATAATGTGAGGAGATATTTATATATTATTCTCTTAAACAAGATTATACAAATGATTTTTATGATGTTCGCAAATGCTAGTACAAATAAAAAGTGTGTTTACAGGTAATTTTTACAAAATACACTGCATTTCTGTTTTAGTTAGAAAGCTAAATTTCGGTGTCAATTAATTTCTCTGCTACAGCAAAATAAATGTTTCTTGAAGTCCATAACATATTTGAATGTTGCACAGACAATTTTTGAAAGGCTTAGTCCAGTCTCCTAAGTTGTAAACCATTACTGTACTAACATATTTTTTTGAACATCAGTAGCAAAAAAACCAGTCGACTCCATGAGCAGTCATCTCATTCCAGAATAACACAGAGGAAACACACATGAAAAGTGATCCACAGGGTGACATTTAACACACACACAGTTTCTGTCTCTCGTGTGTGTATTATTTTCCCAGAAAAAAAGAGAGAGATAGAGGCGTAACAAAGCACTGGTTGTAAAATGTATAAAAGGACAGGAATTCACACTCTAGTACTTGTCGACAGGGGCGCACACACACAGTTGTACAATTGTGATGTTTCGCTGGCTAGACAAACTTCGTCAGGACATGTATCACCACATTTCACTGGTTGCTCTTAATGTTCCTCTGCTGCCACCCTGCATCACTCCAACGTAGTAGAGTACTTAAGATTAAGAGCACAGAGGTTGGCTTATTCAACAGAATGCTTTCACAGCTTTCATTACATGTGCTTGGCTTGAGTAAAATCCAAAGCAAAGTAAAAGGCTCCCCAACAACTAGGTCTGCCAAGAGGTACAGTGTAGGGGGTAGGGCTATTCAAACAGTGGCCTACAGGCCCCATATAGTTCACTCAACTCATCAGCATGGACCACCAACAAAATATTTTACCCGCAATTATTTTTTTAATCTAAATTTTTGAATACAGTTACCTTATTTTATATCAACTGTAACTGTCACTAGTGTACAATTTGTAATAAAATCATATATTATTTCATTCTTACATCATTAAAATTAACTTAGAAGCATGCACAAGTGTGTAGCCCATAGCGGCCAGACGATCAGGACTAGTTGTATAATAAAGGAACAATATCGCTAATGACAGGCAGTGTGAATAGTTACTGTAGCACCACCCACCCCCAACCCAGCCCACAGTAAACACCCTAACTGGGAAGCTCTACAAACCAGGTGCTAAATCTGTGGGTAGCAAAACCAATCTTTCAATGTCCAGGCATACTAGATATTGAAATGTAGACCTACAAGTCTTATGTGAAGACACCCTGGCACACCTTAAGGAATCCCTGCTTAATTTAGGGGGAATCAAGCAGTTTGGCTATGGAATAAACCTGTTTTTTCATGCCCTGATATACTGGAGGCGGAAGCATCAACCTACGTGTACTATGCTAGGATGATCCTGATCCCAATCTCAATCTCGGGAGAAATCTGCTCCCAGGAAATATTTCCGCTGAGGTTGAATGGAATAAGGCTGAAAGGGAGTGACAGCTTAGTGAAGGAGCCCATTTGATTGAACTAACCCCGATCCCTTTGTAAGATGGAATACAGAAGACTTAAGATGTACTGTCAGTAAAACGGATTTTGTAAACTAAAGTAACACCACAGTTAAATCTCATTATATTTATCACATGTCTGGGATTTTATAAGCTGCCAACGGAAATGGCTAGTATCCAACACTTGGCTAATGGTGAACCTGGATATATATCTGGATTACCCAATAATGATGTCAATAAAGCAATCTGCATATGCTAGTGTGTTAGTTATGAGCACTTGTACGCACTTAAAGAGGTAGTGGAGTGGATGGCTCTTAACAACAGATTCTTGAGCACAGATGGTTAAACGCGGTGAATATGAAGCAGCGCCAGACTGCAAGGGTGGGGGGGAAAACTCACTGACCCACAGCATCATCCAGTATGAATCCCATGTGTGAACATCCTGGAGCAACTCAGTCAGGACCTGAACCTAGTTCCCCTTGGTGGGAAATGAGTGCTTTAACCACTACACCAACCATGGCCCTCTACAGTGTGGATGGGAAAGAGGACCATCTCAAAGGCAGACGTGAATAAACTAGGAGTTATTTTGGCATGAGACTGTGTGCGCGACAAACCAGGGTGTGCACGGCACTCTACACTTCCTATGTGCACTCAGACCTTCATGGTCCTCTACTGGAGTTGCCACATTTACCTGATTAGAGGCAGATCTCATTTATAGATGACCCTTCCTGGTTACAGACTTGATGCCTGGGAAAATACAAAGATGAAATAATCTCCTGAATGACTATACCTACTAAAATTCTTAAGCCAGACCTCCCAACCCTCCCGATTTTGGCGGGAGACTCTAGATTGTCTAGGTTGTCTCCTGCCCTCCAGATTTTTCATCAAAACCTCCTGATTTTCTATCGTATTCGGTATTGGATATCCTCTATCTTTGTTTGATAGGTCAAGCAGAAAATGTAATTGATTATTGCAGGTAATGTCATAGTGGATACGCAACATCATTCACCTGCCTATAACACAATAGACTATCGATTGTTGCGTTTATGCCTCGAGACTTGTTTGTGAGTTGTTAGCGCCATTTTTGTCAGTTCCATCAGTGATTGTTTTTCAATGAGTTTGAAGTGAAATGTCGTGCGTAATTTTGGAATGTCAAAAATATATTAAACTATTTACAGATATGCGTTTTCTGTTGAGTATCCATGTACAAAGGAATCTCGGAAAGGTGCAACTCGCAGTTTTTGTTGTGTGTGTAAGTGGGATTTTTCTGTTGCCCATAGCGATAAAGGTGATAGCAAACACATGTAAACAAAAAACGCAAGGAAAAAACGGCGTGTGTAGAAAGAAATTGCAAGCAGAATTTTTGTGTTAAAGAAGATGACTGCAGAAGTGTTACACGTGCGGAGTGTCTGTTCACTTCTTTCATCAACAAACATAACCTCCCTTTCAATTGGGCTACCCTGCTGGGCCATTGTTTTGGAATAACGGCTTTTTTGAAGGAGACGTATTAGACCCACAAAATGAATTTATATGGGTTTTACATGGCTTACTTGTTAGATATTTTGCTATTTAACGTTCATGATACAATATTGACAGTGTACATATTTTTCACACGTTTTACCCCCACAATTTCCCTGATCTACATAGCCCTCCCATTATCATATTTGTGATTTGTGTTGTCCTAGTTAATTTGTGTTCTGTGTAATTAGTAGAGTGGAATTGTATACTTTTCGTGATTTTTTTTATTTTCGGAAAATTTGCTATTTTCAACAATTACCCTCAAGACTGCAAAATCAGTTACATCAAGGAGACAGTAGCAGCAAGGCAGGTTGAAAAGAAAATTATATGATGTGCATATAGGTATTTGTGGTGCTGTGTGAAATGTTGCAAAATTAAAAGTAAAAGTCATACAACTACAATTTTTGGCAGAGTAGGTAAACAAAGGCTGAAGGCTTGAATTGTGGTGGGGGGGGGGGGGGGTTTGAAAAATCTCCTGATTTTTAATTTCTGGAAGTTGAAGGCTGCTTAAGCTTATTTTTATGTTAATCTACCTCAGCATAATCAGTTAGTATTTACCTGCAGAAGTGTAACTCTTGTGTAACGGTTGCACCTATATTTTTGAGCCTAAATATCTACTTTGTTTTCCTCTGTAGAGTCTCCCTTGCATATGGGCCACACAGACTGTGGTATATCTATACTTACAAATACACAAGTAATATTTTTCACTTACTAATAAAGAGACAGTGGATCACTGTCTGTGATTGGCCGAAATATCCTGCTGGGGGCGGGGTGCTGACATACTGCTAAAGAAATGGCAGCACATCCATTATCTTACGTGAGACATGTTTGTTACTAAAGAGTTGTACTGAAAATCTATTTAACATTAAAAAGCAATCTACTTTATGGAACTTGTATTCTATTAGTTACAGCTTGGCAGACAACTGAAATCAACCTGTCCCTCGGTACCAATCTTTGCAAACTTCCTACTTTGGAGTTGTCATAGATATGACACCTTGCTTATGATGGAAGAGTTATGACAATATTATCATCACTCACATTTTCTTGTGGCCAACATAACACCCCTATCCATACAGCACATCACAGTTACAATGGGTCCACTTAGGAAAGAGCCATGCCAGAACTACTGGCGCACTTGTCTAGCAGTCCTGTGAACTTTTGAACATTCCCGTGTCACTCTAACACCCCAAGCAAGCTCGCAGAGTAACATTTGCAGACAGCAAGTGTTTACCACAGAAATGTTAGGCTGGTGATGTTTCTTAGACATGGCCTCCCTCTGTAAAATGTGTTTGGTCAAATTGCCAACACAATCCAATAACTTGTCTCTGAACTCTTAAAACATGTCCTGCAATACATTATACTTTAAATGATAGTAAACCCACATTAATTCCACATGAATCTTGAAAGTATCACTTTGCAGCAAGCAAAGCAAAATCAGATATGTATGTCAAAATCAAATTTTCTGGATTTTCTATACACACATAAAAATTTTTTTTTTTTTACTCATAATGACAGATGTAAATATACAGTATCTTATAGCAAAAGAGTGTTTAATTTTACAAGATTCTTTTTACTAGTAACTGTGGAAGACTGATGCAATGAGTAGACCACTGTTATGTTTTACCATACTCTATTACAACTGTTGCCGCTAACGGGCAGTGCAAACAAATAATGAGTTATCACATTTAAATATTACATTTAAACATTATTTTATTCTCTTTCAAAACTCTCATCCACAGTAAAAAATTTTCTTTTCCAAACTTTTGTAATCAAAGGTGAAAAATCTCCCACCACCACAAGTGTTACAGAAAAATGTATTGCACTTTCTTTAATCCTTACAAAAAACTATGTCAAAAATATTAAAAATTCAGCACATAAAATGTATACATTAGACACCTTCAGACAGTGGCATCTACACCATTACATAAAACATTGTATGACATATGTAGGCGGTGTAGAAGCAAGGCAAGGATAAGACACAGAATACACACTATTACACCTACTTATGTACACATACAGGTTCAACAACATGACTAGATCCGTACATAAAACATTATACAATAGCTGTACATACATTCTTGTCTTTTTGCTAAACAATTGTCTCACATGGACACATCATGTTCGGTGGTCCAGGAAAACGCTGCCTTACATACAGCTGCACTTAAAAACGATACAAAAAAATACAAAATGTCATTATAAAGAAGGTTAGGATGTTCAACGAGAAGTGAAAAATAATTTCACAATAACCAGATGTTCACAGATTTTCTTCACAGTAAATACAATTTTCTAACACACTTTCATTGTGTTTTAATGCAAAAACACCCACATTGGAATATAAAAACCAGAATCACAACCAGCTTCAGCTGGTTGTGGATGCTGGTATTAGTTCTAGTACATATTTCAGAAAAAAAATTTAATGGCAGGAAGTCAGTTAGTACAGTATGTTATCAACATGAGGAACTGTTTCATGCTACGTACTATTTACAGTAGGATAATGACAAGCAAAAATATGAAATGGACACGTGGCCCTAGCCTGGAATCAGCTATATTCTCTCTCCTCCCGAAAGGCAACGCAGAGAAGATGACACAACACAACACCTGTTCTTTGTACACTTTCCCTTTACCTCACCCTGGCACCAAGAGAGACACTATTGTTTGGCAAACATGAGTAACTTGACCAAACTGTCTGAATACGGTGAGCTGAGCCCCATACACTGGTGAATAGTACAGTTAGGATAGATTACTATCTTAAAGTGTCCAGCACAAGCACACATAAGCTGCTGCTACTACTGTCTAATTATGTCTACTTCCAACTTCTTTGAAGCCCTGCTAAAATTATTAGGGATGGGCCGATACCGATACATCGGCTGATTACCCCAAAATCTGTATTTGTTACAATCGGCCATGGTCCAACCAATTCATTTCATCATTCCCAATGATTTAATCATCATGTAAATTACCACACTTGGTTATCTTGCGGGACATGGTTTCACAAACAAAGAATTTTATTTTTGCAACTGAAAAACTATTTTCTTAATTTTATTTTTATATTTTAGTAACAGGTGATTCGAAATTAAATGAAAAATTAAATGGCTGGCTTTGGTTAACTTTATATCTGGTGAAATTAATAAAATAAATGTGTATTTAGTACTGGTGCCTGCTTTTCAGGTAGTTAAAATTCATTTGTAAAAAAAATAGATGTTTTACAGCTACAATATTCATTATACATTTTCATTCATGTAAACATCAACTTTATATTGAACTATTGCTGCCACATTGTATATTGATATTTCATTTGCAGCATGGCACAATTCATAAATCGATAAGTAGAAAGGTTGACTGTCAATATATGAGCTGAATCGCTACGGCTATGGTGTTCGTTCAGTGGCAGAATTATAACTACATGTAATTTATTTATAAAGGAGCATCTCTAACCAAAAATGTTGGTGATATGACGAAAGTAAATAGTATGTACATATAAAGCACATGGATGTAATTTACGCACTGAACATTCCCACGGTATTTATAAAAACTGCCGTCTTTAGGCACATTCTACAATGACATGCATGCGGACGCTGATAATGTACAGATACACATAAGAAAGCTGGGCATCTCTCAACTCTTCCGTGTCCGTGAATCTGACTTCGACCACGGCTTCTCCCTAGAGCGTTTGCCCACCGCAGCAAGGGACCTGCGCCGACACGGCGTGCATTCTACTTAGGGTACAGCAGTGTGCAGTGTCTGGTGAAGTGTGTCAAGTCAGTGCAACGCAGTGCAGGGTACATTAGAGCAAGCCAGGTGTAGCAGGGGGGCAGTTTAGTGTAGGAATGTGAGTGTGTGTTCAACCAGTCAGCTACTCCCCATGGTGGAGGAATATGTAATATGTTCAAATTGTGTTGAAAACGTAAAATATATGATTAATTCTTCATGCAATACACAGGCATATTGCGAGACTGGGAAAGACATACATACCAAAGCCAATTTAGGCGCGCCTGCTTTCATTATTGTTTTCTGTAATTTCCTGTTTCTTTACATTTCACGTGTTTCACCCTCACATCGTCCATCAACTTGTATTAAAGGTTCATTACGTCTTTTGAAGTGTATTTTAATTTATTGTGTGCCTCCTACACCTGTGCTCGACCCCAAGTAAGTCTAATGGTACTTTGTACAAGAAAGTAGTACTGTAGTGCCCACCACCGCTGGCCCTAGCGTCCGCGTGCCAGGTCAGTCATCACTCGGCACCTGGAGGGGTGGATGAGTTGTGTTGTGTGTCGCGTCGCGCGTGCCCGGGTGGCGTTCAAACTTTGCTACTAATCATCTTAATTTGCAATAGACTTTAAACTACCGGAACATTTTTATGTTTAGCCACCCGGGAGAACAGCCTTCCTCTTTCAGTTGGTTTGCATCGCCACCATGAGCTTACTTGTACCTCTAACTATTGTGTAGCCCACATAGCCTTTTGCTCAGTTTCACCATCACCGACCGGTTAAGCTCAGTACCTATGTATGTTGCTTTCAAGAGGAGTATGTATATTCACGGACGAATAAATAATATCACTCAGGAAAGTGCATGTTTAATTCTGTCTACGCCTCTGGGCGCATAAGGGCACAGGACCCTCAGTTCCCACCATTTCTGAAGTGTGCATTTTATGTGTTTATTTAAAGAGTGTTCTGTACTGCAGTATTTTCAATTCAACGTATTTAATTCAGGTGGTGTGTGGTCCGCCCTAAGAGTTCACGAAGCTTTACATTTAATAGTTATTCATCATTCTTCAAGGAGCCAGGAAAGGATGGCATTGGTCGTTGGGGCACGACCTGGAGCATCAGCAAGAGACAGCTCTACAACTATGGCACTGCCTCTGGCGATTCCTGGCGCCGGGCAAAACTTAACCTATTTACCAAATTTCCACTTAAATGTTCCTTTTTCATTTCTCCATGCCATGGAGACACCCACCTGGCATCAAATCCATGTAGCCAATAGGAATAAAGTATTCGGTTTGTTGGTATTCGTTTTTGTAACCATGGTATACACAGCAACAAGTGCTTTGATTTGCCATAGCGATTATAATTTTTGTTTTAATAAATGTGTAAACATGGGTCAGCAGTAGTATTTACGTATATTTAAACACTATAAAAATATACAAAATGAGATGTGTATATTATAAACAGTAATTTGCAACAGTTGAGTATTTTTGATTTTGTACGTTTATTCGTATTGTAGAATGGTTAAAATTCATCCTGAGTCGTCAACTTGTTCCGCTTGTGTTTCTGAGTCCATTTTCTTGCGTATCCATGCATTGTAGAACAGGCCTTACTCATCTTCTATGTTTTGTGGTTATGTTCTTGACAAATACGGCATTTGCAACCATTGGGCGAGGTTGATGATTGTAGCCGGCTGCTTACCATTGCAAAACCGGTTAAGAATGCCAAAAATAGTTACTCTTTTACATCGTGCCTAGGAGTTTGATAAAGGGAATTTTTTTTATAAACTGAGCAAAGTGCTAAACTGCTATGCAAAATAACTCAGACTCAATATAAAAAATTAAAAATGAAATGATTTGTATCAGCACTGTCTGCGAGATCAGCCAGAAAGTTTCAGTATAGGTAATATCTGCAAAATGGGGTTTGGACCCATCTCTAGAAATTATACTTTTGGGATACTTGCTACATATCCTTCCGCAAAATGTAAACAAAATATACACAAGCCTGGGTAAAGAATAGATGAGAAAACAATACACAAAGTATGCATCAGACACACACAGACAAAAATTAAATAAATTTGTTTCCTATAGTTTTACCTAAAAAAATATCAGTACCCATATTAATAACATATCCGTACAACAAATTTACTTTAAAAATAATGGGTAAAAACTTAATCAAAAAATATACGACAAACAAACAGTTTCTTACTAACCATTACCAATGTATGTATGTATGTCTTTTCTCTGTTTTAATGCAAGATGACTACATATGAGAAACTGTATTTACCCATGTACCTCCTGCGTACCTCACCCCACATTCTGAATACCCTCCCAGCAAAAAATATTTTCACACAGAGTATTCAGTTCTAAAAACTTGGGTTGCAGCACGCAGCTGTGTTGTACAAGCTAAACTAAATGTGGCATTTATTTGAAATAAACACAACCAAATTTGAAAAAAGACATCATCTTGGAAATAGGGAAAGGCATTATATGTAACTTAAGCTATTTTGCCACCCAATACATGGACTGCTGCATGCACTGAGCAATCAATAACATAACTGGAAACTGTTAGTTAACATGTATAGTTTGAACACGACACAAATAGAAGATGTATTTTAAGAACAAAAGAATATCTGATGGCACATCACACCTTATATATGCATAAATATGGTAAACATGCTATTATTTGTCATGCTGCAACTATTGTTTAAAAAGTTCACATGAAAAAACCATTAACAATGCCAAAAAAAAAAACCTTTTAACCTGGACTGCTTGTCTGCCGGCTGCAACTGTGTGTTTGTGGACCAGCATGAAGCATGACGCTCAAATCGCAACTCTCATAACAAGTCTACTTTGTTTCTTTCAACCAATATCACTTGGCTGACATCATTCTTACCAAAACAATGTGTTCCTTGAAAGGTGTGAAAAGCAGTGCACGTTACGACTAACCTGACTATTTTCAGTACTGTATTTATCTCCAAAATCTTAATCTCCATATAAGACCCTCACTACCACTTTTCAAATTTGTGAGTGAGTGAGTGAAGAGATTTGGGTGGCTCTTAACATCGAGGTCTTGAGAGTTGACAAGGGTGAAGTGAGGTGAGTATGGAGCAGTGCCAGAATGAAGGGGCAGGCGAAACAGGAGATCCTCGAGAAAACCAGTCGACCAGTGGCATCATCCGGCACGATTCTCACATCCGAAAATACAGCAGTGACCCCACTGAGAATTGAACCTGGTTCGCATAGGTGGGAGGCAAGTAGTCTAACCACTAAACAACTGCAACCCCTTTCAAAATTGTTTCTGAGAAATAATGTGTGGGTGGCACATGAGTAGATATGATAAATATTATATAATTTATAGATAAATATGTGTAATGTTTAGTTGAATGAAAAATTAGGTACTTTAATGTTAGTGGGAGTATAAATAAATTGTGCTATCTGATATATTAAGGCAATGGCCAAACATGTTAAAAATGGGCTACTTTTTCCATGGTTCCAATTAAAATGTGTGAAGATACCACAAACAGAGTGGTCACAGTGCATGCACTACTTGCTGCTTGGCTCAGTGGCCCTCCTTGGTGCAATGTCTTAATAAATCACCTTGTGGCAAAATCAGCTACTCTTTTGCTCATAGAGAGAGTCAACATTCCTGCACTCATACTGACTCCAATGCTACTACCCCTTCACTCACAGCACGAGCAGTTGGACCGGGCAGGAGGGAGAAAATGCTACTATAGGCTATTCACAGTAAAGTTAGCATTTATTGAAGCCCTCTCATTTGAAATAATAGACAATAAATATATTTTATTGTAGCCTTAGATGTTAACTTTCAAGTATGATGAAATATGTACACTGTTTATTATTTACAGGATAATATTAATTTTAAAAAGTGGTAGAGGGATAAAAATGACTGATAGGAAGAAAAATAACTAGTGCCTCAAAAGTGCTCACTTTACAATGAACAGCCTGTAATGTCGCAAACAACATATTTGGCGATTGGAATCGCAGCTCGCTTTTACTCACTCAGTGGAGACATTAAACTTAAATAAAGGCGCTATATTAAAATAAAAGAATTCAAGTCTCTGATTATTTCCTTTGTATTTTATTCCTAGTTCAAAATAAACATTCACATTCCTCCATTAATACAGAGTCACGAACAGTCAGCTTAACGAGACACCGCCATTTTACATCACTGGGACGCTACTCCCTCAGCGCGGGGGTAGATCGGTCCCTTGTGAGGGACCTTGGCCACCCAGTTAGTTGTCAGTTAGCTTGCGGAGGCGAGGAGAAGCTAACCCCCTCCCCCCTCCGCACCCGACAAACTTACTTTATGCTGTAAAGCTAGCATTCTTTTACAGGATTCCCAGGGTAGCGCCTGAGAGCTGTTTCCGTAGCTGAGTTTTACTCTCTTTTTTTCTGCCTGTACGGGATAAAAGAGAGTGGTGAAGTTAATTGAATTTATCAGCGCAGAATTTTAAAGTTCAGGACTTGTGAAGTACTGTCACGAGCTCCCTGTGAGAGAGCTAGCGACAGTTTGGTATAAAAAGCGGAGGTTAATAGCCAAATGAAGTTAAATTATCGATATAAGTAGCTTTCCCATGACTGGAGTGGCAAGGGTTTATATAATTAAATTAATTATATGTATATTGAAGTGGCGAATTTAAGTTGCGCGAAAATTTAAATCAGTGTAGTTGTTTCAGTAATTACTTCATATCTTATGAGTTATTGTTAAAAACCATTAAATAATCTGATTGGTGTATAAATGCATGTCTGAATGTACCGTGACGAGCGACTAAAAGTCAAGTAAAACATGTTAACTCGGGTAAGTCCGAGAGCGATATGGCTGGCGCGATGCTAGCGCCAACTAGTTTTGTTCAACGTGGTCGATTTTTGTCCCGGACCGATCGGAAAATTCTGGCCAGTTTTGGGGCCTTATTTCTATGAAATCGGGCGATATAATTGCGCTGAAGGCGTGAATTTATGTTTTTAAAGTTGTTTTGAACTATATTCCGTATTGATAATTATTTAGACTTGTAAAATTTGAAAGCAGAGCCATGAAAACACGTTGCGTGAGTGAAGTTAAACAGTAATATAGGCCAGAGGGCTCTGATTAGCCGAGAGAACTTGGTGGGGCGGGGCTTATGAAGTTGCTCGAGAGATGGCAGCATGGTCGTTAATTTACCATCAACAGCTTTTATTTGACACTGAAAAATTTAAATAAATTAAAAGCGGTTGTAATTAAAGTTATTAAATCGTCTTAAATAAATAATTGGTGCTGCAAAACTTAAAATGTTCAGTTGTGTACGACTAGAATATATACGCGATTATTTTGCTCGTCATAGTGATTAATATTTATGTAATGTGTTTCCGAGTCGCTCCAGTACAGAGTAGGGGAAATTGGTATATGCGGGTCTAGTTGACAGGCTAGGGGGCTGCAAATGACGCCATGGCTTCGAGAAGTAGCCAGGTTCTCTCATGTTTCTCTGTGATGTTGCGGAGTTTTAGTATGTAGGGGTGGAAATGAGCCATGAGCGAGGCGAAGTCGCATGCTCTAAGGAATTCCATGAGTTCATGGAAATCCTGCATAACGCCTCGCATCTCTCCTGGCGAATTTCGCTGGCGAGGGCGGGACTGAGGTTGTGTATTTGGCATTGCAGGGGTGTCAAGAGTGGGAGCTGGTTTGTGAATAGACGCAGAGAGTGCCTGCGAATACGTTTTGCCGGGCTGTAATGTCCTGACTGTGAACCTGGACGGGGCAGGAGGTTGTTTTGCAGTTTTTTTTGGCGCGATTTTCGCAGCCGCAGCAGTAGTTCTTTTCTGCACCAAGTCCAGGAACTTGGAGCAGGCTTTTGAAAGAGCTGTGTGTTCGCCTGCGCAGTTACTGCATGTCGGCTTGGAGTTGGTTTAGTTTCTTTTGCAAGCACTCTTGGGGTGAGGGCTGGCGCAGTGAGGGCATTTTGTCGGCATTGAACAGTGATTTTTGGTGTGTCCTAAAGTGAGACAGTTGCGGCATTGTGCCACGTCTGTCGGCCGTTTCTGGTATTGTCGGGGTTGAACTATTGTCATATTTATCCTCGTGTCAGAGAACAGAGGAGGGAGAGAAGTGTTCTGCGCAGCCGTGACACAGAAAAAACGTTGCGGCTCCAACGTGAATTTGTTTGGGTCTGTTTGGTCTGTGATACGTTTTTTAAATTGATAAATGTGCTGGATTGAGTAGCCGGCACATTCCAGGTCTGCCTTGATGTCCGCAATGTCGGTTGTGGGGTGGAGTTTAAAAACTACTTTCTGTGGGAGCTCGGAAGCTTGACAGAAAGTAAAATAGTGGATGTAGTTCGCATCTAGCATTGTGCGAGCAGCTGTGAAAAAAATCAAAGTTTTTAGTGAGGATTTGCGTTCCCTGAGCTGTGGGGAGAAGGGAGAACCCATCCCTACTAATAGCTCGCAGTTTCTGAACAAGTAAGTTGTATTTAGTGGCGTCAGGAACCACTAATCTGAACTGGTTTTGTTTTTTCTGTCGTGTTTGAGGTGCAGCCGGTTGTGTTTTGTGGGTGGAGATGCTTGAAGAGCCGGGATGGTTAACTGTTGAGGTTTTTTCTGTTACCTCTTTAAGCGGGGAAAACCTATTTTGTGTAGGAATGGTGTTTGTTTGTGTCTCAGACGACACAGAGTGGAGACGCTTGTTCTCCTGCGTGGTTGTTCTGTCCCCTTTTTGTTTTACAATCTGGAAGTCGGTTTCCATTTCCAATTTTTCATTTCCTACCGCCGGTGTTGTTGGTCGGGAGGAAGTTGGTGTGGTGATTGTTGGCGTTGTTGGAGCCGAGAGTGTAGCAAGAAGGAGGTCAATGTGGTCAGGGATGCCTTGAGGAAAAATGTCGTAAAGGGTTTGGTGATTAGGTCGTCTCTTTGCCAGTTCTAAGAATCGCTTGTTTTCCCGGAGGTACTGCAAGGAGTACGGGCCAGTTCCCGTCATCCATGATGGCTCAGTCAGTTCCCCGCCCGCCGCCATGACCCGCAAGGGAGGTGGGGGAGGGGTAGGCTCTGTGTGGAGCGACTCGCAATGTGGTGGTGTTTGCAAATTGCGAGAAATTGTTGCTAGGAAAGTACCTAAATCGGTGCTGTCCACTGTGACCGCTGACCCACTAGGGGCTAGGCTCAAGATGACCTGTTTCCAGGCCGATCACAGTGTACAGGGTGTGTGCCGCGAAGCTATTAGTCGTATACAGCCAGAAGAAGCAGAGACGCACCCTCCTTAGTCGAAGGCGAAGACAACACTTGATTGCTGCCTTGTGATTGATGTTGTGCTTAATGAGACAGACAAGCAAAGAACAGTGCCACAGTAGTTAATTTATTATTCAAGTCACTCAAAACTAGCATTGCATGAGAAAGTTACAAACGTCAGAGGGACGTCAATTCCCTCCTGGCACCCTAGCGACCTCCCTCACCAGTGCAAATAATTTAGTAGAATTAAGTTTGTCCGAAAAACTGAAATAAAAAAAAAGAAGTGAAGGTTACGTGTGCGTACTGGAGTGAGCAAAATTTGTCACGCTCGATGCATCTCCTCTGAGAGCCGGTTGAAAACTGTTAGCGGGCGGCAGACACACCCGGCGTAAATCTCCCAGCGCACTACCCCCACTCCTTGCACCAGGATGCCAAAAACCTATCCAAATAAGGGCATGGCATGGTAAGGAATACCTTCAGAATATCGTGCGACCCTCGTTGCAACCACTTCCCCATGCCACGCCGAACTGCGTCGTAGTAAAATAATCAAATTTCTAGAACGTTCTCAAAGCAAAAATTGTCTACAGAAGAAGTAAAAGCTTTTTATCTCAGTATGCCGACGCAACCTAAAGTGCGATTTTAGAAAAAGCAAACGTATAATAGATAAATATTCTAACACTGCCAAAACTTCAAATACTGATAAGCAATTTACAATTCTTTGAAAAATATAAGAAAATTAACCAAATGTCCCAATTAAATTAATAAACTGCATCATTACAAGCCTATATCAGAACACATAATGATGTACCATACAACTCTATACAATATCATTCCAATATTTCTTTCTAGCCAACCGCAACAGATCTGGGCGTCCCAGATTTCTGGGATTGTAAAACAGTTCTCACACCACATGGTTGCATGCAGAACTGCAATTACAAAATACATCACCAAACACTTGAAATGCAACAAACATTCTGTTTTATAAGCCACAGTGAATCAAACACATTAATGTAATGGAAAGCTTCTGGAGGTAAAAGTTATGTGTGCTATATATTGCTTCATCATATGATCTTTGCATGACTCATAACACCACTGATAAATTGCTCTCTGTTTTGTGCTTGGAGGAATAATTCACTTTAAGTGCTAATTTTCAAGGTTATGGTTCATCAGTTTTCATCGAAGTTTCAATGTCATTTGTATACAAATCTTCATTCGTAAGCCTTTCTCTGGCCAAAATTCAGTTGTACATATAGTTTCGAGTTAAGTACAGTAAACAGTTTTGTTGAATTTTTTTTATATAGAAAATTTGTATTCTTCCACTACATTTATCAAAAACAATGTGTACATTCCACTGCTTTCAAAATTATAGTTTACCTAGTCACTCAGGAAAGATTCTGTAAATAATTGTAAAAGTGATAAATAGTATAAACACTTGCAAATAAGTTTCACTACACAATACTGTTTTGGGCATACTAATCAAAGTTTATGATCTGTTACACTTATACAATAATGCCATTAATATGTGTAGCACCCAATGAAACCACAAGTTATACATTTTTTGTTCCATAGCCTGTTAACAGAAATGGTTATAGAATGGGAAAACATTTGGGCAAAATCTGGTTATCAAAAATCACTACGATAATGCTTTGTCTTAGGACCGTTCTAAAATTACACAAATGTGGATGTGTATCACATAAGTGGAGCATGCAACACATTTTGTGTTTAATCTGCAATGGGATGTATGCATACATGGATAACATATGGATACATGTAAGAAAGCTTGGCAACTCCCAACTCTTCCGCATCTGTGAATATGTGTAGCCAATAGGGATCAAGTATTTAGTTAGTTGATATTCATTTTCATGGCCATTGTGGTGTACAAAGCAACAAGTGCATGGATTTGCTGTGGCTATTGCAATTTTCATTTTCATTTTCATAAACACATGCGCATGGTTTGACAGTCATATTTACGTAATATCAAACACAACAATATAAAACTTATTGTAAGTAATTTGTAACACCTGAGTACTTTGATTTTGTAAGTTGCACAACTATACATTTCTTTGTATTGCACCATAGCTCAAATTCATCCTACTCGCCCGCTCATTCCGTTTGTGTGTTTTGTGTCCAATATCTTACGCACTTATGTATTTTAGAATGGGACATAAAAAGTGAGTACGGATGGAATGTTCATTTATTAAAGTATATCAAGGTCAATTATACTACCAGATATGATGGAAAATTTAGCTACTTACATTTAGCGTATAATACAGGAGATGTGTAATAGACATATCAAAACACAGGAAACATCTTTTTAAAAGAAATATTTCTGGTAGTAACTAGGCACGTGTTCTGCATGTTTAGTGCTTTCAAATGAAGGGAATTTATTATATGTTTTATAATTAGAATGTTACGACATCTAATTTATTCTATAGTATTGAAAACACTAGGTAACGTAGATTTTATAAAATTTGTTGAAAATTGAAATAGAATTAAATACTTTTTTTTAATAATATGTATAGAAGTAACCATACTGTTACTGCATAAAACTCAGTGCACACAAGCACAAGCATTTCACACAAACAGTTATAATGATAAGAACATCACAACTAGAGTTGTTCCGATACAGATACCCCGATACCATTACCGATACCTCAATACCATTGCCAATACCAATGCCCTTTGTACTGAATTTTAGAAAAAGTATTACTGTTAATAATACATTAAAAAAATTTTTCCTAGAATCGTTTAAGTAAAGATAATAAAGTCTTAAGAAATGCACATTTTCCCTTTCCAAAGTAAACACATCTACAGGCCCGAGAATAACTACCCTCTTGAAGTTACAGCACTGTTTTGGGGAACCATAAAATGTTTGGTTGAAAAAAGGCAAATAGCCCAAAAAAATAGTTTGTTGCATTTTTCTTGGTCATTAATTATATGTTAACATGCAGTAAAATGCAGGTGTTGTAGTTGCTTTTAGTCCTAATTGATATGCCAAAATATAAAAAACAAATAAAAAGGTAAAGTCTGGTTTAAAACTGCAGCTGTGGTAGCCAGAACCCTCTCGCTCCCTCTACTATGAATAAACTTGGCCAATGTTGTCTCAATCCTGCTACCTAGCCGCATCAGGGGCGTTTTTGTGTCCAGCAGCCCCTTGCTAAGCTGGGTCTGGACTCTGAAAAGGTTGCTGGCTCCCTGCTCTCTCTTGTCTGGAGATCCCAGAGAAAACCAGCCAACCAGTGGCATCGTCCAGCACTATTCCCACATGCGAAAATCCGGGAGTGACCCAGCCGGGGATTGAACCTGGTTTGCCTTGGTAGGAGGCGAGCAGGCTAACCGCTCAGCCACTGCAGCCCTGGTACTCCAGTAATTCGCTTTACTAAGTATTGTCCAGGTGTTTCAATGGCAAGCTATTGTAGCAGGACCATATTTCTAGCTGGCTGCCTATTGAGTGTTGGCAGTTGTAAACTTTTTAAGGACGTAGTGAGTTGTCTCAGGGTGCAAATTAAACTTTTTGTTGAGGAGTAAAGTTTTTTCTTTGAGACTTCTGGAGATTTGGTATAAGCACTATATGGCATACAATTAAAGCAAAATACCATGCACACTATTTGTAAAGGTTTAAGTTCCTTATATACCTAAGTAGTCATATCAGGGATATATTAGGTTAAAAAAAACCCAATACAAATCCAATGGGTACAAGTTATTTTTAACGATACATTTTTAGCAGTACAAATTACAGTAGGCAGTGTAAGGTAGTCCAAAAATGATAACTGCTCAAACAAATCCCGGATAAAATTTTTTTTTACAAAAACCCATTATTTAATTTTATTTTCATGCGTTATTACTCTTCAGGGAGGGAGATCACTTGTCCTAGCACGGAAATCATTTTTCTTACTTGAGACAGGGGAAAAAAATTAAGAGGGGTAATTCCTTGGCACCCCCTCGCTCCCCCCCGAACACCATATTGATTTGCACATAAGTGGTTCTTTGTTTCCTGCACTGCTTTGGTACATGCTTGTTGACGCTTGCTTTTATTTCACATTTTGTAATAAAATAAAATTTTACAGCCAGTTCACTGACATTAAATATCGCTCTGTCTTATGTCTAAAATGAAAGTGGAATAAACCAAGTATAAAATACAAATAAATTTAAACAATATTGTATTAATAACACTGGAAATACATGTTAATAATAATAATAATAAACCATTATATCAAACACTAGCAGTCTTCATAAAAAGAAATGTGCCAAGTTTTAATGATGTGGAAGCTAACGAAAACTAACTTACAAATGCAGATCATCACAAATTCTTGAAGTTTTGAATATTTCTATGCATTTTTCAAAATATAAGAAGAGTACTAATCAAAATTATTAAATTTATCTACAGTTGAACGCAGCATTTTATGATTAATTTGAAATCATGACATGAATTCTGAGTATCAGAAAGCGAATACCATCTTTAAATGGGAATAATGCCTGTCCCTTTTTTATTCACGGTTTACTGGAAAAAATTTGAGACCAATTTCTACCAATAACAACATTCCCTTCTTGGTTAACCGTTTACACAGCGCACCACTTTCTTTTTCGAGCTGCAGAAGAGCATGTGGCTTGGGTGGGGATGGTGATGTCAGCCACTTGATGGTGACAGAAACAAAGCAGTTTATAACAGGGATGGAGTGGGAAGCGGGCGACTTTCATGCTGCTCCACTATCATGCGGCTGCGCGGACAGCCAGAAAAACAGTTCACATTTGAAGCTTCTACTAAAGTTGTTCATGTTTTCCAGTGAACTCTCTATTGTAAGACTTTTCATGGTTCCCAATGGTTGTTTTATCGAGAGGGTTGCAATTCCAAGAGTCTTAGAAACAAGAATTGACCATACCTTTTTAAACAGTAATTACATTAATAAAAATTGTAAGTCTAATGCATTTAAGCATGTCTAGTTGTGGTATTTCCATTACACACAGTCTGCACCCGCAGACTGGCCAGCTTCCGCTTGCTTATGTTACTGATCAGTTGGCACAACTAACAGCAGCAAAACAGCCCAAGCCTTAAATATAATGCCCACTCTAATTTAATTTTTTAAAAGTGGTGTTTATTTAGAGCACATATGGTAGATTTGTTTAAAACAACATTCATGCATATAAGAGTTCAATTCTATTTGCTACTGTTGTTAATTAAAATAAAACAGCCACATTAAGAATATTTAAATTCAACTGGTCCACCGAATAACCAATGGTTAGGACTCAGGAGAAGCTATTTACCACAAACTGAAACACATCACACAACAATTTTACAGAAGTTTCCTAACATAAATTGCATGTTTTGAGTGTTACATTATTTTTACCATGACACCAGAATTAAAAATTATAAACATACTGTACTGTGATTAATTTTCTACTCCAAACAGAATAAAGCTCAACATGAAGCACTACAGCTTCTCAACACTGCTACCGCTATTCCACAATTTACACGGAACAACAATTATGGAATGGAAATTACAAATTATGTTGGAATTTGGAAGTGAATGAGGTACATAAACCTATGATAAAATTTAGTTACCATAAGAGAATATTTAAAAAATGATCACTGTGTGTGCTAACAGTTCGTTTTTAATGATATCACAAAATTATTAGGATATTCCATTGTATACACAGGTTTATAAATTTTAGAGTACCTATGCTATGCCATCACACAGTACACTTATGTTGCCAATGTGCTTCATGAGAAAGACAGAGTTAATGAACAAAACCTGGCCTGATGAAACCACTAAGACAAATACTTGTAACACATTCTTTGCTACAGTCCAATGACCCCCTAATGCCTGAACCTTGAAGACACAAAATCGCAACAAAGTCATGGTAAAAATACAGTACATGTACACTATGTCACAACAAAAAGCTGTCCTCACCATCTGTAGAGCACATCTCCAGCACAGTTCACTGTTCATTACAAGCTTTCAATGTGTACTGAAAAATACTGTCATTAATACAGATAAGACGATTCAGAGACTAGACTGATATTCTGCTTTCATAATTACCAATCAACTACTTAAGCACAACAACAAAGCCAAAGATTATGATTATGAGTTGCCGCTTTACACTCCCTCTCCTGCTTATGTAACATCTACACTTATACCACAGTATGTAGTATAGCGAAATGGTACAAACAAAAACTTATTTCCAACACAGCCAACTGCATGAACAATCTATGAGATATTTACACTTTGTCTTGAGGCATCACTGCATGTTGCACATCATCAAGTGATGTGTTCAACAAGACAAAGCAAATGGCCACCACTACACTTGTACCTAATGGTAATATCATAGTTTTCTATACAGAAAAAAAGAGTGTATGTTTATGTTTTCATGGGCTTAAACTTACATTTATATTTGTCTACATTTTTGAAACAATGCATGTTCAGTTTTTTATTGCAAGACACCAAGGATTTAATTATTTCATCATAACTGATGTGATGTGAATGTTAATTAGCTCCAACAATTTGCATCGCTATAGCCACTCATGATAATCAACCATTATAATATATTACTGGCTTCAATGTAATGTCTAAAAGGCAAGGCAAACAACTATACCACATGAGTTGGTAATGCAAGTGGCAACAAGCAAACACGACATGGGGATACTGCTACACACGTCAATCACTTCTCTGGAAGCTGGAATCCTATACTGCCTAGTTTGCTCACACGCAGTAACATTTAGAATCATGCTTGTACAACATTAAAGGGTTACAGGTCAGGAATATTTCAGAAATATAAAATTTCAAATAATTAATATGAGCAGTTTTTGGATTAGCGTTTGCAAAACCGAAAATGGATTACTTGGCAATAAATATTAAAATATTCTCTGTTTTGTTCCCTTTGGTCCTAAATTTTAAAGAAACAAATTTTTCTCCATATGTATGTTTCAAAACATTATAACCTAAATGTGATAATTCTATCACAAAATGGTATTAACTGAAATGTGAACGTGACAAATACTGAAAAAACGTATTTCATGTGCACTTCAATAGAACAGGATTTGCGGCTAACCACAGTTTGTATCACCGCAAAACTGCCGCATGCGTCACTAACATCCTCCATCTCAGGGAGGGGCTACGCACCTAGCTGTGGGCACTCTGGGCTGCACGCGACAGGAAGAAGTAAAGAATGCCAGCCTGTGCCATGACATCAACGGTACTGGCAGTGAGGCAGTCTTTGGTGCGTTGCTCTAACTTGCCTGAGCCCGGCCTTAGCAGCGTTGGCCCAAATACTGTTGCCAAATTGTGCAGTGACATCTTGTTTTGAGCTTCATGTCCATTCACCCTACAACACACACATATGCACACTTCCACAACATTAACAGAAATTGTCACTCAGGTCTAGCAGTGCCTGGCATGGCGATGATAATTTATTTTGTAATTTTACTTTTATTGATTGCAGTAATAACTGGTATTCACAGCACAGTTAAAAATCACATTGTTTTCAGATAACAAAGTTCTGGAAGCAGAACAAATAGTACAATAAAATAACTTCTTCATATTCAATTTGCTTGTGTTATTTACATATCTTGACATGTTTAGCCATATGTTTTGTTGACAATGTTTAAGTTTAACATTGTTTATTCTTGCTTGATACCTTTATATCTAATTTTAAATCATACATAGTAATTTAATTTTTTGTGCCTTGCAAAATATTTTGTTTGCGAGTATTACCATTGTTTTGATGGACTATAATTACATAAATATGTGCCTTTTGATGAGAATGTTAGGCAAAAACAAAATCAAAATTTTAAAAAGTGTTTTGCAATATAAGCACACAGAATCACTGCACACAGAAATATATTAATGTTAAAAATATAGAGAGCTAATGGAAAATATAAAACTTGGGCTATTAGCTAATATATTTGTATTTTACACATGTAAACTGACTCCTTTTGTGACAAGGCTAGGCCTGTGAACACGCTAACAGATGTGGGTCCAGCGTTGACTTGTTGCCACTGTTGTTGGGCATAGTCCTCCTCCTCCTCCCAATCTCTAATGTTGAGCTGAACTGTCCCCTGAGTGTTGAAGGCACTTGTCAGACTGAAATGACTTCTCTCATCCTCCTCCAAGACAGGAGTCAGGCAGGGTAGTGTGGTACGGAGGTTAGAGGAGGTACCCAACATATGATGGGTTCCAAATTCCCTACACTCTCTTTTGTGTTGTCTAAGATAGTAGGATACTCCCCTGACTCTGATTCTTGGTCCCTGGCAGGTCTAGATCCAGTGGAACAAACGGAGATTGTTGAGTAGAGAGGTATGACTCCTGGTTCCCCTTCTATTTTGCAAGTGTTGGCAGCCAAGTATCATGCTTGTGAACACTATTTGAATGACCAGTGGTCAAATAAGGACAGCCTACACGGCCGTTGTACCGGGCACAGAAGTGACCTCTCCCCACCAGTACAATGCAATCACTCCCACCCCTAAATGTCTTGTATAGTCTATTTCATATAAGTGGGGTAAAATCTGACAGACAATGTGACCAACTTACACACTATGTAAACAGTAAATGCTCTCGTTTGTGAAGTAAAATCTTAGTTATACTTACAACGTTTACGGTTTAAATTACGTTTTTAAAGCATTATTAAATTTTCTTGGCTATTAGTGAATGAACTTTAAAAGCGTGTTTAACAGTTATGCCAGAGTATGTCGACTCGTACGAACAGTAAACGTTTCCAGCCAATGGCCAGCCATGTTTATGTTTCCAGTTTCCAGCCCAGTGAAGGTCATTGTGTGTGTGCTTTTTTCTTATTATGTTTATTATATGAATATCTTCTAGGTGTTGTCAGAATATTTAATCGGTAGTAAATTCCTTTTTTTATTTACTTTATTCAAGCATAGTTGGTTGTAGGTACCATTGAAGTGCGTTTTATTGAGTGAAATGTAATATTAGTCAACGTGTGTTTACCACATCGTTAAAACTGCTCGTTCTGCCATTTTCCTTACCACTGTCTGCAATGAAGTGACACAAATATAATTTTCGTATGTAAGATTAAGTTTGTTTGTATCAGGAAACGTGCACAAAGTTGAATTTACAGAATGATTCTGCAAATAAACTATATAATGCTAGTGACGAAGAAACGTGGTTTTAGTGAAGTAAACTCGCAAGGATTGCCATAGAAAAACACGTGTTCAAGAGGTTGCAAATTTTACAAACATTAAGTTTGCGTGTTTTGTAAATGTATTTGTAAACCGGTAATATAAATATTGAAGTGCACGTGGCCTAACAATGTCACACTTTCCACACTTTTGTAGTGTGGTGCTAGTAACCAGAGCTGTTTTCATTTAAAACTTGTTGTCATAAAGCACAGACTTGTTTGTTTACCTTCGGAAGAGTGTGATGTAGTAAAAATATTTATTGTTTTGTTTGTTCTAAATGTTGATATTTTCTTTTTAAATTTCTGGTAAAAGAGTAATAGAAAGCCGCAGTATTTTATTGCATCAAAATGTAAAATATTTTACACTTCTTGCTGAAGCTATATGTGTATGTAATCACGTGTTATTTATTTTAATTTGCTTGCATATTTGATTCCAGTGCATAAAAATTTTATTGTACAGTAAATAACATATTTTGGAATATAGTTGCCCATTCTCTTAGCAGAAACATTTTTAATGTATGCTGGTTGACATAGAACAAATTATTGAAAAAAAATATTCCTTATGAAATTAATAAGGGCATTGTTTTAAAATAGCTTGGGTTCGTTAAACAATTTTCTTGAGATGTTTTCAAAAAAAATCTAGTGCTATTGAGGACAATGGCCATGCCTGTAATTGTTCATGTTACTATCTGCAACGTAATGCTAGATCAGAAGTTGAGTGTTCTTCGGTCGAGAACGTCGCCAGCACCATTCCAGCTACAATTTACATCAGTAAAAAGGTTCGACTTCATGAACTGAAGTTACCAGTACATTGTCCTCAAAATAAATGCTACGTTTACCTCTGACTGTTGAATACACCTCCTTTTAGAATTTTTTAAAAATGTAGTGAACTGTTAAAATTTTACCGTTACACATAAATTTGAAAAGAAATAACTAAAGCTTCTTTTGCAAGAACGATGGAGAGGCTAAAGAGACCTACTTAGAGGTCTGGGAAATTCAAAACTTTGTAGCTCTACCAAGCTAGAATAATTAGCAATCAAATTTTCACTACAGAATAATTTAAACCAAGCTCTAGAAATTCATGTGCCTCGCCAGCATACATCAAAATTTCAATGCTTATTATTTTGATGCTGTGTTTAGGAAAAATAAGTAATATTTTCAGAAGGTCCTGTTTATTGCTTGCACTAGTTATTGATAAATTTCCATGTTACTGTGAAATATTCTTAATATCAGGATTTCATTAAATCAGTACCCAGCCTCGTCGTCTGTTTAATTTTGTATCCCAATGAATGTGTTGTTAGAATTAAGTTAAAGTAATTATTTTGGTTCCTATTTACAAGACTTCATGTCCAAGTATTGTCTTCTGTTGTCGTGTGAGTGTGTTGAATAATGAATTTCTTGCCTGCAATTATGTTGAGAGTTTATCATGTCAGTGCTATGTTTTGTTTCTTTAATCTTAATATTAAAATGGGTTTCTTGTTAATTTTAAGAGCGTTTTCTTTAAATATTCTTTCAAATAGAACATTGCTGGTCTTATCTTGTGACTAGTCAGAGTGCTACTAACCCAAAGGCTTTTTCTCGCGTTTATTTTGGTGTCAGATTGTCGTCTGGTACGAAGGTAACCTGGTTTTGAATAAGTATGACGAAACTATTCAATGATATAATGATCATTTAGTGGCTATAATTAACATGTGGCACATAATAATTGGTGTCTTGAGGGATATCGTTACACATGCTCTCCTCCAAGTAAGTACCTGTTGCTTAGTGTATGCACACTGTTACATTCATTCAAATTAATTTTCTTCAGGCTTCTCCAATCAAACTCTGAACTTTAATCAGTGAATCTCTGCTAGTGGGGAATACTGACAGTACAGGTGAAAACCGGGCAAACATACTAAATACATCTGTACCTGTCTAATATATTTCCTAGGGCTCACCACAGTCGTGAGTGAATATTTGTTTATTTGTCTACATTGTAAATTCAACTAATGTCCGGTTAACTTCAGTCGAAGTGTGTACGTGTATATATTGCTGCATCTGTACGAATATGAACAGCGACATACGTGTCATGATTTTATTTTTTAATTAAAGTTAAAATTTCCGAAGTTAAATATTTTAAATTTTATTTCCATACGAGCAAAATTTTCCACTGCTCCATGAAAACAATATGCAACTCAAAATGCCACACACACTCGTAAGAACATCAAAATAATGCTGTCTCACAAAAGACGTTAAACTAAAGTCTTCCCCCCCTTTTTTTTCACTCAAAATAAAATTAACAGAACCCCAACAAATTTAACTCCATAATTACAAAAATTAAACAGGTTAGAATGCCAACCTAGCTATAATATTGTACATTAATTACTGGACGGAAGTTAGCTAATGTTAGTCTTTCAGTGCCTGTCACGACAGGAAACACGAGGAAAGAGGAAAATGCAAGTGTGCATTGGACTCAAAATATTTGTTTTCAAATGTCTTTTCCTTCAGTGACGAAACAGCTGTGGTGGAAGGATACATTGTGGCCATGCTACTTTTCGATAACTATCAAAATTTACCCCACTTACATGAAATAGACTAGGTATAGCTCTACTCTGGTTCCCTTCCATCCTTCTTATCAGGTACACAGAAAGCTCTGGAGACGAAGGTCACTGGAAATCAACTGGCATTTTATGGCCTGCAACACTACACACAGGCGCTGTGATGAGCCTGGGGTGTGCACCCCATTTCGCACCAGTGGCATGACCAGGCTGCGCATGAAAACACAGGTTGGCAGTGCGTGGTGTGTCTGCTGGCCGACATACCTTCAGGGAAGTATGTTTGTGCACAAAGTATTGATACTTGATTAGGGGCAACATTATTCCACCTATCCTTCCCTGGCCGGCTCCAGTGATGTCTGGTAGAACTGCAGTGTTAACGAGACACATCTCAGTGGTCGGGATTAATTGTCATTGGTGTGAAGTAAATCAATTGAATAGAATATTGTTGAGTGCATAACACCACAAATTTGGGATTAACATAAGGCAAACTGTCTCCCAACATTAAAAAGGAAGTGGTATGTAAAAATATTTTTGGGCCGGTAAAAGTTGTATGGACAGTAAATACTTTTGACAGAGGTAGTAGTTGTGTTGGTGGTAAATATTTTCCATGAGGATAGTTAGCAGTTTGGATACTCCCCCTATATCCATTCTCCAAGTATTGTAAGGGAAGAGGGAGTTGTGGTAGCGGCTATGTGCCTTTTGTCAACAAGCATGGAGATCCAGCCTGTTTCTTTTTATACACCCTTTTATAAGATGCTAGTCAAAACAGATTTTTAAAAGATGTTTTTTTAATGCACTGGTATCTCAATAGTCAATTCGGTTTCTCCACACATATTGAAACAAACTCAAAAGTAGAACTTTAGCAGGGCTTCAGAAAAGTGCAAAGTCCATTATTGGTCTTGATGCAAAACGCATCCCACACCAAGAAGAGGCGCCTACTACAGAAGCAACTTTGCCCCATCCAAAGTTACTTTAATCAATAGAGCAAGTTAATCCTAGTTAAAACTGGTGATGAAGGCAGGACACGTGAATAACCTACGTTGACAGAGACCCAATACACCCAACTATCATGTGTTTATTGCTTTTACTGTGCACCTGAACTCTACAAGAAGCTGTCATATCATCGCCCCTACCCAAGGAAAGATTGCTCCACTTGGCTGCTCAAGCTGGAAGAACTGCGCTCGATTTGAATCTCTCACCGCTGCAGGGAGGTGGGTCAATTTGTCCGAAAGTCACGGCCTCCACGAGAGCAACAGTGCAAGATGTGTCAATGCCTCGTGCCACGCCAGATAAGGATCCATGGTTCATGCATGTGATGTCACAAGCTTCACTTCCGAGAGACGGGGCTGATTCCCCTGTACGTCTTGGAGTGCCTAGGAGTGAGAAAAATTACTATAAAAGGCACTCCTGCTCGGGGATGAACAGAGTGTGCAAGGTAGTGTAAGAGTCCTGACCCTCTGGCTGCGAAGGCCGGAGGTAACAGTAAGGGCAGAGTCCTTTACACGTGCCAATAAACACGCAGTGCATCAGTGGTCATTGACCCAGCAGCTCTGGCGAGCCCTATCTCCAGAAGGCCTCAATCTCCGCCAGCTACTCCAGGCAGTCGCCATTCGACTATCGGAGGGCAACATTGACGTCACCATGTAACCAAGTATTGAAGGTCACTGCGACAGTGTCCCCTCAGGACAACCATAAGGCCCTGGCCCAGCCAAGCCTTTACCACTCTGGTAAAGAACCCTTTTTGATCAAATATGTTTAGGTCCCTTCCGAACAAACCATCCTTAAATTCAGCTAGGAAGTAGCCATGGCCACTGAATTGTTGAGTATTTTTATTTACTATATAAAAATTACATTACCCTCATTTGAGCCAAGACTCCTTCACCTGGCAGTAGTGAAACACGCTTCAGCAAATTAAATATTGAATTATTTAATAGTTGATGTGTCTGAAGTATTTTATTATTATGAGAAATGTGGATTTGATATCTCATTATTTATGTGTTAATAAACACAATCATCCCAGTGCAGCTAAACATATTCTTCTTTCACTTTGAATAACCCCTTTTCTATGTATATTAAGGATAATTATTGTCATTGGAGTTTATTAATGTGTCACGTAAGGTAAAGCCGAAACTAATGTCAGATACCAGATCAGTAGTGTAGCACCAATTCTGGAACAAAGCTAGATGACAAATTCTGATTCTCTGCCAACCTGTCACTCCAAAATATAGCAATTACAGCAACCTAGGGGGCTTTAAACACAGGTGCCACTAGTAAGACTAGAGTGACGGCCTGCTAGTTGGCAACTAATCATGCACAGCCTACAGGAGGCTATAAATGTGCGAAATTGGAATTCTTCAACATTTGATTCACAGATTAAACAACAGTATCCTACACTATGAAAGTGGCTATCACAAAAACACTTAGTTTCAGATACTTTCAGTTTGTTAAGACAACTACAAATACAATAAATTCCACTATATATAACTTTTTTAGCAAAACACAATTTGCACCTTTTAAAAGGCAAAATGCAGGGGAATACTGAATTCTGAACTTAAACTGTTTTCCATAATCTTAAAACACTTCATAGACATGCACTACTTTATTTATAAATTACTATTCAAATATTATTAATTTAAAACACACAGGCAATAAATTTAAAACCATTTACAATGGATGGAGTATGTGTTATGACATTTGTAGCTTAACTAAATTAATGTCTATGAATTTTTAACTGGTACTTATATGTTCCAGGAATAAAATGAATCCTTGGTCAGAATTCATATACAATGTTTGTGGTCACCATGGAATTCCATGCTACATTAGAAAAATTATTTTTTGTGGTTAGATTAATTATTATGAAAGATTAGTTATAGTTACCTTGTTTATGGATAATGGATTTGGTCCAGACTTACTAAATAATATTTTAAGCTTTTGTGACAAGAATTATAGAAATAATAGTTTAAAATGATATGAAATTCACTACTTGTAGTGTGAATATATTCATTAAAACATGCTTCAATATATTTATGGAATGGCTTGTGTTTTACTACTAATGGATCCAAATAGCTAAAATGCCTTGTTCTGCAGATCCAATGGTGAAGCTGATAATTAAAGCTTAAGTCAGTAACACTTACATTATGCAGAGCCTTCCTTCGTTATGTAGTGGAGCACATCCTTCCTTTTCCGAACGCTCTGAACATTCAGAGCTCCAGAGGGAATATAACTCCTCAGTACATTCACCATCTCTTTTATACTGAATCTGGAGGTCTACTCCACACAAAAGTGAAGGTGGGGGAAACCATCTGTGTGCCTGCATCATCCACTACTCAGGTAATGTGACATTTAGCCGAGCACTGTACCTGTGATGCAGCAGGAAGCGGCACACTTTGCTTAGCAGCTTGACTCGCTGGGTGTGTGACAGCTGGAACAGCAGCCGATGTCGGTTGCGACATAGTAGGGCAATGGCACTGGTTTCGGGGTGTGAGAGGGTTTATTCGGTAGAGTTGTTCTGATACAGATAATAAGTATCGGTATCAGCCAATACTTCACAAATTTTTGATGTATCGTATCAGGCAGATTCATTAATATTGATTATAGACAAAGAAATCAAGTTATTACTTTGTTTAAACACAACAATTACCGTATTTCGGCATGTATAGGCTGCACATTTTTACAAAATAAAAACTAACAGTTTTTCACCCATTCAGTTCACTCATGTTCATAAACAAAATAACCATCCTGCATGAGTAAAATGAAAAAATGTTGAAGCTCGGCCATAGAAGACCTACATGAGAAAATAACTTTGCTGTTATACAGGAGAAATATATGTTACATAGTTCGCACACCTGCAGCAGTGCCATAAGTGAACATTAATAGATGCCATTTTGTGTCAAAATATCTTGCGTAGTTTGCATGCCGGCCGCCATGCTACAAGTGTGCCTTGATAAACTCCGTTCTCTGTAAAGATGTCTTACGTACTTCACAAGCCCGCCACCGCGCTACAATTGAACATTGATAAGATGCCATTTTGTGTTACATGTTGCCATGGTTTTCCTTTCTCAAATCGTGGTATCATCTGTGGAATAGAAATTGCGCATCATATTCTGTAGGGGAGAAATTAAGATGGAATTTATTATGTTTGTACAGAATCGTGACCTAAACAATATTTAAAGGGGTATCTGCAATGGTATTGGGGTATCTGTATCGGGAAACATGGTATTGGAACAACTCTAGTTATTGTTGGATGTGAAGTGTCAATACCCAATAAGGCGTTGTCTTCTCTTAAGATTAAAGCAATTGTGGTAGCTCTGCACCTGGTAACTTAATAAGTGACTCATAGAGTGGGACCGATGAAGGTAGTGAATTGCCTTCAGGTAAATCTGAGTTTTCAGTCACTGAAATGCTAATAATAATGTCTCCAGAGTTTAATGTGTTTGATGCTCTTATAGTTTCCCTGAGAGGTCACCTATGTAATCAACTGTGCTTGCCATACTCTGTGTAAGGCATTGAGCTGATAAGAACAACTAACCAGAAGGCTTAACAGGTAATTCTAGTGTTCCTAATGCGCCGAACCATGAATCAGTGCAATCAAGCTAAGTACCACCCACTGTTCAGACTTATTCAGACTGGGAAGGAGAAGTTGAACCACTGTTCCGACCAACCAACGTGTGGATTTGTAGACCTGCAGTGGGGTGCTTCCGATGAACTACCTTCAAGGTAGGCCTCCATTTGCCGTTCTATAGGTGTGTGTATTTTCCTTTATAGTAACTCATTACTTGTCGCACCTGTAGTTTATTTACTGGCAGTAATTCTCAGTAATGAACTTATTATGAATAAAAAGCTCTTTATGTTAATGAGATTATCTTTTGGTAAAGGACAAAAAGGAAAACACATACAGTAAAATGAGTTACTCTTAAATAAATGTTAAGGATAAATTACATTTTATTTAACGTATTTTTAAGAAAACAAGGCGAGACCATACTCACTCCTAATATATCAAATACTCATTAAGTACATTTAAGAAAACTTTGTCCTATATGAAACTTCAGGTGAAAGCATCCTGAGCAAAGTTAATTAATTGGAATAAAGTTCAATAATAAGCAATTAAACTAACCCCAATTTAATTGGGTGTGCTCTGAAGGTGCCTAAGATTTCACTTGTACCTTGCGACCTGTTCCCAAGCGCAATGCAACATGAAAGGGAAAAATGGTTTAAAAGAAAGGTGAGGTGGAGAAACGTCTTCTAAACGAGGTGGTGCAGCGGTGGAGGCGTCTTCGGGGCTCACCAATGGCGGGCATCTTCTTTCGTTGAATTGCACAGTTCAGCACGTGGCCTAGTGATCAGCACATTACTGTAGTATTTTCCCTTGGCCTTGTTCAGACTGTGAGGTCGGTTGGCTGCCACTTACCAAATTGGTCTAGTGACCATCGCACCCTTTAGACATTTCTTCAGCCGTGTTTCAGACTGGAAGAGGATGGAAGGTCCCTTGCTTCCTCGGCCTTATGCAGACTGGAGGAAGCGACAACTGCTCTAGTGTCTGGCATGGCACCTTCTATATATATAATCAAAATCTTCGCTTAGGGGTGAGGGAGTGGTTAACCTCACATCACAGGGGTGGTTTATTCGGGCTTCGACACTGCGCTACTCTTTTCTTATATCCTTGAGTTGAGACATTGACATATCTTATCGCCTCGGCGCGAGGCGCTGGAAGCTGCGCCAAACTTGTAGAATGGGTGCTTCACTCCTACAGAGAACCCTTGAACTAGCTTATCTCTTCTAAGGATGTCAGTGGCTCTTCGAGATTTAAAATTCATGCTTTGGGGTTAGGATGACCATGTGATAGCATTAATTAATTATTATATTTTTATTAACCACGTGTCTGTAATTTCAGCTACCATGATGCTTTAGATATTGTAGGCACGTGTTTTAATACAATAATGCGCTGCTGACTTGCCCAAATGAGCATAGGATGCTCGATGATGGGGCGATGTCGCAAGTAGAGAGCACATGCCAACTGCGCATGAATGTGTCACGCGTCATTCTACATTCTTTGCCTAAATGTGTTGTTGGTTTGTTTGCTTTACCGGCCTTAGAAGGTCAGCTTTACTGACAAAGTGCTTTGCATTTAATTAATGTATTTTTGCCTACTTACCAGTCTCTTTTGCCAAGTGCCTTTGTGAATAATAATTAGGTGTTTACTTAGAATAGTTTTCAGTCATAAGCCACATTAAGCACTTTGCCTAGTGTAACACACTTTCACTGCATGCAAGAGGTAGTGCGTGATCTTAGACAGATAAACACTGACTTATCCAATTTAGGAAATTATTTAAACTTAAAATAAATAATTTTAATGAATCAAATAAATTATAAAATAAATTCTTCAAAATTAACCAGATTCATAAAAAGGGAGGATAAACTAGACTGTTTAGAAATAAAAGATTATGTTTTCCAAAAATGTTAAAATTTAATTTAAACAACCAATAAATAAAATTAAGACAAAAGTAAATTTTTGCGTGAGGTAAATAAACAAAAGTACCTTTTTAGTACATTTTGGTAACAAATGGAAGGAATTTAGATAAAAAGTAGTTTCTTTTAAAATCCAACTAATAACTTTCTTTAACATAAAAATTAAGATCACAAACAGAATTTCTCACCAGTTCTTCATTGTTTTAAAATTATATTTAATAAGAAAATATATGTGTTAATAGAATTTCGACTTGGATGTAAAACACAAATAATTGGTTGTAATCTATTCCTCAACAACAACTAGAAAAATCCCTTAATAATTCATTATTTCTTTAGGCCAACTCAAAAATGAATTAAAATAACCACAATGAAAAAGTTTAAGAATTACTGTAACTTTGGTCTGTTCAAGTAAACTTAAAATAAATCAAAATCATGTTACTATAAAACATGAATGGCCTTCAACACATTGTGCATTCTGTACCATAACCATTTAAAAATGCCTTTCCTTAAAACTTATTTCTATTATTTTTCTTACTTAGTCTTTAATATCTACTATACACAGTCACAAATGTTTCAAGGACCTTGCTTTGTTTTCTACCACCCAGGTAAACAACAAATTCCTAATCAGTTCTAACATGCTGCCATCCTAATAGTTTCTTTACCATCAACGTTACCGTAACTGGACACAAATTTATGACGGGAGGAAGACTTCTATTTACACAGATAAAATAAAAACTCTCGATAGATACTGTTTTACTACGGTCTTTACTGATAACAAACTCCTAACCTACTGACCAAACTGTAACTCCCTCTCTCATCGGCGTCGACCTCAAAAATAAATCACTTATCAAAAAGAAAACCTCATAACATAGTCCTCTCCGACGACTATTTTTTAATCAACTTTAGACTTACTTGACTTTTAAATCTTAATGTTATTCAAACTAAATTTACACATGATGCCACCTAACTGGAGCTCCTACAAATTAAACTATAACAACATGTTCCAGAGTACTTATCTTTTCAACAACAGCTACATTATGTCGGTCCTTCGAAGGCTCCTCCAGCCTTCTCACCCCACACCGACTGCGACTCCTTGGCTTCTGATGGCCGACTGACTGACCGCGTGTCTCTTGTCGACCCCCATGTGTCTTACTCCCCCCTCTACTACATCTCTTAGAAATCTGACCTCCCTCCACAGCTGGACTCCAACCACAAAACAGCGCCTCGCACCACCGCACACATCACTCGATCTCCCAGCCAATCACGGCACTTCCAGGACACGTGCGGCCGTCCACAAAACAAAAACTCAGCACGAGGCCACTCTCTTGTTCCCTTAGCTGTCTAGACTCGGTTCGTGGCCCGCAAACTACTCCCCTCTTCCCTGCTGAGGCCCACAAACACACACAGAATTCGACTTGAAACACTGACATTGGTTAATCACTCAAAGAACTTTTTGGTGCACGTGCAGCTCAAAATCAGTTCTGAACCACCGTGGGACGACACAAAATAATTTGGGATAATGATGACTACAATTTGCCTGGCGCAGCGACGAAAACACCAAGTGGAACACCGCTGCCCGATTACCAAGAGTGCAGTGGCTGACTTAGTTCTGCACTCAAGGCAAACAGTTCCAGCAACATATCTGTAACTGTCAATCACATGGCTAAAGAAGCTTCCCGAGATTACAGAGAAAACGACCTGACCATCTGACATCCCAAATACATTTTAAAAATAATTAAATCCCATCCTAAACATGACTCAGTTACTAGACTGAACTTTTCACAAAAATTTAAAGAATAAAACAAATTATAAAATGCTTCCAATAAAAACCAATTAAGGACCCTGTCTAGAAAAATAATTTATCAAGAAGGTAGTACCAATTAAATTTCAAAACAACTACGATACTGCTGCCTAAGGCTTCCTCACACTCCCCATGAGATCAGAGTCCTTCCAGTAGGCAATGTTGGCTCTGAAGACGTGAGTTATGATATACAGTGGCCATTTCCACAGCATACAAAAATATTGGTGCGTTGTATACACGTTCATGAGATGCAGATCTGTATCTCATGAAAGCTAAAAACTAGAGTTGTACTGATACTAAGTATTGGTAGCTGCGATACTTTGCCTTTTTCCTATGTATCTGTATCGGGTATGGCATCGGACCGATACTTTAGTTTCGGTTTTTGAAAGTGAAGTTAGGAGATTACTTTCTTTAGACACAAAAATGACAGTATTTTGGTGTGTATACGCAACACATTAAAAATAAAGATAAGTAAGAACAAATACCTTATTTAATCATTTATAGTCTGCCTTATTTTCCCAAAATTAAGGAAAAAATTTTTGGGGTGCGCACTATACATGGAAAAAAAAAAAAAAAAAAAAAAGGAAGGGGGAGTGGTAACCATAAATTCCCCGGGGATGTTGAGGGAAGTAATGGAACTACCTGTTGTCTCATTTCTCGCTCTTACAACACTACTCTCCCTTCTCTTTCTTTATCTCTCGGTGACCCTTCAGTTATGTGTAGGTCAAGAACCCTCAACCACCTAACGGCTTCCTATTATGCTGCAAAACAGAGCATTGACGCAATCGGGTGAGACACGAGACGAACGATGACACAAATACTGGTAATTTGGACGCCAGCGGTGCTTCCCAATCACTGCACTATTGAGACTCCGGGTTCTCAGGGATGCTGTGGGTTCTGTATGTCCGTCGCACCCGTGCGTACTTACAAACACGTTGGCAATACTAAACTCTTTACTAAACATCACTGGAATAAACACTGAATAAATCATATACAAATAGGACACTGTCACTACTGAATAAAAGAGTTAAGTTCACTGTAGACTTGCTTTTATTGTTATTATCCATACACATCAACTTGCCTATGAAAGTATGATTATCTCGGTCATGACTAGCCAATTCCGCTTGGGTGTTCCCCAGCCCGTAGTTAATCTAGCGCACGTCTAGATGGATGATCTCACCGAGGTGCGTGAAAGCACAGCCTTCACAAGGGAAGAGGGCCGACAGCCGCTAGGGTGGAGTGACGGTTTTTCCCTGAAGAGAGGACACAGCGAATTACAAATGAAACCCTTCATGATACATATTAACACGTGTGATTACTCGGCATCACTAACGCAAATTCGTCTGGATTCGCCCTCCAGCACGTGGGCAGTGTGGTGACGGCCTATACACAGAGCCGGCTAGGACAGGAATAATTGCACCGTACACTAATTACAAAATTACATAAACCCTTGAATGATATATGGAACAAGATGGGACACGAGATGAATATTTACAATAAACACACATATGTGTGAAAACAAGTTTAGATGGCGCAGATGCCGCTAGATGAAGTTCACAGCGGACCAATGGTGCAGGTGAAATTGCAATATTTCTGCGTGAAAACGGCAAAATATTGTCAGACAAAAGATTATTCTTGCTGAGAAAATTATTCTCTTTAAGATTGCTGTGGTTACAAGTGTAATATGTCTGATGGCGGTAAAATCAAACATTACTGTGACCGCGTGTTCAAGTACAAAAAGCATCAATTTATGTGAAAAATACATTGAGCCCAGAATGAAATTGACATAGAACCCTGAAATGAATTATTGCACATATGATGTTAGATAAATAAGCTCTCTAAAACGCAATGATGATGTATACAAAGACTTGGCATTGGTCGGCCACGTGGTTATACCTGATGTTACCGTAAAATATTCAAACACGAACATTACCCTCAAATACATACATAAAAAAAAAAACGCTTAAAATTGCATATAGCAATAAAGCAGAAGTTACAATGAAACGCGATAAACATGGGTGGATGGCGCCTGATTCAAGTTGCGCGAGTCGTGTGACCTCTACATCTTTCTCCTTCTTCTCCTTGATTAAATTAAAAATGCCGCAAGGGCGAAATAAATTAATAAAGCGGAAGCATAATGCTGGGGAAAATGTCTGGCAAAACGTATGCAAGCAAAAGTTAACCGGTAAACTAAATTGACTATAGAAACCTACATCAGTGAACAAAAGTTGTAGTGCATACGTGAAAATGTCTTACCTCGCCAGCTCTCCTCGACAAACTGTCCAGATACAAGCGTCACACGGACCTACCATGTCCGCCTACAGAGTTCACATAAGTGGAAGTGCTATGCACACAGAGTGAAATATTTAATTATTGAAAATAAAATGGCAAAAATTAAATTAAGTATTGTTTTACATTTATATAATTTTCTTATGAATTTCAATATTATTTTAGTGTCTCTTTATGACAGCGTTTATGGCGAAATATTAAGTGTTCTTAATCTCGGTGCCGCAGGCACTTTGAATTTTATAACCAAATCATTAAAAAATAGTAAAAAACATGAAAACATTTAAGACATATGAAAGCCTGCAAATACAATAGGACACATTTTACACAGAAAATAACATTTATACGAAAGTTCGAAATCAGTGACCTCTTTGCGCACATGCAGGACACGTGAAACGTGCGTGGTAAGCACCGTCATGGGCTCAAGTGCTGCTGGCTGTTAGCCGACCTCACACATTATACACATTTTTATCGCTTTTATGATTGTTTTTCAGTTTCACTCTTTGTTAAATTTCCCAGTTAGATTTGTCAGCGAGTGTAATTGTCCAAATTTTTCATTTCACGCCACAATTGAGAAGTATGGACTTTATCAGTTAAAATGTGAGGCTGTATTATAAGTGTTATCTGTACTACATGGCTATTTTGCATTCTCAGGCTTCAGAGCAATGTAACGCAACTTTTGAGATTAAGTTTTTTTCATGTTTCCCATGCCATCAGCAGTTTTGTAGTCTCAAGCAATGCTGTGATGTAATGTTCAGCCAATAGGAGATCGCGATTCCCAGCCAATTGTGTATTTTTAGATTTGTAGTTTGGAGTGGGGGATACTGCATGCACCAAGCTGCAGGCAGTGAGCACAGGGATTGTTCTATTAATATTAGTACCACTCCACAGACAACATGTTGGTCGGGTCGGTGAAACGTTTTTCCTTCGTGTTATAGAGTAACAACCTGTGAGTTGAAATGTAGTACACTTATGACTGGAACAACCGCGTGAGTCGAGATGTAAATTGAACTTTCAGTAAATGCTACTGTGACTCTGTAACCTGTGAGTGTTTGATGAGAAGGAAGATTGGTCGTGTGATGTCGTGCTGACATAAATGTAACTGTTTTCGACCTTCAACAATAAATCGAGTATACGTACGAAATGGATATTTTATGTTCTCATTTTTAACACACCAGATGTACCAAATTTCGTGCTCTACCAGGCTGAGGCTAGCCGAACCCAACGTACCGTATTTACCCGAAAGGATGACGACCCTGAATCTAAGACAACCCCTTTTTAAGCTAATATTTTTGAGGGAAAAATATTTAAACCTGAATTCAAGACTAACCCTGTGAAGTGCTGAAAAGATTATTTAGGTTGAAATATTTTTGCATGAATTTATGATAAACCCTTCAAGAGGAAATGCTATTATATAAATAATATGATATATTTGATTTGCTTTTAAAGAAAAGCTAATCACAATGAAATAGGTGTGTCTAACCTGGCTGCATGGTAGCAGCATTTTTCTTATACTGTAAAACTTTTGTGGGTGTTATATACCTATTCCTAACTTGAGCAATTTGGTTCACAGCAAAGCGCTTCCTCTTTACCCCTGCAGGGGGCGGCAGATAAAGGGACCCTTGTCAAAGGTGACAGGTACAGTATCAGCACTATAAAAATACGTACAACCATAGGAGACGCTGTATTTAAGCATCGAAAGCCTTTATCAAAATCGCCTGGGTTTTGAATTGAAGACAATTCCTGAATTGTAGACAACCCCTCATTTTTTCTATTCCTCTTCTGTCAAAAAACCTCTTCTTCCTTTCGGGTAAATAGGTTAAGTGATGAAGAGTGTAACCTGTATTTGTAACATGGCGAGTTGATGTTATGTTGCTAAGTGACTACCCAAACATGTGGCGGCTGGGATTTCGACACACCCTGAGACACTGCAAAAAATACCAACAATGTCGCACTAGGATTTCGACAACTCCGAGATGTGGCGACATGGTGTGTTACCAATGCTGCAAAATGGCACGACAATGTCAACACACACTGTGAGAAGTAGATTTATGTCCGTTCCAGTGTTACGTCAGTTTCCGACTCCATCAGCAACATACGAAGTAGTAAACATTTCTACGAACATCATTATCATCGAGGTATGTTATGCAACAACAAAAACATCACTACCATCACGATTGGGTATAACTTTTAGTTTGTTTTTGTATTTTTTTTTGTTTTGATTGTTTATTCTGTGGAATTTAATTTTAAAGGATTTCTGTTAAAATAATTCAGCATGGCTAAAAATACAGTAACTAAGGATGAAATATACACCCGCAACATCTTACTGTATGCACTGAGAAAGATGGATGAGATATTAGGTAAATTTGTTAAACAGGAAACTAAATCTCAGGAGTTGAAAATTGCCTTAGTAGCGAAAATAGAGTTGAGAAACATGTTTGAAAATATTTTTCAACAAATGTCGGGAAAATTTTCAACAAATGTTGGGAAAATTTGACGGGTTATTAGGAAAAACGGATAATCAATTTAGAGAAACTGATGAGGTTATAAGTGAACGTAGGAAGCACAAGCGTTTCACAACCAAGGTAAAAGAGATTGATGAAGTTAAAATCTGTGAAAATGTAGAGATTTTAAAGGAAGTGGAAACTGAAGTAGAAGAGGCTGTAAGTGAATTGGTACTAGAGAGAAATGAGAGTACATCGCTGAGGTGAAATAGTAAGTGTACTGTAATATCAATGCAATGCTGTAGAGATTGCCTAGTAAGAGTAAAGACAGTAAAAGTTCATCAGTTCCAGATATGGGGTGTGAATAGATTTGTTGTAATGAAACTTACACAGAAATTTGAGTCGGAGATGAAGTTGTCAAAATCAGAAGTTAGGTTGACAACATCAGACGTTGTGGTGCCAAATGTACATGACGTAGGGGAGTACCTACTGGAAGTCTGAGGGAGTACTCAGTAGTGAAAATGTGTAGTGTTTTAGTAAAATAGAGCATGGTATTACAGAGTGAAAGTGTGTTTGTCAAATGTAGACAATTGACAGATCTTGCAAGGAAAAAACTAGCGAGGAAAAAGGGTGGTAATGGTGAATTGGTAGGAAAGAGGAGAATTGTAAAACGTAATGAAATCCTGGTTCCTGTATATAGAAATCCTAATAAAATCTTGAAATCATTGGGGTAGTTCCTGTAAAATCCTTGGCATTAAAAAAATTGCAAAATAAAGAAAAAAAGTGGATATGAAAGACATTTACACATTTAATGTAGTTGTTTTGGTTTGGAATGTACAATCCATGTTAATTCTTTTCTCCACTAACATTTATACTTTCGTTTATACAACTGTCTCGGCGATAATTTTTGTTTCGTCTCCATTGTAATATCAATGCCAACCAGGGCCCGGAGAACTAAGGGTCAACCCTGAGAAGCCAAACGGACTTCGGGGAGTCCACGAAACACCCTGTGGCGCCCATAGTAACCATTAAAATTTCAGTCTCACAGATCAACACAGCCACAGGAGAAAACTGCGACAATGAACATTACATACCTGACTCACAGTGTAGCAATGCCAACTGTCCAGGCAGTGGCTCACTGCAAATAGAATGCACATACTGCGCCAAGATATTCCATTACGCATGCCTAGGCTGGCCAGAAAAGGCCAGTGATACAGAAGCGTAAGAATACAGATGTGCAGCCTGCCGTCAACAACCTACCAACTTCTGTAATGAAATCACTTGTCCCGGCTGAGGTATTAATTGTATCAGGTGCACGTCATGCAGCGAACCCTACCAACACTTATGTGTAGGGTGGCCCGACGAATGCATCTCTATGCCTGGGATGGCCTATCAGTGAGAGAGGTACCGACACAAGCATACCTCTCACTCCCACAGGTCCAAGCCGTCCCATATTTATATACAACCAGGGACGGTACCTGGTCATCCAGCAACCAGGAGAGACAATGACATTCAGATTATCGATTTTGCAGGCCGACCCCATGAGCATCCGGTAGCATTCACACAAGAATGTAAAAAGGAGTTCAGGGAAACAGACCTACCAGCAAAACAATGGGTCGACAGGGCCCAATTACATTTGAAAGGCCTAGCCTTCAACTGGTGGGAACGATACTGCGAGTTCCTGACCGACTGAAAACAGTTCAGTAACAGTCTTGCTGCGGAATTCACAGGCAAGGAGGTGTTAGCCTGACTGAAGACTCAGTTCTATAGCCAGACCCAGGACATGGATAAAGAGGCAGAATTGTTTATAAGAAACAAGGCGCGAATTTACCACCATCTTTTTCCGGCAGTACAAGATGAAGAAAATTGCATACGCATCATAGCTCGAATGTTATTACCAAAGCTGCGTAATTTTCTACAAGCTCCGAAGCTGCATTCAATAGCAGAGCTGATAGAACCTGCACAAGAAACAGAGCGCAATTACGCAGAACAAGCCGAGCTAGACTGTAGGCAGGTAGACAAGAGTAAGGAGGGGAGAACACTGACAGGCCACGTGCCCGCCCCTACGCTGCCGGAAACCCTGACCTTGACTTCACCTCCCTGTATCATGTGCTGCCAAAGTGTCAGTATTGTGATGGCCGACATCACAACAGAGACTGCCCCAAGAAGAAAGAGAGGGGGAACCCAGAACCAAAACAAAGGGGAGAAGAACCCACAGTCATGCTCCTAAATCTAAGAAAAGGGCTTGATTCTCCTGAAGTGCCCTGTGTAGAGGTCCTCCTTAATAATGAAAACACTGTGGTGATGCTAAATTCGGCCGCCATGGGTCATTTTATAAGGAGCGACCTACTCACGCCCCCCAATGAGCCCAACTGACCCCCGTTACAAATAAGGTCATGCTCACACAACCGGATCACTTCCTTCAGGTCGAAGGAAGCATAAAGTTAACGACTGGGATACATCGTAAGACATCCCACGTTAATTTTATAGTTACGCCCCATCTCTGGGAATCCATGATTTTGGGGCAACCATGGCTACTTCAATAGCACTGCGTCATCGACTATGAACAATGCTGCCTTCAACTGGGAAGAGATGGAGGAACCCTCATTTACTGGAAAGGCAGTCAGCCGAATGCTACCCCTCTCTGTACCCCGATCCGCCTCTAACAGTTCCTGGTAGAAACGAACAAGCCAGCCCTAAATCACCCGACAAACGACACCCAACACACAGAAGGGCAACTCCTGATGTTGAGCCAAGACCAACGAAGAGGTTAGAGGCTCGAACCCCGGAACCCGACAGAGAGCTACCCTATTCTCCCCATGGGATTATAGAGATGCAGCAACGCTGAGGAGCAGTCTCCGTTAAATCCCTGCCCTTGATGCCAACCAGCTATGACCACTGAGTCATCGTCAGACATGACCAGGCCACCCTTAGCTGCACCAAAATGTCTTGGTGAAGTCCCAGAGATAGGGAAGACAGCTGGACAGTCCGTAGGTCAAGTCGAATAAGCAGAGAGATCCGAACCGCCAACGGTGAAGGAGATGGAAGCAATCCGAACACTTTCCCTTCCACCTGGTACAACTCCCGAGCCAGAAATCTAGGACGTGCAGACTTCTACGAAGTCGGTTTCTGATGCAGAGAAGCTATGGTACCCTATAATGGGCCGTCAACAGGCGAGTAGCAGTGGTCCCAGAACAAGCACCTACCACTCCACCTTGTACAACTCCGAAGCCAGAGATCAAGACCATTCCAACATCCATGAAGTCAATCTCTGGCTCCGATGATGAATACATTCTAAACGAGAGCATGGAGGCCACCACTAGACCACCGGATGACGTCCACGATGTGAGCCCAGAGGTCTACGTCACTAGACTACTGGAAAGCGAACACGCCACGGAGCTAGTTCAAACCCCGCAACCGCAAGAAACGTCTGGGACAGGGGTCAAGGTCGTTCCAGCTTCCACGAAGCTGACCATTGTTCCTGCCGATGGATGAATTGCAGCAGACTTCAAGCATAGCCTATGGCAGTTATCCATCGCAACATCCTGCTACGCAGGAACCTTCATCCATCGGCGGCATTGAGGACGAGAGGCCCGTTCTGCCTCCCGCTCAAATGGTTGCCGAGGATAGGAGCATCGAAACCGTTGATGCATCCTACTGCCCGACACCTGGTGCAACTCCCGCAGTCGAGGTCGAGACTCCTCTCCCTCACACTGCCTCGCCACAGGACCTGGACATAGAGACCAGCAACGCCGCAAACTACCCAGCCCTACAGCGAGATGCACCACCCATAGCTGAGGTCGAGCGCAGTGATCCGCAGCTCCCTTGTGCTGCCACAACAGGCACTGAGACCTTCAACACCTCCCACTACCTCTTATCTGGAGCAACACCTGCAGTGGAGGTTTAGAGTTCTCTCCCTACCACTGCCTCGTCGCGGGACCTAGACACAGAGACAGTCGATGCCTCCAACGACCCAGCCCCATGACAGGATGCGTCCGCAGGCAAGGTGGAGAGCTGTCTCCTGCCACAACTCCCTTGCCCTGCGCCAGTGGAGAAACATCCTGCCCTATGGGTAGGAACCCGTGAAGTTGGGGTGGAGGACCTGAAATCAAACCCCCGCACTGCCACAACATCCCTTGTAGTTGTGCCCTCTTTATCAGTTCTGGCAGAAGCAGACGCCACAACACCACGTGCTGAACCACGATGCCTGATGCCACCTCGTGCCACCAAGCCAGACTCAATGCCTGGCTGGTACCGAGAATCACCGTGGCGATCTGCATCAACGTACGCATGGCCGTACCCCCTGCATGCTGAACTACGTTCCAGGGGCAGGCCAGCTAAACCAAAGCTCGATGAACACAAGTAAGTGCAGTGCTTGACAAAGTTAATCACATGAAGTTGTAAACCACTACGATAAACATTACAGGACTCATTTTAAATCTGTATCAAAGTGATGTTTAATCTAGCTGACCAGTCAAAGACATAGACATAGGCAAAGACACTCACATTTAGGCTAGATTAAATATTGTGTATCCAGTAAATGTGCCTACCCAGCTGTAATCAAGCGGGGGAAGTGCAGGAACCGAGGAGTTAAATGCAACAAACAGACACACAACTATGTGCAAACTGAACTTGTAAATACAGCAGTTATTACACTGTACATAATTTAAAGCCAGGGAAAGCAGACATTTTACACCTCACAACGACAAGGTTCCCTAAAATAAGTGGCCGACAGCCCACATAAAAGGTAGTATTACCTAGTGCTGAGCCGACACTGATACCCAATGTCAAAAATCCGCCACTATTAGTAATATGGCCAGCCCGAACCTATTTTATTTTGAACTGATATTGAGACCCAATATTTTCAGTTAAACCAGTGGATGATACGGTGGCAATGTTGGGGTAAGAGGGGCTCAACTGCTGCCGTTTTTAAGTCAGCAGTTGCAGTTGTTATTCCAAGCACTAAACTGACAGATAGTCACTCCAGGACGACAAAGGGAGGAAGGCACATGCCTCCCTGGTGGGAGATAATCATTTACAGGACTAGGAAAGCCTGAGGAAGAGAGAGAGAAATGTCGCTCCCACTCCACTGTGGCTGCCTGCCCTGACAGGCACTTTAGGAGATAATCATCTACAGCTTGTGTTATCCATCACCGAATTACCAGCTTTGCAGTCACCAAACTTCCCTTACCTTTGTCGTATCAGTATTTAAAATCTTTTAAAAGCAATGATTCTGACATTCATAACCCGGGAAATGGTAGTGCTTCAATTTTACTCTCAGTAAAATAAGGGAGTGCTGAATTTAAAAACTAAACATATTAATAATTTTGAATTTTCTGAATATGAACAAAGTTAAATTACAGTAAGGACACGAGTATAGTCACACCATGATTTTTGCAACAAGTTTCGCCTTTCTCCTTTTAGCAGTGTCCAGCTTTCTTTTTTGCCATGCTAGAATGCCACACTACCCTTACCACAAAAAAAAAAGGTCCTCTTCATACCTTTTCTCCCCACCCCCAACACTCCCTTCGCGGAACATGGCTTACTAGCCGCTGCCATGGAAACAGGTATGGCGGAATTATCGACCGCAACATTTGGGTGTTATGACAAGGGGGTGTGGGGCCATAAACTGGTGGCAGATCTGGTTTATGGTGGCGTGACAGTATGCCATTTTTGTGTGTGTATGTGCGCACACGTGTGTGTGTGTATGCATGTGCACATGCACGTGTGTGTGCACATGCGCATGTGATACAAGAAGACACGCCATTAATACTGTAAATGGACGCATGTCAAAACAGCCTGGGCACAGTACTGTCCCAGCAAGATGAAGGACATCTACATGTGATAGCGTATGTGTCAACTCATTTAAACAAAACCGGGCAGCGCTATCACATCAATGAGCGGTAGTGTCTGGCCGTTATTTGGGCCATGAAGAAATACAAGTATTATCTCGAAGGACAACACTTCATTCTCCAGACCAACTCCAAAGCCCTTCAATGGCTACACAAGTCCCGGAATTCGAAGGCCAAGCTCGGCTGGTAGGACATGTTCCTTACTGAGTTCGACTCCGAGGTCCAACATTACCCAGGCCAACTGAATGACGTACCGGACACCTTGTCTCGACTCTCAACACAGGAAGAAAAAGCTGAAGAGGAAGAGGAGAAAGAGAAGATGTTTCTGCCACCGCAAGATGAAAGAAGTTCGGAGGAGCAAATCTGACTTCTCCAACTACAAATAATCCGACAGCAAATAGACTTAAGTCAGCAGGAGGACCCCGACGTTTGTTGCCTACTACAAGAGCCCCAATGATTCAAACTATGGGATGACGTCATGTGGATACACAGCAGACACCCTGATGCACCTTGGAAGATCTGGGTCCCACCGCAACTATGCGCCGATATATGCTGGCATCATCACAACCATCCCCAAGCTGGTCACCCAGGCACTAGGGAAACCCTGTTCAACATTAAAACACTCTATCATTGGGATGGGATAAGCTGCAATGTCCGGCAGTACGTTAGCAACTGCGTCATGCGCTGCCATTGCAAAGCCTACCCAGTCTCCTCCTCCCCTTCCCATAAAACCAAGGAGACCCCAGATGACCTGGACCCACATCGCCGCCGATTTGATGGGCCCGTATCTACGTAGCACAAAAGGAAACCGCTACCTGCTCGTGGTAACAGATCAATTCTCAAGATGGGTAGAGGCATTTTCTCTACCCAGCCACGAAACCACCCCAATTATACAAAAAATGGAGACAGAGGTTTTCGTACGATGGGGTTATCCGAAGACCATATTGACAGATAATGGCACCCAGTTTACAAGCAGTCAATGGCAAAATGCTTGACATGGATGGGGAGTGTGCAAACTTGGACTACCCCCCCTTACTACCCCAAGCCAACCCCACTGAATGGAGGAACCAGGACAGGAGATCAAGAAGTGCCTACTTATCAGTGTGGAAAACGATCACAAGCATTGGGATAAACACATCCCTACCATACTGTTTGCCCTCTGATGGCAAACGAACAAACCCTTCGACACCATTTCAAGCGTCCTACTTCTGGGAAAAACACTACACCAACCAGATGTAGCCGGTCAACCCAAGTGTTGAAGGCCTGTGGTCATCCACCTACCACTCTGTCACACGTAACTATTTAGCTTGCTGACAGACACAAAGGTTCCCTGAAAAGATTTCCCTTTGCTTTCTTAAATCACTGCAGCAAGCTCCAGGATAGTAGTGACGTTTCTCCCTTTCCCTACCCCCTACACTTTCGCAAGTATGGCTTGTATATATACATTTATTATTATTGCTTTTATTTCACTCGTTTTGTTGTACCATTGTTTTAAATAATTCTTCTTCCAGGTTTTGTTGTATTATTCCCCTGTAGTATTCACTAGCGATATACTGGATTTTGTCAATGGCACACGTAAAAACATAGGCCGGTGGGACACCATACACGCTGCTTCTAACCCAGTAATTTTTGCTACAAGGGGGGAATAGACATTTCTACACATCAGCAAAGCCGCATTACCAGGGCAAGGGGCAGAGAAGGACGCCCGTCCAAAAGAGAGAGAGAGAGAGAGAGAGAGAGAGAGAGAAAGACCCAAGGTCGCCGGCCAGCCGCCACCACTCCACATGTCACACGGTTAGCTTCCCCCCCCCCTCCGAGCGACTGGAGTGCAAAGAACACGTGCAGCTACAATGGTCAAGTCACCCAAACTTAAGGGTCCACCTACCTGAATGGAAAATTTTTTTTCATGCTTTCGGCCTGACCACATCTACCGACATCTACCCAGGCTTTCTAGACCTTCCAGAAAGGGGGGCCTACGCCTTTCTGCACCACCTGTTCCACGATAAGTCTTCATATCAATGGAGGGGTGGGGGGGGGGGGGGGGAGGGAATTGATGTGTGCCACTCAACCTAATAAATAACAACGATTACGACTCATTGCTAAATGTTCCTGCAGAAGGAAACAGAGAATTTTCTACATGAATTCTCGGCCACCTACTCTACCAGGCAACAGCAACTTATGAAAGGATTCTCTTCACCTGAAGGCTACGCAACCCGGCAGGCACCCCCCCCCCCCCCCTTCCGCCTGCCGAGAGCCGACAAGCCGCCCGCCACCAGGCAAGACCGAGCGCCGTCGATGAGGCACGAAGCAGAAACGCTGACCAACCAGGATGCTCACCCTCCCCGCAGCCTGCGCCTGCAGCCTACAAGCTTCACCTAAGACCGGATGCCGCCGGGCTCGGCCTGTTCATTCTTCGCAAACTCTGTCATGACGTGACATCCCTGAGCACTAATTCAATGCTGGGACCTCCACCAACTTCGGACGCTTAGAGTACGCCCCCAGTGGTTACTCACCATGTGTCGATATACATCGAACACATACACATATAATTCACTTCACTTCGTCTCCTCAAGACACCCTTTTCTTAGCCAGTTTAACTTTAAATACTTTTGCTTTCGCCTAGAACCAGTTACTCCCCTTTTTACTAGAACCAGGTCACCTACAGGTTACCTTCAGCTGTCCACTGTTTGATAGGAGGTAGCACAAGGTCACGTGTTTATTGCATCTCCAATAAACACCCATTGTTCACTACCCTTCTGCTTTTAATTTACAGTGCACTTGTCTGTGTGACGTTTGGGAACAGAATACGACGTACACCGCCAACAGGAACCCAGAGTACTGACATCCACATCAGACAGCTACCTGTTTCTTCCCAACCCCCGAGCACTAAGTCAGTGCTGGTGGGGAGAAACAGCAATGCCACAACCACTAGAAACACCTTCGTACAGGGAGCACTATATTAGTGCTGAAGTGACCTTAGCCTGGGGGTTGCCGCCCAACCTGGTGCGAATGCACAACTAGTAGAGGCTTGGTGGCCCACACGACTTCACGTCCCTGATCAGACCGCATGTGTGGGGGTTCAGTGGGGACTCCTATCAAGCTCGTGCTGTCAAGTCACTATTGGGGTACACTTTAATTACTGTTCCTGTTTTAAGTGCACTGCATAGGCTGTCAGACCATTGTGCCCTATGCCTTACAAGTTGAGGAGTGGCAAGAGGCGTAGAGAGCAATACCTGGCTCACACTGCCATCAAACCATGGATAGCATTACCTCATCCTACGCAGGACAGGCAGATGGAACAGGACCGCGCAACCCAACTTAGGCAACTCGCAGTAGCACCTGCTTCGGTAACTGTAATCGTCTTCCCACCGTGCATTCGCATTCACTCTTCGTACCATATGGTGGTTAGAGGGTTGTTAAACCAGACGGAGTCCAGATAAGGCTAGCCAAACCCCAACTTCTGGAGCAGTGAAGCCAATGACTGGAATCGCCCCTTTGGAATCGACCAAGCTCGCCACTAGTGGGTGAAACCCTCTTCAATCGCAACACCCCTTGCCTCATATAATAGAACCAGAGTAAACCACCCCGCTTTTGATCTAGCGGAAAAATCCTCAACATACGTGTCAGTCAGACTTAACCAGTACGTGTCACACTCTTAAATATGCTAATGAGTTTTTACAATGTACAGTAGACTCTCAATTATCCGCGATAATGGAGGGTGCAATATCCGCGCATAACCCAAAATCGCGGATAATCCGCATACTAAGAGAAAAATACAGTTTTTCCAACACTAAGTTTCGTATAGTCGTAACTGAATACTGGGTGATTCAGTGTGAAACCTAGCCTATCCTTGACATACTACAGTGGAAACCGAGAATACCGCGGCCCGGTATACCACGGGGCAATTTATGTCTCCTGGCCTCAATGAATAAGGGGAGAGTGCGCTGTCAGGTAGGTGTATAGTCTGTCGGCGGATGGTTGTGAGTCTTGGACACTGATGGACGAAGCGGGGGGAGCGGGTGCGCATTATCTCTCCTTTCAGCGCCGAGATCTATTTTACTGATTCTTTACAGCCAATATTGTATGTTTTTCCATATATGCAAATAAAATGTGTTTGTATATTACCATATTGGCGAGTAAGGTCATGTGCGTGTATAGACTACGTCAGAAGTTTTTGATGAAAAATTCGGGATGATTAATATTTCAAGTAGACCACACTAAATTTGTATATTCCCGTAAATATTGCCAGGCCTCATCATGACAGTGCAGAGGCCAACATTCCACCTAAATTTCATAGAAATTAAACACATTGACATGAATCGCATCAATCAGCATGTGTTCCCAATACCAGGCCGCTGTTATGAATTGAATCGGCCCTGTAACGACGGCAGTGGCGGTGGCTGCCTTGCTGCCGCCCGCCAGAATAATCTTGTAGCGACCGACCGACCGACCGACAGCTGTCCAGCCCTGACGTTCTAAGCACGAGTGACAACAGCAAGCCGCCGCGTCAATCTCCTACGGGGTATAGCTCTATGTAATCATTATAATTGTAATGTAGAGACTTTGACTGTAATATATATTTATATACCGGCTATGCGGTATGTGTTCCTATTTTTGAGAAAAAAAAAATCTGAAATCTGATGTCACTCAGTTGCTAGGCAACAGGCCATATCCCCTCCCCCTGGAGAGGGGAAACAAAGATGTTCAAAGTGAACTGCATGTCGCCCTTGTCACACACACACCTCCCACACTGTCCAGGGCATGCGGCATACAGCTGGCTGTTTCAGCAAGTGGAAAACAGTGTTTAATGTAGGAAACCAGTTTCGCCTTCCATTCCCAGTTCTTCAAAAAAATATTGGGCTTGTTTCACACACACTAAGCCCAACATTGGCATTCCTGCGGCATGTTTCTGGTTAAACCACTCCAGCATAGCCTTATCTTGTTCCGTGTACTTCAATAGTTTCATCGTTTTCCTATTCGCCAATCCACTTTTCAAGTCCGTACTGCTCGCAAACTCAATAAGTTTGGATGTATTGTTTCGTATATCCCGAATTGTTGTTTCTCCCACTCCATACATAAATGAAAGCCGTTTTATTACACTTCATCCAAGTTTATTAATAATTTCTAGCTTCTGCTGTAAATATCAAACCACACATTTATGTTTCGCAGACATTTTTCGGCTGAAAATGAGCAAAATCAAAACCAAACATAACTACTGACTGGCGAGATAAAACTTACACTGACCCTGGAATGCAATACGCGGGAGGAATGCAGTGGTTGCGCCGAGTTCCGGCTATACCTGGCAGGCGGCAATTAGGCTAGCAAGTTGTGCGGTGTTGTCAGCTCGCTGTCTTGCAATGTAACTAAGTTCATTGCGCCACCGGGAACACATTTTTACTGGCATTTGCATCGATAAACAAACATATTTCATTCCACAGTTATTTTCACAGAGTACCTGTTACGAATTTCATTAGTTAAGATGGGCGTTTTATTAAATAATATTGTTCTGGCAGTGTTTGAGTTAATTTCCAAAATTTATTTTTATCTTTCTGAATATGCCGCGGTTAAACCCCCGGTTAAACCCCAAAGCGGATAATCCGCTTGCGGATAATCGAGAGTCTACTGTATATGTGAAAATCACCTACAAGAATGATGCCATTTTGCAGGAGGGAATTTTTATGTTATGCATTTGTATGTTCAAGATTTTCTAGTGTATGTGTTTTGTTTGCAATATCGTGTGCACCAACTCAATATTAAACCAAAGACTCTGAGCCAAAAAGCTTACATGAAATCACTACAGTGAAACCCAGGTGCAAAAGAAATTTTTAACTTCAAAAATATTGCAGAGTATGTATGTAATTTAAAGTGACTAATGTGGTGTGCTATTTGCCTGTGTTTCATGCATGTTTTAAAGTGTACTTGCATTTCTTTCCTTTAGCCGGGTCAACCCAAGTGTTGAAGGGCCTGTAGTTGTTGAACTAATACCCTGTCACACGTAAATGATTAGCTTGCTGTGCGACCCAAGGTTCCCTGAAAGATTTTCCTTTTCTTTTTAACTATCACAACAAGCTCCAATTTAGTTAGTGGCTCTCCCTGTCTTCTGCGAGTAAGGCTTGAACATACTTATTTTATTCCCCTTTGTTCTTCGCATGCCGTTATTTTCAAGTGCTTTTTCTTTCAGCTTGATGTTGTATATTCTCTTGTAAATACCCACAGCGCTATGCTGATTGTTTGCCAGTGGGACACCCGATACACGCGGCACTCCTGACACAATAATATTTGCTACAAGGGGAAAAACACATTCGCAGCATCAGCAAGCGCCGCACCGCCTGGGCAAGGGGCAGAGAGAGGAAGCCCACCCGCCAAGAGAGAGACATGGCTACGGTCTCCACATCCCACGCGTCTCACTTTCGCCGGCCGGCTAGAGAGCACAGAGCGCACGCCGCTACAGCAGTCAAGCACCCAACACTGAGGGTCCTGCCTACCTGATGATGAACATTTTTTTTTGCTTATCTTTCAAACTTTCTTCACTACTCCTACCTAGACCTTCTAGACTTTCCAGTGAGGGGGAATAAGCCATACTCCACCACCTTTTCATGATGAGTCTTCATCATAACGGAGGGGGAGGCAAATTGATGCGTGATGGTCATACTACTAATTAACTATGATTATGACTCATCGCTCTTTACGTGAAGTATACCACTACTTCAACTTATGTAAGAGTTGTCTACTTCAACCACCCATGTGAGATTTGTGCATGCACCACTTTCCACATAAATTCTCTGCTGCTTAAATCTCCCGGGCAGCTAAGCATGTCGCCACAAGGTTACACAACCAGCAGGCACATCGCTCCTCCCCCCACCGCACTGAGTACCAACAAGCTTCGGCTACTTCGGGTGCGGCCGAGCGCCGCTGAAGATGCACCAATCAAGGAATGCTGACAAGAGGGTTCTCACCTCCCACACCAGCTTCTACGGCAGGACGGCACGCGCCTTCCCCGCAAACCCGCTGCGGCAGCCTAGACTTCAGTACTATATAAGTCCACGCACAGCAGGGCTCCAGAAGTCATTTTTGTTTCTTCTCTCGCGACATCCCGAGCACTGCTCAGTGCTGGGACCTCCAGAGATCTTCCAAGTCTTAAGTACGCCCTCAGTGGCTACTTCCAACGACGACCAGTCATCCAACGAACAGCGAACATGCTAACACTCGTTAACTTCACTTTGTTTCTTCTAGACACCTGCTTTCTTTAGTACAGTTTAGTAATAAAGTACTTTTCATGTCTAGAAATCTCTTTCCCTTGTTAACCTAGGACCAGGTCGCCTACACCTGGCTAATGTAGGTAACCTTCAGCACTACACTGTTCAATAGGAGGTAGCATGAGTCACGTATTTATTGAGTTTTCAATCAACATAATTTTGTTCTCTATCATTACGCTTTCTCATTTACAGAGTATTTTCCGAAACCAAATTAACACACCCATTAAACGGCCACTTGTTTGTTTTCACCACCCTACCACTGAGAGTCTTGCCATTCAACCTTACCTGAAATCACATCCAGTAGAGGCATTGGTGGTCCAAACGACTCCCCGTCTCTGATCAGCCCGCCAAGCGTGGGAGACCAGTGGACACTTTTACAGTGTTCATACTAGCAAGCAGCTACTGGACTGACACTGTTAAATTGTTTCTCATCAAGGTGCACTATGTGTATTGTTCAAGCAGCGATACTCTATGCCTTTAAAGGTAAGGCACTGCAAAAGGCATAGGGAGCAAAAACCTAGTGTGTCTTGCTGCCAAACAGTGGTCTGAACTTCTCCCTCCTTCGCACAAAAGGCAGGTGAAACAGGAACGCGCCACCACACTCAGGCGCCAAGCAGTTGTGACTACTCCCATGGTGTTTGTCTATTTTCCACCGCATATTCCCACCAGCCAAGAGTATCATCCAGTTCTGAGAGGACTGGTTTAAAAATTGAGAGTAGGTACGGCCTGGCCAATCCCAGGTTCTGGAGCTGGGAATATGTTACCTGGAACCGTCAATATAGCACGGGGCAACCCAGCAACCATTAAGTTGAGACCAAGGATCAAAACCTCAACTTCATCACCATCACAGAAGTCATCTAAGTTAAGTCAGTAGATAACACCTCTCACCAGCAACTGATAAACCTGTATAAAACCACGCTACTGCTCTAGCGTACAAATCCTAGGTGATCGTGCCAAGCAGATTTTAACCGGGCACGCGTCAAGATTGTAAACACCAACTCAACAAGCTGGTTTCCAGACAGTGTACATCTGTAGGGCTCCTCCTTTCCTTCAATCCCTGGATTACTGGAAAGGGCAGTCTGTACTACTGCTTGGACTGTTTAGAAAGCACATAGTTTAGGTTCAAATGAGTAAATCCCGTGATTACCTGCAAATGCATTATAAAGGTAACTACAAGGTACTAGGCTAAAAGGATGGTACTCAATTTAAGCGCCACTCACGTTTTTTTTCCGTGAAAATGAAAACATGGTGTAAGCACTCTAGCTTCAGGCCAGCAGTGGGAGCTTCAAACCTATAAAGCTAAAGTTATGTTGGCCAGTAGAGGTAACCGACAACAAAGAATGGGAACATGTGGTGAGTATTACTGGATAATAAACTCTTGCATTGTTGGTGTCCGTGTTGCAGGAATGACATCATTTTTTTGCTGGCACGAGCTTGGAAAATAAATGGGTACATGACAGGATGGTAGCCTTGAGAAACGTAAGGATAGGATGTACTGTAGCTAAGGGCATAACTGCAGGGGACTGTAGGGCTGCAGGGTACAGAGCAGATATCTCCTAGCTGATGTAGCCTACCTTACTGCAATCTTGCTGATGTAATGAACAAGGTGTGCCTGAGCAATGTGTGCTGGATACAACAATCTGGTGAGTTCCTGAGCATCTGGCACTAGTACAAAAAAACTGGCATCAAGACATGGGCCGTCTCAGCTTTTATACTAATTGTGGGCTGGATCCCAACTCTTATTGGCTGTTGCCACTCACTACGGCTGAGCGAGGGATGCAAATCCATGACGCATGACTAGCCTCTGTGGCGTCACCAGCTGGCTGGCAGGAGATGTGAAACAAAAGACAAGCGTTAATATTACTAGAGCAATCTAGCAGGGAGTAAATGAACTCGCTTGCCCTCTAAGCATGATTGCAAGGGCCGGTGAATAAAACAATCTGTGAGGCAAACAGTACAATCTCATTTCTTAATGTAGTAAATTTAACTTTTAAAATTTATACAAGTGACCTTAGTCGTTTAAATTACATATATTCAAATAGTGTCATGTGTCAATGCAATAACGATACATCGAGAGTCGACTGTACAAGGAAAGGTGCTATCAGTTCATGCCCACACTGGGGTGGCAGATAACAATACCCCTAGCTAAGTGTAGCCCAGAAAGAGTAGATCCCACCTTGTCAGGCCTGGCGCTCCCTCCGGTGGGCCTATGCGTGATTGATGGAGTGGGTGAACTGACAAGGGTAATATAGCCTCTTCATTGTGTGTTTTGCTAGTGTTTGGGACTCTACCATTCGTGCGCACCAGTTATCTTGGCTTACCTGGTCCACGGTATGGGTGGCCATCTAATGTGTTGGTGGTTTCAGGTGATGTATGTCAAGTCCTTTTTAGGGAACAGGCTGCAGTTTCTTCTCTAGAGTTGGAATATCAGTTCACAAACTGCTCCTTTGCGGGGTGACGCTTACCAGGAAGGACTACGAACAGTTCATTGAAACAGGAAAGATGGCAGTATAAACTGATGAGGTTTTATTTCATCCAGTAAATAACACAGTGACCAGTACTCTCCTACTTGGATCAATACACTGATTAACATACGGAAGGTGAAAGAAACAAAAGATTGGTAAAGGAGCCTGTCAGCTTGAAGAACCTGCCTGAAGGATGTGCTAGAAGAGCAAGAGCAAATTACACAGTCGTTAGAACAACTGGATCCTAACTGAAGTTGGTTGTCCTGAAGCACTTGCGGAAATGGAAATGAAGGGGGGGGGGCTGATGGCAAATGTCAAGTGAGTGCGGGAGGGTGGAATCTTTGGGCTGCAGCACGTGCTTGAAGAAGTCCAGCGTTGGTCACTGTGATAAATGGTGTTTCCTCATGAGGTAGACTAGAGCGGACAGAGCAACTCGCCTTACCACGACCAGTGCTAAGGTGAGCTGTTAGTATCAACTGCCATTTTGCGCAGTGCAGGGCCTTTTATACGCCTGGTCAGGGGATGTCTTGGGTTCCTTCGGCGGTTGGGCGACTCTGGCGGAGTACTCCTCCCTTCGTGGGCGGTACGGCACTGGCTGCGATGTCTCGGAGAAGGCTGAAAACAAGGTAGTTACCTTGTGTGTGGGCGGTATCCAACGCTCGCTTAGGGGCAGCTCTCTTATGTTTCCAACTGGTGTCTCTTCTCACGGGATTCTGTTAGGCTGGAGCGATTTATATTACTGTCTTTCTTGAGGTGGATTCCGCCCTCCGGGTGTCCACCGTAACTCAGGAGGTGGAATGTTGGTCTAGGTGGTGGCCAGTCAGGGTTTATAACTCTTCTGGGGCACGTGACCCGCACGTGATGATACGGAGATGAAGCAAAAGAGAAATATCATGCGTCAAAGCTGTCCTACCAATCCCATTAACAGCCAGAATCTTACTAAGAACAGATCTCTATGATGGCCAGGATAGTTTCAGGGATGACCACAAAGCCAGATAAGCAGCATTCCTATGTACACATATGAACTATGAGCTGAGCAAAAATAATGGTACAATGTATTAAATCTTTATTCAGAAATATTACAAGGTAGAGACAGTATATACTTAGCTTTTAAAAACTATGTGGCTGATGGAAATAATTAGTTCCTACTTTCTAAACACACCTCACAAGTACTATCACCTAGCTGTCAGTGGTTAACACCACCAGACCATCTCTACTGCATGTAATTCTCTGCGATAATCATCACCAAGATGTTTCTCACATAACAGAGGCTAAATTGGTGATGATTCAAGAACTACCCTTTACTATGCTTAAAATTTAGCACTATGTTATGAATTATATGGTTTAGAGCCCAACAACAATGAGGTGCTTCTATGGCTTATAGGTTAACTTAGCACAGTCATGCAACATAAACATCACCCACAGTATAAAAAATGATAGCGCAATGATAACAGTGAAATTCTTTTTTGTATGATAAGCTATCACGCAGTACATAATTGGGATAGTGTGTATAATGAGAGATATGTTTAACCATCATCACTACGTACCTGACGAGGTGGGCAAGCAGCACGGAGATGATACGTTGGTTCTGTGGTGGCAGAAGGGAAAAGCAGTGTAGCAATGCTCGCTCCTTGTCTGGGGCTGGGCCATTGTATGCCTCCAGGAAACTCCGATACAGCTCATCCGTGAACAGAGCCTCTGGCAGCTCCCGCAGGTACAACTTTAGAACCCCTGTCACTGAGTGAATGTCCACTTCTTTCAACAGCTGTTCTGCCTCGTACGAGTCTGCACATACAACGACACAATTTCCTCTTGTGAAGCCTTTAACAACCAAGAGGCAGAATGACAGCTCATATCACAATGATCGCCACTGAAACAGAGAATCTAGATAACCCTCTGTGGGGTGAGATGAAGCACAATTGCATTAATATATGCTGTCCACAAGTGTTAAAGGAGCTTCTATTTCTAGGGAGGGGGGGAGGATCTAGTCCTGACGGGGCACTGGCGCTCGTCCGTTATACAGGACTGGCCTAATTGCTTGTTGGCAGGGCACAAAGTAGGGTTCGGTTAATACAATTCTGCATATTTGAGGCACTGCCTGGATAGATATACCTGGGCAATGAAGTACGGTGGGTTTGTGCTCAATAATTGGCTGCAAGGAAGCTGCAAGTTTAGGTTGAGGTACTGGATGAGGGACTGGCCGGACAATAGCCTGGACCAAGTATGGAACGGCCGGTGTGGGCAGACAATCAGGCTGGCTGAGGTGGCCTTCTACACACCAAGGGTATTCTTCTGGGCCGGTGCACACGGGATCTGTGAACAAGTCATTCGATGTCTCAGGCATCAAAGGATCCTGCAGGTACCTTAATGCCTGGGCCTGCTCCCTAGAGTTGAGCTTTGCTATGGAGGCGACGAGTACAGGGGTTAGCTCGCGCAGGCAACCAGAGGCAAGTAAAGTCAGCTTCATTCTCTCCTTCAGACCCCGCTGTTTGGAGCAAGTCATCAGGACACACAAATACCCTCCCTGTCCAAGAGAAGGAAAGCAGGCTCCTTGTATAGCAATTTATGTGTCGGAACACGTGAGGGCCGAAGAATGGGTGGACACCCTGTTCCAGTACATGGCACGGATGCGCAGTACGCACTGGAAGTCAGGCCACACCGTCTCTGGTCACACATGTCAGTGTTGCCCTAACCGAATCTTCCCAACTCAGAGAACGCTCGCCTCTCTTGGCACAGATGTGCATAGAAAGAATGGCGAACACCGAGCCGACAAGCTAGTGCAGGGTCAGTGTACTTGTGTTGGCACCTCCGTTCTATCAATGCGGTAGACAGGAAGGATGGCCGTTCTAGGTGCTAGTGGGTAAAATTGAGTGTTTTGGCTGGTATGAGTAACCTTCCCGGGATCACCTGCGTTCCCTTCCCGTGAGGAGTCAACTGGGAGCAAGGTGCTGAGTCTACAGGAATGTGGTACCCTGGGATTGAGCTGGCACACGTTTATTTCCGTTCAACAAGAAATACATGTGATGATGTACTCTAACTCCTGCACCGGCATGAGCTATTTCCAGGAAGCTAAAGCACCGAAGATCCGGTAGAGGCAACCGGTAAAAATCTGGCTGGGGTAAGGGGGTACGTAGCATTGATCAAACTAAGCAGAGTCCTCTCGTATTGTTGCCTGTGATCTTGTGAGTCTCGATGTAACACTCACATACTGACATGATGCTAGGACAACTAAGCTGGGACAGCATGGAATTAGTCCTAAGAAAGACTGTAACGATAGGATTCCTATATCTGGCAGGTCCATGCAGAATAGAGAGGTAGGGTAGCAGCAGGGTTCGTGGCGACGAAAGACACCTGACTAACGTAGAGGTCAAGTGGTAAGAATACTCGTAGCTAAAGGGGTTTAAGTGGTGAACAGTACCGAGCAGCGGGTGCTGAACACTGAAGCGTAGAAAAGTGAAGGCTGGTTAGTATCTAAGCAACAAGTGCTAGACTGGCAAATTAATTTCCCTGGTGGCTAGCGCAGTGGGGTTAAGATAACTGGTCAAGAATCGAAAACTGCTCCTCCTTTTATGCTCCTTCGGGTCGCTGCCAAATGCTTATTGGCCGGTGTCATGAGGGCGAGGGTTGGTCACTGAGCACGGGGGTAGCGAAAGCATGACTTGCCAAAATGACATCATTGTGGCCGGCTGGAGGATGGGAAGTAAAGACAAACAAAAATCCTACTAGTAGTTCTATCTAGCAGTGGAAAAAAAAAACTCATTGTCTCTATGCATAGGGGGCCACTGTGGCTGAGCGATTAGAATGCTCGCCTCCCACCAAGGCGAACATGGTTCAATGCCTGGTCGGGTTACCGGATTTTCACAAGTGGGAATCGTGCCGGACGAAACTGCTGGTCAGCGGGTTTTCTCGGAGGTCTCCCATTGCCCCCACCCCTTCATTCTGGCACCGCTCCATATTCACTTCAATCACCCTGATTGGCTCTGAAGACCTCGCTGTTAAGAGCCGCCCAAATCTCTTCACTCTATCCACAGTTATGGTGGGACGGTGAATAAAATAATTTACACGGTAGATAAAACTGTCACATCTCAAGTCGGGACAAATGGTAATACCAACATCGAACCCACAAGCAAAGCTAAACATTGGAAGGAGCTGAAGTCGTCTAATCACGATTGTTAAAAAAGCATTATATGTCAAACTAATACTCATACTAATAGACATTACTGACTTTGGCATCTGTGAAAGTGGCGAACACTTGAACCATACACTACAGAACAGAGGTACACAGGCAAACGCACAACATGATGCTTCACTCACTCGTCTCAAAGGACTTCTTAAGGCGGCCGAGATCAGAGGCAGAGCCAGACACTCGATACACGCCCACCTCATTCATACCACGCCGCTCCACTTCCCGCACACATGATGTTATGATGAACGGCACCTCTCTCTTTTGTCGCCTGTAACACAACTCGACACATTACTTCTGGATCAATTTCATCTCTGAAACTAACACATGGCATTTCTACTCATGTACTTTCATAAATTCTACATGTAGTAACCACAATGCAAATGTACATACAACTACTTATCATAATGTACATTTTGCAAACAAATTAAACAAAGACAGAAAACTGCCAGAATTTAAAAAAATCACATAATCAAATAGTTTCTCATCTAACTAGCTCAGGCACATACAGTAGAGTCCCATTATAACGAGATGTCACGGTTCCAGGTTAAATCCTTGCTATAAGAGTGTCGTCGCTGTTGCCAAATTAGACCGATTTTGATCTCCAGTAGGGCCTACTACTTAAAAATAGCCCCAAACCCCAGGGTTGAGTTGGACCCCTCGCCGAATAAAATCTCCTGTATTATGGGGTGATATCCTTCCGCTATACGGATGAGTGGCTCAAACAGTGCTGTAGGAATTACGGGTGGTGCTGTTATGGTGAGTTGTCGCAGCAAAGCAGATTGTTCTTGTGGACCCAGTAGCCCGAACCTACTGGGAAGGATGCTAAGCCCTTGTGGATCTTAGAGATCACCCTCGCCTTCTTTGCCTTCTTCTGAACACCACCCTGTGGGTGTAAGGCATCTGGCTCCAAACTAGGATCGAACCTGCAGGAGTTAGGCAGTTGACGTCTTGGAGTGCAAGTGTAGGTGCGAATTGTTACCCCACTCTTTATTCCCCCACCGTGAGGAAGTCTTGAGCTGCAAAGCGTTGGCTGTAGGAACTGGATGATGTTGTCCCAATGGGGCTGGTCTCCACTGCACCAGAGTGTAACCCCAATCGGCACCGCTAATTGTGCGATGAGAGGAGTTCACCCCAGCCGGCAAGCTGATCCCACCAGGAGCGTACCTAGTGTCGTGGCTCTACTGTTCCCTCCACCTGGGTGCAAGGAATGGGTGGCCTTCCAATAGTGGTGAGGTGAATGTCCCAAGGTCACTGGTCTCCCCAGGCCCAAAGAAGTTCCCCTCCTCAGCACCACTGAGTGTGCGGTGAGGTGGGGGGTAACTTCAAGCTGACAAGCCACTTTCCAGGAAATGGTTTCCTAGTGTTGTGGCTCTAGCGTTCACTGCACGGGGCAGAGAATGGGTGGCCTTCCAAGGATGTTTTGCTCTGTTGTTAGTGTGAATTCGGAAAGAACAAAACCCAGTCTCCTGCAGTCTCTGTCAGAGCTGATGAGGGTGAAGTGTAGGAGATCAGAGTGGTACTCGCGAAGTTAGGCAAGATGAATGCTTATTTTGCCGTTAAGGAAAATAAAAAAAGAGATGGTGGAAGTATTACATCCTATCCAATCAGGCTTGGCGGAAGGTACACAACCTAGGATAAAACAAGGGAAGGCACCCTGTGCAAAGCTAAAGGGAGTAGGCAGTAACTGGTGCATGTGAACGTAGCTTTCTTGTCTGGGCTAGCTCCACTCTCTGTTGTCCATAAGGGACCGAACGTGTTTCTGTGTGAGGTGCTGGTGCTTCCTTTTGTAGATGGTTGGAGAGGATCTTCAGCCCCCATTGAAGTAGTTGTGAAGTGCTTAGGAATGGTGCGGGCCTCAGCACTACTTGCATGTGCGATGAGAGCCCAGGAGACGACAGGTCAAGAACTGAAGCAGAACTTATAATCTGGAGGCCGGGAGCTTTTTGCCTTATATACTCCTCGGCCATCCCTTCCTTCACTGGCATAGGGCATCTGGAGAGTGGGTTAGCAGCTGCAAGCCCAATGCCTAGATCCTCAGTGCGAGCGGCATAGTGGAGAGTTGTGGGATCTAGGCATCATACTTGTGGCGGCATCCCGGTGCACACTGCTGTACTAGCACCAGACCTTTAGCATGGTCCCAGTGGCTCATCGGGCGAAAATAATTTACATTATTTGGACGTCTATCCCGGCCCAGTAGATACAACAAACTTGTAGGCGGTGGCCGTGACTCAACTCCGTTGACAAATGCTAGTGGTGTAATTGCACTGATGAGTAGTAGTAATTTATTAATAAGTATAAAAGATGTAATGAGTCATTTTAGACTGTGTAAATTGATGTAATGTGTGATGCAATGTGTGATGCCCGAGCAGTCTAGAGCTGAGCACAGACACTCAATACGAAATAATCTCAGTCAATTTAACACTTTTAATTAAATCAAACACTGAAATGGTTACACTTTTAGTTATATATCTACTTACTTGGCGATGTGGCGGAAGACGACATGGGAATTGTTAGTATAAAATAAAATTTGAACGATGGAAGTAATAACATTATATAACGGTGGTGAAGGAGAGTGGATTCTCAGCGCAGCTCAGGCAAATCGTCCCAGGTGGTGATGTGCAGTCTCTCGTGTCCTCTGCAGAAGTCTCTCTTCCTCAGGCCGTACATGGACTAATAAAGCAACATGAGTGTAGTGGGGAGAAGTCTCCCTCCACCAAGAAGTCGCGCATGAGCAGTCTCTCACCAATGAGAAGTCATGGCAAGAAGAGGACGCCAACCAATGAGGTTGGCAAGGTTAGGGCATCAGCCAATAAACTGGAACTTTGCACACGGCCCCAAAGTGTGGTATTGAAATCATGTGACGGGAAAATAACGCGTAATACAGCGCGTGATTCCAGCAGTCATGGGACGAAAATATCATGAAAAACAGGACGTATTTCCCATCAAAAGTCGTTAGCAATCGTAGTCACGCAATGCTGAAATCACTGCAGGCAGTATTAGCGCAGTTACAGCTTCCTGTTGCAGGCGCCGCAGAACCTGATAAGTTGCAAAAATACTTCACTAAAATGTTCTCTCCCTGAACTGGAAAACTTGCGGAGTGCCCGCGGCACTACATCACTCCCACTTTTAGAAAAGTTTTGTTCGGGCTGAGCAAAACTTTAGAAAGATATGTGGCTGAATCTATATGTGTGTTGGTCATCAAAGTGAAGCTGGTTGAAGTATGAAGTCTGAGAGTGTAACTGCTCTATCAGAAACAACAGGATGAGGGCTCGCCAGCAATGGAAATTCAGGTTTCCGGTCGACCAACTAACAGTCTTCGGCATAACAACGATGTTGACAAACGAATCTTCTTTCTTGAAGCTTTATGAAATTGCTTCCATACTAGCTGTCAACTGAATCATTAGATAATTAAAGGGAATTATATAATTACTCTTCCATCAAATAACTTTAAAATTAACTGAACTCAAAATGGGGAGTACCATGTCACCTTCCTCATTATTTAAGTTCGCCTTTGTAATTTTCCAAAGTGCAGCTGAAACACACCTGGTACACAATATACATATTGGATAACATTACACATAAACACTTATTGCAAATATTTGGTACAGCTCTGTCTTGCATACCAAGACTATTAAATAGTTCGATCATCATTTATTTGTAATGTTCATGGAGTAATTGAACAAAGAAATATTATTTTGTAGAATATATATGTTCATAACACAACGTATTGTGTGTTCACTGATTAATCTTACAATAGTTAAAATTGTTTGAATTCTTGAGTTAAATTATCTTCAAAAAAATCAATCAATCATTACATTACAATCAAACAATTTAATAAACACACTGGGACATTTTGTTTGTTGCTCTCTGGAATATCGGATTCCTAGTGTAATATTACTTGTTGTAGCATTAAATTTTCAAAATTCCGCACACTATACTCTGCTTTTCACTGACTCTACTTTAATTTTTGCCTCTGGTCATCAACATTTAATCACTTCAATGTATAATGGAATTCTTAAAGCAAGTAGTGGCTGTCATCCTCGATGTCAGCTGCAGGGCTGGAACTGTGCTCGAACCAGCACACATCTCCATGGCATCTGACTGTGGCGTTTGATGTGTTGACTCAGAACCTTTCTATGTTTTAAATCATGAACGTCCGACATGAGATGATTCAACTCTACATCTTCTTCTGTATCTAGCTCTGACAGACTAATATTTAAGTCAGTTTTGATGGATCCAACGAACACTTGTTCACTATTTGTTAATAAGGACTGAACTGGAGAGAACTTGACGCCATTCACTATGTATTTTATGTGTTACCTTGTTACTGTGTGGTAACAACTGAATTTTCTCATTAATTATCGGACAACTGCTTACCTGGGACATAACTCCATGCGCCAAGATCCACTCCCCCACCACGCGTGCTTCACTCTTTTCATAAGGACACATTTTAGTAACTTTCATCTTTCCCGGTACGAAACAAATCCAACTATCACCATCTACTGATCTAATAAACACTGGTACGAATGAGTTACCTAGAACTTCTCTTTTACACATTTTATAATCGTAACCAAGTTGTGACAATATTACATTCACTAGACAATTTGGAACCTTTACGGAAAACGTTGGGACGTTAGCTGGACATACTATTCCCGCCTTTACATCGACTCATGTCTGCTTCAGACATTAACGCATAAGACTGCCCGTTATCTGACAGCGCGATATAAGGTGCATCTGGCACTATCTGAATGTATCTCTCTAAATTTCTCTCAAACATGGGAAAAGGGTGAGCTCTATAAATTGTGAAATAACTATTCGTGGATCTCAAAGGAAACTCAATTATCAACTGTATACTATCAATTGTAGCAAGCACATGTACCGTCGTTACTTCATAATAATTGTAAACCTGATCTAAATCAGTTCCTGCTATAAAAGTCTTGTCTGCTGGTAATTTTAGAGAATACCTCGAACAATTTCTGACAAATTTTCTGGAGTCAATAATGAAGTGGGCAACCTACCAGTTGCTATAATAGCCAATGCCACTTTTATTTTTGTTACCTCTTGTTTATAAGACTGAAGAGTTAATTCTAATTCTCTCAGCAAACTACTGTATTTAAGCGCTTCCCCTAAATTGCTAGTCGTTAATCTGTGATTTCTTTCAATCAATCATTGAAGCTGTTAAAGTATTCCAAGCAGTCATGTCGTTCAAAGTTTTTATTACTTTCACTAACTCTTTTGCTAAAATGCCTATGTCCTTTGAGTTTTTCTCTACTCTGGCATTCATCCCTTTCACAAAAGTTAACTGTTTCTCTACTATATGAATCAATTTTTCTTGTTTCGTGCCGAACTCACTAGTGACTGGTGAATACAGACTTAATCATCATTCGTAAGTGTACCAAATAAAAATTTCAGAATACTACCACCAGCATCTATCAAACCTCTATTTTTGCGAGACGATTTTCTGGGTAATATCAAAGATAATTCATTTACTTCCTCCTCTAATTCTGCAATTAGTCTATCAAGAACATCTATCTCTGAACGTGGTTTTTCGATCTCTCGGTTTCCAGAAAACTTCATCCCTTTAATTATGTTCGGTTGGTTCCTAAATTCCTGATTAATACTCTCCAATTTGCTTATGGGTATGTCTAGTACTATTGTCCATCTGTCTCCTGTTAATACGACATCCATTTCTTGGATCAGAATCACGTCAGCGCCTATGGTGTGATCTGCAATGCAAACTAATATACCTCTTATTTACTTTTTCGCATTGAACTTGTAATTATCATCCAATTCTAGGTTATATTATACTCTGAGGCTACGCATCACTTATTTCTGCTTCCTCCTCTTCCATTAAGGGGTTTCTTACATTTGAACGCAAATTATACCTGACACTAGGTTCACCTAGTTTCTCACGAATTTTCCCTTTTGAATACCGCGACAGTTCCCAAACGTTGTCAGTTTCTACATTATCATAACACTCACTATCATCGAGGGTGCTGTCGTCCCTAGAGCCTTCAACACATATTTCCTCTACTTCACCTATTTCTGCTAACTCTGTTACATTTGCTATAACTGGATGTGACTTTGAGCCTATACTTTCTTCAATATTTTCTTTGCTTAGTTGTTTATCACTTTCACTATCTCAAAATTTCTCAACTGATTCTACTTTATCAAAAACCTGCAGGGTATTTTCTCTACACTGTGTGTCTTTGCCTAGACACAAGCTCCTTGGCTCTGTAGAATTCTTAGACAACTTTAATCTATCTTTGTGCACAATAACTTTTTTCTTATCTAATAATACTTCAAATGTGACTGAGTTCAGTTTTCTCAAAACTTTATGAGGTCCAGACCAAAACTTAAGAAACTTTACTCTGCCTTTCTGAACACTTGGTGTGTGTAGATACACGTAGTCACCTACCTCAATAACTGGTGATTTTGACTTCTTGTCATAATACTCTTTTTGTTTCTCAAAAGCTACGCTATTCCTTTCGCTAGCTACTTCATGTGCTTCTTTTAACTTATTACTCAAAATTTTTACGTGTTCCATGGCTGTCACACCTCCCTCTAACACATTAAGCTGACTACTCAATTCACCTAAAGGGGGTAGCCTAACTTCTTTCCCATGCAACAAATAATGTGGATTATAACCCGTCACTAAATGTGGAACCGTCCTATATGCGTCCACTGCATATGGCAAATATTCTTCCCAATTACTAGAGTATTCATCTACGTAATCAGATATCATGTCTGCTAGGGTTCGATGAAGTCTCTCAACACGTCCATTACATTGTGGTCTGAAAGGGGTCATCTGTAACTTCTTAATTTTTAAAACTTTGCACGTCTCTAACATCAACCTAGACACAAAATTTCTCCACTGATCTGTCAGCAGGCTTTGAGGACAACCATGCCTTAAAATAATCTGTTGTACAAAATATTTTGCTACTGTCACTGCAGTTTGATCGGGATTGGTATCGCTTCACAGTACCTTGTGAAATAATCAATAAATTTCAACACATATTTATTCCCTTTCTCACTCATCTGTAAGGGACCTAAAATATCTAGAGATACCAATTGAAATGGGGAATTTACTTGCAGTAAAGAACCTAACGGTGCTTTTGTAATTTTAATACTTTTTCTCCTAAGACAATCATCGCACCTCATAATATATTCATCTACATCTTATTCAATGTTGGCAACCAGTACAAAGATTTGAGGAGGTTCTGAGTTCACTTCACACCTTGGTGAGCAGAAAATGGAGTGACATGGTGATGACTAATTACTTTGGTCACGAGCGACATTGGAACAACTACTAAAATTTTTTCTTGGTCTCTTTTGTATAGGATGCCTTCCTATCAATAAGGAAATTTCCCTTATTTGCCTTATTAATTATACTTGGACATGTTTCGTCTTCCCTCTGTTCTTTCTTAATTAATTCTCTGGTTAAATCTCCTGAATTTATCGCATTTACCATTTGTGACAAATAATCTACATTCGCATGTTTCTTGCCTGGTTTAAGGACTACTTCAAAATCAAACTCTGCTGAACGAATAGCCCATCAAGCGAGTCTCGAACTAGGATCTTTTGAATTCAATAACTATCTCGATGCAGCATGGTCAGTAATGACGGTAAATCTACGCCCGTACAAATATGCTCTGAACTGTTTTGTGGCAAGAACTAAAGTGCACAATTCTTATTCTGTTGTACTTTAATTCCTTTCTGTTGAGTTTAATTGTCTACTGGCATGGGCGATCGGTTTCTCGTGTCCATTCCTCATCTGAGACAGAACAGCGCCTATGGCATAATTACTAGCATCTGTACTCACAATAAATGGTTGCGAAAAAACCGGATATACAAGAATCGGATGTGAAATTAATTTTTCTCTTAACATTTTAAAAGCTTCCTTTTGTTCTGCTCCCCAATTGAATGGTTCATCCTTCTTAGTTAATTTAGTCAATGGTCTTGCAATGTCTGCGAAATTCGGTACAAATTTCCTATAATACTGAAATAAACCCACCACTGAGCGAACGTCTGTCCCATTTTTAGGTCTGGGGAGTTCTTTAATTGCTTGTAGATTTTTCTGATTTGGTTCTACGCCTTTTGAACTTACAACATGCCCTAAGTATTCTACACTATCTTGTACAAATGAACACTTACTAGGTTGGATTCGCAAATTAGCTTCCTCTAGTCTTTCCAAAAAATTACTCAATCGCTCAGCATGTTCTATCACAGTACTAAACACTGATCACCTAACAAACCTGTTAGAACATAATTCTCCATTAACCTCTCAAATGTAGCTGGGGCATTACACAGTCCAAACGGGAGTCTATTAAATTCATATTTCCCCATGAATGTAGCAAAACTCGTTTTCTCCCTATCACTTTCTTGTAAATCAATTTGGAAGTAGCCGCTCGCTAAGTCCCATGTTGAAAAATATTTCAACCCGTGCAAGGAATCTAATGTCTCCATGACATACGGAATTGGATAAGGATCCTGCTTCGTAACTTTATTTAACTGACGGAAATCTATACAAAATCTCACCTTAAAAGAACCGTCTTTATTTTTCTGTTTCACCATTACTACGGGAAATTGCCAAGGTGATTTACTCTGAAATATATTTTTATCTAGCATGTCATTTATTTGCTCTGCAATTACTGGTTTCAATGCATGCGGTACTCTATATGGATTCTGCTTTATTGGTCTGGCCCCTACTGTATCTATCTTATGTTTCAATAAATTTGTGCACCCGAAATTCGAACTATCTTCCACTTGAAATATATACGCAAACTTCATTAACACTGCGAACATTATATTAAAATCACTCTTACTCAAATGTTTCAGTTTATCTCTAACACTTTTCTCTACCTCTATAAATTCATCTTTTGGTAGTTCTGATAACTTTTTACCCTTCTGCTTCACTGATTCACTATTATTTGCCATGTAAGTTTCAAAACTCTGACTACCTTGAGTCACTAAACAATTTGGCACATTTAATATTTTATTCTCTCCATTTGATGATTTACACGTATTTTCAATGCAAGTTTCACAACTCTGACTACCTTGAGTCTGTACATAATTTGGCTCATTTATTCTCATTTTACGTAAACTATCTAACATCGGTACCGATTTTTCATTTACGCGCATATTTTCAAAGTTAACTTCTCTGTTTCTACTACTTTCTACATTACTCTGACATCTCAAATTATCTCGACACTTCAACTTTTTATCACGACAATTCAAACACTTACGACAATTCAAACTTTTATGACAGGACTCGGGGTTTTCATTTAGAATCGGAACTGCCTCTGCTCGGCATACACTACCTCGGCAGATTTTGGGGACACAGCGACAAAATCTGTCCTGTTCCGTGACCTCGCTACCTAATTCACTCACTTTATGGCTAACACAGCTTGAGGGGATTACTGCTTCGTAGCCTCGAAGCGAACACTTTTTATCTTTGATTCTAGAGACATCTATGAGGATTTTCTCCCATGGTTCTATTTGTGGCGACACTAAATCACTTTGTTCCGACCCAAGACTTATACAACTTCTCTTGGATATTCGGGGTACGCTATTTGCACATAGTACTCCAGCAACGTCACTGACAAGTGTGGCAAATACTATTACCGTACCCTTTGGCACGACGAGCGTCTCATTAGTAATGTTCACGATTTTTGTCACTGAACTTACTACTTTTGCTAACGCTATGTGAGGTTTCCTTGAACCCTCAACTTGACCTACCCTGTCAGTAGACCTCTCGACATGACCGCCTACTTCACTTGTCACTCCTGCATCCTCCGCGCGACTAGGACACCATGTCCTCTTGCCCCCTTTGATGTGATCGCGATGAGGAATGAAACACTGGGATGCATCCCTTTGACCCAAAACAAAGGGGATAACATACTGGTCACTCACCCTCATAAGTGCCTTCTTTTCAACTACACAGGTACCCTGACAGTCGTTCACCCCGTCCTCCGGATTCGTCTCACTGAATCTATTACATGTCCCTATAGAGTTTCTAGCCGTACTGCTCCTACAATACACCTCGTTCTCTGGCAGGCTCTTACCGGTAAGAATTAAGTTGCATATTGCTCTTACCACATGGATGCCCGGTACATTTGTCAATGTCGGTTCGAAAAGAAGCAATTTCAAGTCAGCGTCCCAACCCTCCGTGTACAAAGCAGCATCTATCACTGTCTCCGATTTTGGTGGCAGAATCATGTGCTGTGTCATTTTCACTTCATTGTATTGATTACTATTCACAGATCCGGATACAAGTTCAGAGATGGCCAGGCTCTCAGCTTGTTTCCGCTGCTCTTTCTCAATTATGCAAGTTATTGAATTATATGTATCTAAATCAAACGTATTTTTGAGATACAATGTCTGGTCTTTCAAGTCGATTCTGGCATCATAATAACGGAGAAAATTGGTTCCAAACATTCCCTCGAAGATCTGATGCGCACACAAAGAACCAATATGGGTAACATTGTCCATTTACCCACAACTCCACATGCTTGGTACCTGCAATCTGGAGAGAATCTCCAGTTACACCTTTTACTCCTGAGATTCATTGATAATATTCCAGCTGATTCTAGGTCGAACGAGAGATATATCAGACCCTGTGTCAATTAAAAACGAATGATACTGGCCCTCGACAATAACTGATACTATGGTTTCTTTTCCCCCTACAACTGTAATTACCGCCATGTGGTGCCCGGGGCTGACACTCGGCTTCTTGGGTTTGGGTGATGACTACCTACATTCTCGCTAGTTTCTCTAATGCCGTGCCCTACGTTCCTAGGTACTTGGGCTCATTGTGGGGTTCCCAAAATTCGGCATTCTCTGATCATATGCCCAAAACGTCCGCAGTTAAAACATCTAATATTACAGTTATTACCTTGTTCTTGTCTGTAACTCATGTTCTTGGGAGAAACACCTGCCCCCGATAAACTCTTTCTACTGTTGCTGCTATCAATTGAACCATGGTAACATGAGTTATATAACCTCTTCCAAAACCTCTGTTAATGGATGTATTTTCGCCACTTATGTTACCCCATGCCACACTTGTTTGCTGGGAGACTATGTTATACACCTTTCTCCTCCTCTGAGGATCATCAAATTTTGTTTTGCATTCCTGATGCGCATATGTAAGCTCTAATTCTATAGTCATGCATTCAGCTTCGCCTATGGTTCGTGCTATCTTATTACTTAACTGCTGACCTACGTTACCTTGTAACCCGTTAGTGAAGCTGCTAATAACCGCTTTTCAGCTCCACGATTCAAAATTTCCTGTTTCTCAGGCTCATCTAAATACTGAACTGTTTTCTCACACAATTTACGACATCTGCAAATGTCTGCACATCCTCATTATGTTTCTGCCTAACATTGTGCAGCATGTAATAATGAAATTGCAAAGGCTGATTTTACTTGAATCTGCCGTTCAACTCATCTTTCAACATTTTAAATGTTATGTCCCCTCTTAATCTAGGGCATGTCGCAAACAAAACGCGATGCTAAACCTTTCAATTTCATTTTTGCTAATTTTACTTTGTCCTTATCTGAAAGATTTCCTAGGCTTGCTGCGCTTTCTATGCTTTCTAGAAAGTCGTGTACTGGTAACGAACCTTTTTTGCCAGTCCATTTTTCTACTTATGAAATAACCGCCAAATCTTTAACTTGAGCTGGTACTTGAGCTTGTGCTGGTATCTTCGGAGTATCATAATGAGAACTACTACATGTAGGTTTAGTTTCATGAATCATGTACAAATTTTCTCTCTTAGGAACGACAATATGTTCCGAATGTGAAGAACTAATAGACGCTTGCTTGCATTTTACGTTCACGTCTTGCGAAGTCGAAGGCTCTGTGTTCGCAACTAGGTCAAGCCTTTCTATTTCGAATTCTGGATAAACACAATCTTGAGGTAAGAACCGCTTCATTATAAAAATTTCAATTTCCAACACTACCCGTCCAGAAGAATTTTCGTACTCGTATGCTTTATATGCGGGAGTCGGAAAAGATCTCTTTGGTTTTCCCTTGAAAGCTATTTCCAGTCCTGAACCTGTAGCTAATGCATTCAACTTAGCACAAAACGGCTCTAATTGAGACAAGTCAAAAGATGTGTGCTTTTGAAAAAATTTCTGTATCAATTTATATGAATATTCTAATAAACCCTTCAATGCCTCAGGACTACTAGTTAAAACTACGTAGATTGTCAAAACTGTTTACTCAACTACTTTCCCTATTTGCCTCTGAAAAAATAATAAGCATATTAGCATAACGCTTTAATGCTTTTAAAAAATACAGCAAAGAAGTCAAGCTGAATCCTGATAATTTCTGCAATATTGAACTATAAACCAAGTGAGCGGTGTTATATCTTCCAAATCTACGTCATAATCAACATTACCAGTTACGCTGTTATTCACAGGTCAGGTCCGTGGACATACTAAACAATAAAACAATATAATTTCCTACAGTACACGTTGATGCCGTCGAGTGAGAGATGAGACGAACGATGACACAAATACTTACTGGTAATTTTGGCGCCAGCGGTGCTTCCCAATCACAGCACTATTGAGAATCAGGGTTCTCAGGGATGTTGTGGGTACTGTGCGTCCGTCTCACCCGTGCGTACTTACAAACACGTTGGCAATACTACACTTTTAATAAAATCACTGAAATAAACAATTGATAAAACATATGTGACTAGGACACTGTCACTAATGAATAAAAAATCCAGTTCACTGTAGACATGTTTCTATTGATATTGTTTATACACATCAAAGTGCCAATGAAATGGTTATCTCGGTCATGACTAGCCAATTCTGCTTGGGTGCTCCCCAACCCATAATTAATCTAGCGCACCCCTAAATGGATGAACTCACTGAGGTGCGTGAAAGCACAGCCTTCACAAGAGAAAAGGGCCAACAGCCGCCAAAGTGGACTGAAGGTTTTTCCCTGAAGAAAGAACACAGTGAATTACAAATGAATATCCTTAATACACATTAACACGAGTGATTACTCTGCATCACTAACGCAAACTCTTTGGGGCTCGCCCTCCAGCACGTGGTTAATTTGGTGACGGCCTATACACAGAGCCGGCTAGAACGGGAGTAATTGCACCGTACACTAATTACACAAATACATAGACCCTTGACCGATATATGAAATAAGATGGGACATGAGATGAATAATCACAATAAATATACACATGTGTGAAAACAAGCTTTGGTGGCACGGATACTGCTGGATGAAGTTCGTAGCAGACCACATGGTGCAGGTGAAATTGCAATATTTCTGCGTGGAAACGGCAAACTAAATTCAGATAAAATATTATTAGTGTTTGGAAAATGGTTCTCTTTACGAGTAGCGTTGTTACAGGCTTTTAACATGCCTGATGGCTGTAAAATCAAACATTACTGTGACAGCGTGGTCAAGTACAAAAGCATCAATTTACGTGAAATATACATTAAACCCTGAATGAAAAATATATAGAACCCTGAAATAAATGATTGCACATACAATGTTATATAAATAAGCTCTTAAAATGCAATGATGTCATATACAAAGACTTGGCTTCAGTCGGCCACGTGGTTATACGGGATGTTGCCGTAAAATAATCAAACACGAAAATTACCTTTAAATTCATACAGAAAAATAAAGCTCTTAAAATTGTGTGTAGCAATTATGTAGAAGTTACAATGAAATGCCATAAACATAAGCAGATGGCATCTGATTCAAAATGCGGGGGTTGCGTGACCTCTCCGACATCTTTCTCCTCTTTCTCCTAGATTAAGTTAAAAATGCCACAAAGGCATAAGAAATTAGTAAAGCGGGAGCATAATGTTGGGGAAATTGTCTGGCAAAAACGTACGCAAGCAAAGATTAACCGGTAGACTACATGGACTATGGAAACCTACGTCAGTGAACAAAAGTTGTAGTGCGCACATGATGGTGCCTTACCTCGCCGGCTCTCCTCGACAGACTGTCCAGATACATGCATCGCACTGACCTATCATGGCTGCCTAAGGGGTTCACATAAGCGGAAGTGCTATGCACGCCGAGTGAAATATTTTATAGTGAAAATAAAATGGCAAAAACTAAATTAGACATTGTTTTACATTTCTATAATTTTGTTAGGCATTTCAATATTATTTTTATGTCTCTTTGTGATGGTGTTCAAGCCAAAATATTAAGTGTTCTTAATCTCGGCGCCACAGGCACTTTGAATACTCATAACCAAACAATTAAAATTAGTACAAGCACTTTAAAACATTTTAATACATATTAAACACTGTATAGACAACATAACACATTTTACCCTGAAATTAACATTTATAGGAAAGTTCAAAATTGTCGGCCTCTCTGCGCACGTGCAGCAAACGTAACACGTGAGCGCCGCAATGTGCTCTAGCGCTGCTGGCTGTTAGTCGGCGTCAAACGACCCCTCCCTCGAAAGCCAAGACGGTGCGAACAACACAACATTGCTTTGGCGGGCTCTGCCCGGCTGGTTGCCAATTGAGGGCAAAGAAAACATGGCCTGAGAGGTCGTCGGTTTCTTTGGCATTTGCAGGGGGTGGGTGTGTAAGCAGGAACAACAATGTGGGTATGTGGTGGTGACTTGGCTCGCTTCTTGCGAGTGCTGTATTGCAACTTGTTGACACTTGACGTTACACTCACTGCCCTACTAGTTTCCCCAAACCCTTTCAAACTCTCTTGCCCTACTAGGCTCCCCCCTGCGGGAACTGTAAAGCCCCTAAAAGGTGTCTCGCCTTCACATGTGGTATCAAGGTTTACGTTTACACTTTGGCTACAACCAAATTCAGCAGTACCCTGGGGAAACACCTTAAAACTCAACTCACTGACACTGGTTGTGTTGAAATTTAAGTGTGCACTGGTATTACCACTTACTCCATGTACACTTGGGAATCCCTTAAACCCGCTCTGATTCATTGTGTTTTTACCTGTATTAATAGAAAAACCCAGAAACGATGTTGCGGTACTACTTGTTTCCACCTCCTCACTACTAGGTGTTGAGTGTTCATTTGGTGTAAAACCCTTAAATATCAGTTCACTACTTTGACTGGATGTTCCCGTGTTAGTGTTGTTTTCAGTGTACGTGTTGTTCTCAGTGTACGTGTTGTTCTCCTGTGAACTCCCTGGTGAAATTCTCTAAACTCGCTGCGGTACTGGGCGTAACGTCGTCTCTTGCCTCTCTTCCCTACAGGCGGTCGGGCTATCCGCAGGTCATCATGGTGCTGTTTCGTGACACGTCTGGATCCCAACTTGACTAGACACGTGGAATTTCCCATCTTTTCCACCACTCTCACTGGCCCTACCCATCTAGGTGCCAGTCCAGCACAGTATTGCTTCGCCCCAGCCGATAACGGGTTTTCTCGTACATACACGTAAATCCCAGGCACAACTTCGGATGGCGGCCTCTTGCTATTCGGTACCCACATATTACAATAACCGAGCTGTTTCATCCTGGCTTCTTCATGTACCTGCGCCAAATGTTCGACGATTTGTTCAGGTGATCTGGGCGGGTTTTCGTGGGGTGCTCCGGGGGCACGGAGTTCGCGACCTTGTACGATCTCAGCGGGTGTTTTGCCGGATGCTGCAATTCACTCTATTCCGTAGGCAAAACAGCACCTCCGGGATCAATTCGGCCCACCTAGTATGATCCTCACCTAACCAGACACGTAATTGGATATTTACGTCCTGGTTTTGTCTCTCAGTTGGGTTAGCCCTGGGATGGTAAGGTGGGGTAGTACGATGTTCTGTTCCCCATCTGGTACAGTACTCCCTCCATTTTCGCCCAACAAACTGTGTTCCATTGTCCGTCAACAAATATTCGGGTTGTCCCCGTCTCAGGAAAAACTCGTTCTGCATTATTTGTGCCACGGTGTGCGCACGAACATTGCTGACAGTAAATGCTTCGGTCCAACGGGTAAACAAATCTGTGGCAACAACAAGAAATCTTTTCCAAGTTTTCGTACGCGGGTATGAGCCCATGATGTCGATGGCCACAGTCTTGAATGGCTCGGTTGGCAGCCTTGTCTGTTGTGGAGCGTCGCCGTCTGCTCTCCGCGGCTTACGGGTGTTACACGTGACACAGCTCTGTACATATTTCCTGACATCTCCCTGAATCCCTGGCCAGTGAAACATTTCTGCACGTTCCTTCGTGTTTGCTCGGATCCCGAATGTCCGTGTTCGAAACTGTTGAGCGCGTAATTTAACACAAGTTCCAGTTTCTCTCTCGGTACATATGTCCGCCATCACGCACAATTACCAGGTGGTTTAATTCGTATCTCCCTGTCCACTACCCTCCAGTGTTCTGTGTAGCGTGTGGCACAGTGTTGTCTGCATTGCGTGGCATCTGGGGAATTCTCTTGTGCGGTGCGTACATCCTTTAACACGTCACGTACATTCAATGAAACAAGTTCACCAGGTGGTGTGGCAGTAATGTTTTGTACAATGAGAGTTTGTGTTTCTGCAGTTGGTATTGCATGGCATGGCGGTAGCGCCTCTTCCCACTCCGCATCGTCAGTTACCGTTAGATTCGGGCAAGGATTCCTGGACAAGGTGTCCGCGAGCTCGTTGGTTTTTTCCATCACATGTTCTACCTTGAAATCGTACTCTTGCAGTAACAGAGCCCAGCGGGCAAGTTTACTTTTCCCGTTATGCATTCCCTCTAACTATACAAGGCATCGGTTGTCAGTTTTGAGTGCGAACTGCCTTCCTAGCAAGTACGGCTGGTACTTCCGCAATGCCTCTACAATGGCCAAATAGTCTTGTTCGTTAACATGATATTTACATTCTGCATCTCCGAACTTTGCACTGTGATAACTGATGATATGTTTCTCCCCGTGTGTTTCCTCCTGATACAGCATGGCCCCAATGCCTTCTTGACTGGCATCTGTTTGTACGACATTAGATAATTCTGGGTTGAATCTACACAGCGGATTACAGTTCTGAAATGTAATTTTAATGTCTTGAAATGCTCGATTAACTTGAGGTGTCCAGACAAATTTACGTTTCTCACAAAGCAAAGCAGTTAACGATGCAGTGATTACGGAAAAGTTTGGGACAAATTCCATTAACCAATTAATTAAGCCAAAAAACTTCCTGACTTGTTTACGTGATCTGGGTGTGGATTTGTTTTGAATGTCCCGTATGTGTTGTTGTTCTGGTTCGTGTCCGTTTTCTATTACATAATGCCCTAGAAACTCCATTTTACTCAAACCCAACTTACACTTTTCCACTTTGCACGTAAGTTTATTACATTCAAGCCGTTCAAATACAAGGCTCAAATGGTGCAAATGTTCTTCCCAGTTGTTAGACCAAACAAGTACATCATCCAAATACGCCATCGCAAAGTCTCCAATAAATCCATCCAATACATTAACCATTAAGTTCTGAAACGTTGCAGGGACACACTTTAAACCATATGGCATGGCTACAAACTGAAATCTACGTCCATCTGGGGTAGTAAAGGCTGTTTTCTTTCTGTCCAGTGGCCGGATAGGCAGTTGCCGATATCCAGACTTTAAATCAAGTGACGTGAATACTGAAACTAGTCCTAATGTTGACAAAGTATCCATGTTTATGACTGGTGGCAGCATGTTTACGGATATTTTGTTAAATGTTCTGAAGTCGACACAGAATCGCCATTCGCCATCTTTTTTTGGTGCAAGGATAATACCTGAATTATAGACACTTTGTGTAGGTTCAATAACATTATCATTGAGCATCTCACATACCTATTGGTTGATGACACGGCGAAAGAAAATACCTGGGTCTCGTGGCTTAGAGTACACCGGGTCCTCGTGCGTGGTGACGATCGTGTGCTCCATGATGCCGGTGCGTTGCAGCTTCCCCTCAGTGTGGAATACACTGGCATACTGGTCCAGCAGATGTTGCAGATGTGTGGCTGGCACCTTGTGCTCTACGTCAGCAAGCAGCACAGCAGTTGTTGTTATTGGTGGTGTTGCTCCCACGGCGTTAACAGTTTATCGGCCACATGTCCCCACGTGCAGACATTAAAGGTGTGGTTCTATCACAGCGTGGTTGTCAACAAGCCATGGCAGTCCCAAAATCACTTCTTCGCACAAGTCCGGCACAATGTATACATTGCACTTGGTACGCTGCTCTCTAATTCCTACCGTTACGTGCATCACACTTTTCGCTTCTCCCTGGTGGTGGGTTGTAGCAAATTGCAGATGTCTCAGTGGCACCCTAGTTGTTATTGCTTGTACTAAACCCTCACGAGCAAAGTTGTGACTAGCAGAAGAGTCAATAACAGCTGTGTCATTTCTCCCTTCAAGTTCAACACATACTCGCAGTGCTTTGATAGTACTGTCTGTTACCTGGAATACTTTTACACCTTCATTAGGCAGACTGATATGACATTGTGGTGAGATTGGTGCAGGTGCAGTTTCGCTAACCTCCTGACTTAGTTTTCCGACCTGTTGCCCTGGTAACCATTTCCCCTGTTGTGGTAGAAGTTTCTGTGTCCGCGGTTCTGCCTCACGGGTGTAAACACTGGCAGCGGTCGTGTAACATCTGGTAGCACTGTAGGTGTTGACATGTGAAAGTTCGATTTTGGGGATTGGTATGCCTGTCCCCCTCGCACGTCCTGTACATACAAACACTCTTCGCGCGTAAACTGTTCTACACTTGCCCTTGTTGCAAATCTCAGATACGGCCTAATGTCCGGTGTTGACAATGTCACAATGATTTCTAAAATGCCACGTGTCGGCTGACCTGGGTTCAAACGCTTGAACAAGCCTAACTTACGTTGTATAAATTCCTCAATGCCTTCACATTCACGTTGCTGTTCATGGTAAAGACGCGCTTGTGCCTGTATAGCATCTCCGTCGGTGTCAAATCAACATAGCACTCTCTCACAGAGCTCCTCCCACATGACTAGATAGTCCCTTACCAAGTTCCACCATGTGGCAGCGGTTCCCCTTAACCTGTTGGCAGTTACCTCAGTCCAGTCACCCCTATGTACGCGATGCCTATGCAATTTCTCTTCGCACACCGCAAGGAACGTACCCGGATTTTCTAAGTCGTGTCCTGCGAAAGTTGGCAGTAATACATTGCAATCTGGCCCGGTTAAGCCCTGTGGCATGTAGGTAACAACTACTGGCGGCGTGGGTTTCACCTCTGGTGTTGGCGGTGACGCGATCTCGACACAGTTCCTCTTACGGGACTCGTCACAGTTTATAACACCATCGCGGTAGGTGGTAAAATCCACAGGCCCTATGCAATGTAAATGCGAGTCTTTCCTACACTATTACACTACACCCACTTGGTTCACGCCCCGTCACATCCAGTGCGCGAGCACTGGCGTTGCTCTGACGGCGTAGAGACGTTGTCGGACATGCAGTGACACAATGGTTGTTATCACATACTTCCCTCAAACAGTTAATTTCACTCAATCTCCCACAGTGCACACATCGATACACTGATCGGCATGTCCAAGTAACTCGCACATGCGATCACGGGTGTCGCTGTTGTTCCAGCTGCCGACGCGGACGTCTTGAGGGATTCTCGCAGTTGTACAGGAATGGTGTCCACCATCTTCTCGTGGTTGACACGGATGACGCGACATGGATGAACACACATGGCCCCACTTGGGAATGCCAATTGATGCTATCGGGTGAGACACGAGACGAACGATGACACAAATACTTACTGGTAATTTGGGCAACAACGGTGCTTCCCAATCACTGCACTACTAAGACTAAGGGTTCTCAGGGATGCTGTGGGGTTCTGTGTATTCGTCTCACCCATGCGTACTTACAAACACGTTGGCAATACTACACTTTTAATAAAGTCACTGAAATAAACAATTGATAAAACATATGTGGCTAGAACACTTTCACTAATGAATAAAAAATTGAGTTCACTGTAGACTTGTTTTTATTGATATTGTTTATACACATCAACGTGCCAATGAAATGATTATCTCGGTCATGACTAGCCAAGTCCGCTTGGGTGCTCCCCAACCCATAATTAATCTAGCGCACCCCTAAATGGATGAACTCACCAAGGTGCGTGAAAACACAGCCTTCACAAGGGAAGAGGGCCAACAGCCGCCAAAGTCGACTGACGGTTTTTCTCTGAAAACAGGACACTGTGAATTACAAATGAATACCCTTAATACACATTAACACGAGTGATTACGCAGCATCACTATCGCAAACTCGTCGGGGCTTGCCCTCCAGCACGTGGTTAATTTGGTGACGGCCTATACGCAGAGCCGGCTAGGACAGGGAGTAATTTCACCATACACTAATTACACAATTACATAGACCCTTGACCGATATATGAAATAAGATGGGACATGAGATGAATATTCACAATAAACACACACATGTGTGAAAACAAGCTTTGGTGGCACGGATACTGCTGGATGAAGTTCGTAGCAGACCACATGGTGCAGGTGAAATTGCAATATTTCTGCGTGGAATCTGCAAACTAAATTCAGATAAAACATTATTCATGTTTGGCAAATGGTTCTCTTTACGATTAGCGTTGTTACAGGCTTTTAACATGCCTGATGGCTGTAAAATCAAACACTACTGTGACCACGTGATCAAGTACAAAAGCATCAATTTACGTGAAATATACACTAAACCCTAAATGAAAAATATACAGAACCCTGAAATAAATGACTGCACATACAATGTTATATAAATAAGCTCTTAAAACGCAATGATGGCATATACAAAGACTTGGCTTCAGTTGGCCATGTGGTTATAAGTGATGTTGCCGTAAAATATTCAAACAAGAAAATTACCCTTAAATACATACATCAAAATTAAGCTCTTGAAATTGCGTGTAGCAGTTATGCAGAAGTTACAATGAAATGCCATAAACATAGGCAGATGGTATCTCATTCAAAATGCGGGGGTCGCATGACCTCTCCAACATCTTTTTCCTCCTTCTCCTCGATTAAGTTAAAAATACCACAAGGGCATAAGAAATTAGTAAAGCGGGAGCATAATGCTGGGGAAAATGTCTGGCAAAATGTACGCAAGCAAAGATCAACCGGTAAACTACATGGACTATGGAAACCTACATCAGTGAACAAAAGTTGCAGTGCGCACGTGACAGTTTCTTACATCGTCAGCAATCCTCGACAGACTGTCCAGATAAAAGCGTCGCACAAACCTATGATAGCCGCCTACGGGTTCACAAAAGTGGAAGTGCTGTGCACACCGAGTGAAATTCTTTATAGTGAAAATTTTATGGCACAAATTATATTAGACATTATTTAACATTTCGGTAAATTTGTTACAAATTTCAATATTATTTTAATGTTTCTTTGTGATGGTGTTCATGCCAGAATATTAAGTGCTCCTAATCTCGGTGCCGCGGGCACTTTGAATATTCATAACCAAACAATTAAAATTATTACAAGCACTTTAAAACATTTTAAAGACATATTAAACAATGTAAAGACAATATAACACATATTACCATGAAATTAGCATTTATAGGAAAGTTCAAAATTGTCGCCCTCTTTGTGCATGTTCGGTACACGTGAGCGCCGTCATGGGCTCTAGCGCCGCTGGCTGTTAGCCGGCGTCAACATGTTCGTTATAATCCTGCAAATCTCCTCTTTCACAAACTATCGTATTAGATTTGTTAACTGAAATGTGCATAATCCTAAACGCTTCAGGACACGTTAAAAAGTCCTACTCAGCAACATTGCTCAGCTCAATTACTACTTCACGATTCGCATTCATAACACAACGTGTGAATAAAATAAAACAACTGAATTTCAATCCGTAGGAGGAAAACCTAACACTGTTTTCAACGACCTAACGCCTATCGCCTTATAACCTTTAAACCTATAACCCTTCGAAGTGGGTTCAGTTACAGCCGTCTGGAGTAACTATTCAAAATGCTACCACCAGTTTGTGGTGCCCGAGCGGGCTAGAGTTGAGAACAAACACTCAATAAGAAATAATCTAAGTCAATTTAACACTTTTAATTAAATCAAACACTAAAATGGTTACACTTTTAGTTATACATCTACTTACTTGACGATGTGGTGGAAGATGACGTGGGAATTGTTAATATAAAATAAAATATGAACGACGGAAGCAATAACATGATATAACGGTGGTGATGTGCAGTCTCTCGTGTCCTCTGCTGAAGTCTCTCCTCCTATGGCTGTGCATGGCATAATAAAGCAAAATGAATGTAGTGGGGGAAGTCTCCCTCCACCAAGACGTCACGCATGAGCAGTCTCTCACCAATGAGAAGTCATGGCAAGAAGAGTCGCCAACCAATGAGACAGCAAGGTTAGGGCATCAGCCAATAAACTGAAACTTTGCACACGGCCCCAAAGTGTGGTATTGAAATCATGTGACGGGAAAATAACGCGTAATACAGCGCGTGATTCCAGCAGTCATGGGACGAAAATATCATGAAAAACAGGACGTATTTCCCATCAAAAGTCGTTAGCAATCATAGTCACGCAATGCTGAAATCACTGCAGGCAGTATTAGCGCAGTTACAGCTTCCTGTTGCAGGCACCGCAGAACCTGATAAGTTGCGAAAATACTTCACTAAAATGTTCTCTCTCTGAACTGGAAAACTTTTGGAGTGCCCACGGGAACTACAAATGCATCAATTTAGACAATGTAAATTAATTGGCATGGAAGGAAGAACAGATACACAGATGTGCGAGCTGTAACAGCTGGAATTTGGCCACTTAATTTATGTGCAGAAAAACTTAAACGTTAATACGCTAATTCTGATACAGGTTATGTGATAATTTATTTATAATGATGTGTGGTCTAGTTGATCTGATTTTACTAATATGCATATGTTCAGATTATTTATTCAACTATTGATGTGTCAGAGAAAATTATTTTTGCAATTTATGATTATCACTGTTCTAATATACCTTACATGTTTATTGTTTTGCATAGCTGTGATATTGGAGGCTATAGCCCAGTTGCCAAGGGCAATGGAGTTTTTTGAGAATTTAATGAAGTAGCCACCTGGTGATTGGCCAAATTCTAGCATCGTCTTAAGCCATAGCTGAGCCATGGAAGGTCATTTTGTCTTATCCTACTACTAGGCAGGTCATGACGTGTGTTACGAGCCCTGTAAGATTTTTGACTGCAGTATTATGGAAAGTGACGCGAGTGCCGCTATTGAATAACAAACCATTAAGAAGCATACCTGGGACAACTTGGAAGAAAAGAAGAGGGTCTGTTTGGTCTGCAAACCTGAGGAATATATTAAAATAGTTCACCTCCTGCGAATCAACATATAGTACATAAAAGACTATGTTCCATGTGCCTAGGCCCATGTGCCTAAAACTAGGGAAGACTATGAAGAAAATGCCTCGCAGGTCACTCACTGCTGCAATTCTATGTCTTACCGCATCATATATTGACATAATAAGTTCAAAAGATTTCTGCTTCAACACGTAAAGCTTTATTTGAGATGGCAGCTGATTTAATTTCTGTATCGTACAGCTAAGTACGCCATTTTTGAGCCGACGCCAAGTGAATTTGATTAACTATTTATTTAACCTGAAATCCCTGAATGCTTTTGAGCATGGCTCCCAATTAGATTGGCACGAGTCTTAATTAATTTGAGAAAGTAATTATTTTAAAGGGCTATAGAATATTTTATGAGGCGTAAATCACTGGGGGAATCTAATTCTGTTACGATCACTTCATGCATATTTAGTATAAGTCTTCATCAATATCCTTGTTATTGCAAATAATATCAAAGCCAACATAATATTTCAGAAATATTACTCAGTACAATATTATTATTTACAATAAATTATTAACGCATGAAACTTATTTGGAGAGTGTTATTCCTATTACTAAATCCAAATTGTCTTAGTCTTTGGGAAAGAGAACGTGGTTTTGTGTTATGTCCTTTAGCTGTATTCGAATTGACGGATAGTGTCTCTTATGATAGGTTGAGTATTCCAAGAGAGAGCACTGTTGTTCATCCTAAGTTCATGATGTTCCAGATCCCAGACAGTGGTCCAGGATGTACGTGTTGATGTAACAAAACTAATGAAACAGTGTCTACCACACATGATGAGGGTGTGGAATCAGATTGTTTTTAATTGGTATGTGGTTGATACCACACATTACACACCTACTCAGTTCACTTGGAACACCATATAGCTCACACCAATCGTACTGTAAGGTATAAGGTGTAGTATACACCCACCCCAGCCTACAGAACAAAGGAAAGAAAAGTTAAAACATAGTGATTCAGGAATGAAGGCTGTTACATGTAAAAATAATAAAATGAGCACTTTTGAAAACCCTGCATTAGATCTACTTGTATGCACATTGTGTATTCTTCTACCAAGTACACAATTACATTGCCAATGGCCTAATCACTATATTCTGCATCAGTTAAGTGAAACTGTGAAATTATTATAAAAGTAAATATATTACAAATTTTGTGATTCCTACAATTATATCAGAAAGTAAAATAAATAATTGTTTCTACCTAACACGTTTATTTCCCTCTTTTGTTACCAACTTCACCGGACAAATGCAAGTAGGTCAGTGTGCCTCTTAAAATAGATGCTGTTAGGGGCTGCGACATTTTTCAAAGGGTAGCTTTCAAAAATGCTCAAATAACAATGACCAGCTTGCTGACCGGTGTGTATAATGGTGACAATACTGGTACAGAAACGTTGTAAATAGGCTGACTTGAAATTCCAGGTCAGAAGCAACTCCTTTTAGATTTGCATCTACAAATTAGTGCAGTCTACACCATTCTGACCACTCCAGTGTTGCCTGATATTTTTGTGGTAACAGTTCTGCTTCAATAAACTGTCTGAATTATTAACATACATCAACTGCTGTTCTTCCTGCAATATATTTGGTGCAAATTTAACATTACTGAAAAAATAAATGAAAGTTACGAAGCAAGTGTAAATAGAGTCCTACTTTAAAATTACGAAGGTGTTAAATATATGAAAATGTTTGCTTTATATAAAAAAAAATGGTACTTTTATAAGCTGTATGTCAAGATAGAACTTAACTCAAAAACAAAGAAAATAAATTAATGAAACAATACATTTTTTAATAACATTTGAATTCACAAGAGTTTTTTTAAGTAGATACTTGAACTGAATTAACTTTTCATAATCTTCTGTACTTTCACTATCTGCATAGCATGACGGTAAAGGCAGTAAATGTCCTTAAATACATGAATCTATCAATTGCAATACTGTTTAAACGCACTGTGGCACTATCTAATTGTACACTTACTAGAGATCAAACCCAGTAACTGCTTTTTTTACCATTCCTAACTTCATCACTATATGTACATGTCACTGCCAAGTAAATTTTTTGAAGTCAGAAGTTTTGAATTGTTCCTTACTCTGCCTGGCACAAAATTTTGCTTTTGGTTAATGACAACCCACGACGAGCCTACCCTCACATACAGATCATGTGGCTCTCAGCCAACCAGAACACAGAAACATCTTTAAGTGGGATAGGAGTAGATGTAATGGAAATCACAGTTTGTGGGAATGGAGTGAAAATGCTAATTAACATTAATATTACAGCACAGCCATTATGGATTGGCGGAGTGTTGCAGAATTCACCATGAGAGGCTTACTCCATGTTAAATCATTGCATCACTTTGGGGTGGAGCCACTCTGTGAGCATAACCATGCTGTGACACTTTAACCGATCCTGCTCTGTACTTACACTAAAATAAGCATACTACAACTTAAATAACAAACTTAATTACCTCGTAGAGATGGACTCCCTATGATGTTTACATACTAACCAAAAAAACTAGTGACTGGGTATTTCTTTGAAATGTGTGAACAATGTGTTTAACACATGTACATGAAACTATCCTCAGTTGCAGTTCAGGACACAACCAAGAGAATACATGTGCATGCAGTCCATCCCTGACAGCCTGGTGAATGGCCAGAACCCACATACTTGCAGACCTGCTGTATCTTGGCACCAAAGAGGCCAGCTGCTCGAGCAGTTGGCACCCTGCGCAGTGTCACCTCGCTAGCCACGAACTTCAAGGTGACGTTGAGAGAGCAGCCCTGCAGAGGGACTACCTTGTCCACTGGCTCCTCTCCGAGCCACAGGCGACTCAGCTGCAGCATACGTGCACACACATCACAAGTGACCACACAACACACACTGCAATACAACTCACCACTATGGACAAAGTTCACTGCTAAAATACAGTGCAAATAATTTTTTTCACAAAAAAAGTCTTTGTATTTGGTACAGGTGGAATAGATGTAATATATATGAAGGCATTTCCGAAAATTTATGGACTGATATCACTATATACACCATTTCCAGCATTGTACTAGTTTCTCTAACACACCTTGAAAGCCATTTTCTGAGTGCGTGTATAAAATAGTGGATATGGCTGTTTTGACTTCTTTGTCCATGCTGATCTTTCTTCCTATGAACTGTTTTAAGTGTTGGAAAATACTGTAGTTGTTTAACCTGGATGCAAAATTCACATTTACCTGAAACAGAATTTGATGATTGAAATTCTTTGTACTTTTGACAAGGTGCATTTAAACCACTTGCACTAATGTGTTCAAGATGCTTATGCCATAATTCTTTACCTTGTGTTCCCAATGTGAAAGCCATTAATTGATTAGTACCTGAAGTATACAAAAATTATATACGTTCTCACTTTTAGTGGCTACTAACAAAGCAAAATGATACTTACAAATAGTGGCGTTATTCTTTTCAAGTTGTACTGTATACCCATTACTGTCTAATTTACTAACTGAAATAAGGTTAATTTGCCAGTTTTCAATGATTTACACATAATTTAACTTCAGTTTGTAAGATATGTCTTGAATTTTAGATGTAAATGAGATATTTCTTCTTTCTTTGGTCACCAACATTGTATCTGACTTGGCCACATTTATTTTTACCAGATGCAACAGATTTTTCTTGTCAGAAACCAGATAACTATATTTTTCACTGACCATAATTAATAATCCAAACACACACCACCTTACCATCCAATGCTGAGGTAAACAGACTAAATTCTTCATGTGTGCTGAGCACCTCATCTACAGAGTTAGCTTGTGAATAATATTTTGTTTTTAACTTGGGAAAATCAAACTTTTTATGCCCAGGTTTCTTGCAAAAATAATATGTGATTTGGGAAGCATTTTCAAAAGTTGTAGTAGATTTCCTTGTAGACATACTGGACAGAATTCTGTTGTCATTAAAATCATTATGATACATTTAAATCTCATCTAAAAATTCTTGTTTTAACTAAACTTAGACTTAACATATCTGATGACAAAGTTTCAAGTGCTGTTAACAATAAATGACAAACAACTTCTAATTGTTCTAGTTTTGCACCCGTTGACTTTAAATCATGTCCTAAACTTTCAAATTTAATAAATTGTGACTCCAAATTACTACTAGATGGGTCATACTTCATAGTCAAGAAAGTGTTTTGAAGCAAATTGACGCTGGCTAACAGCCAGCAGCGTTAAGCCCACGATGGCGCTCACCACTCATGTGAAACATGGGCAAGCATGTGCGCAAGGAGGCTCCAGTTTGAACTTTCCCATAACGGAATGTAAATTTGCAGTGTACAATGTGTCTTTTGTTTTCTTCTAGGGTTAAAATGTTTTAAGTGTTTGAAAATTGTATGTTTAAAATTATTGCACAATGTTTGGTTATGAATTCAAAATGCGTGCTGGGCGAAGATTAAGAACATTACTATTCCAGCGTAAACGCCATCATAAAAAGACATTCAAATAATACAGAAAATTAATACAAAAAATCTAAAATGTAAAACAATATTTAAATTACTTTTGTGCCATTTATTTTCATATATATATAAAGTTTTGCTCTGCATGCATAGCACTTCCGCTTATGTGAGCCCTGTAGACAGCCATGGTAGGTCCATGAGACGCTAGCCTCAGTGCAGTCATTGTAGGAGGTCTGGCGAGGTAAGATGCTGTCACGTATGCACTTCAAACTTGTTGCACTGATATAGATTACCATAGTTCATTCTTAGTATACCGGTTAACCTTTGCTTGTGTACGTTTTGCAAGATATTTTCCCCAGCATTATGCTTCCGCTTAAATTAATAACTTTTGCCTTGTGGCTTTCTGAAACATAAACAGAGAGAAGGGAGGAAAGATGTCGGAGAGGCCACACGGCCGGTGCAACTTGAATCAGGCGCCAGCCACCTATGTTAAAGGTGTTTCATTGTAATTTCTGTATTATTGCTGCGTACAATTTTAAGGGCTTTAATTCTGTATATCTATTTAAGGGTATTTTTCGTGTTTAGTTATTTTACGGCCACATCACTTGCGACCATATGTTTAAGAGCCACCAAGTCAATCTCCACACTATCCATGCACTTTGAGAGTTTCTTTGTGTAATATCATGTACACCATAATTTATTTCAGTGTTCTATGTAATTTGAATTCAGGGTTCTGTGTGATTTTTCACATAAATTGATGCTTTGTATGTTTGACCACATGGTCTGTTTGGTACTGTGTGTATAGATGTTTTTGTAAATATTACTATGTACAGATTTGAACTTCCCGCCATTGCCATCAGTGGTGCACTCGTAGTGCTTCTAGGAACAAATATATTTAGACAGTCAGTTGTTCACAATTTGTTCGGGAGAAATGGTGTTTGGTAGTGCCCGCCAGTTCTCATGTCAACAAACTTTTGTGTAATGTAATCCATCAAGATGTTCGACGCAACATTTATTGGTCCAACCGCGCCGGATATTGTTCCGACATAGTTGATTATCTACTGCATTGCTATTTCGTGAATTTGTTTGCACGGTGCTATTTTGGTTGTGACTCGTGCTACCTCGTTCATGACTCTTGTTACCTCGGTTGTGACTCGTACTTCGTCAAGAGTTTTCAGAAGTTGTGGTGGAATTTGGTCCCAGCACGTTGTCAGAGCATTTATATATCAGTACTTTGCCAAACGGGCATATTTGCATTTAGTTGTATTGATGTGTGTATCTTGTTCATATTCACAGTGATCTACATGCAATAAGGATAATGTTAATGTACATTGGAACAGTTAAGAAATCACATCTACTTAGTTCCATAACTATTATAAAATCACAGTTATTTCAGTTATAAATCACTGTTAATTTTTAGAACTGTGCTAAAATTACTGTTACTGATCACGGTTAGTTAATCACTATTACGAACAGGATTATCAGCGTACCCAAGCTCCACGGGCCTGTTGCTTTTGGCTTTACTAGTGCCGAATAGTGTTGAACATGGCTGATAAACACCTTGCACTTCAGAGATGTCTCGAAAGGGTGGAAAATTGACTAAGTGCATTTACATTGTCAGCTTCTGTGCAAGGTGACAGTACTGATGCACGCCTCTTCCTTTCTACTCTTTCTACTTGCCAGGACTTAGCTCAAATTCGGAACAGTTTTGATGATGACCATATCGCACTGGAAGTTGTGCTCAAAGGCAGTAGTGAGTTGACACCCAGTCCCATGCCTAACGGCTTATCAAGTTTGATGATGAGTATTACGCTGTAATGGCCATACATGACCATGTCATACCGAGCAATGGTAGGAATAACAAAGGAGCTACCCAGTCACATTCAAACACATCACATGTCAAGTTACCCACTATTCAGTTTACCAGTTTCAATGGTGACCCAAAGTCATGGTCGAACTTTGTAAACCTGTTTCAGTCCATGGTAGCCACCAATGATAACCTATCTCAGGTGGATCATTTCACATACCTGAAGTCGTGTTTAACTGCAGAGCCATTGTCGTTAATCCAGTCCCTACCACTCTCTGAGGAAAATTACACTATTGCATGGGAGATTTAGTGAGGAGATATGACAATAAAAGACTCATAACCTCAAACTACATTGAAGTGTTATCAAGCTCTATGCGTGCACTGCTAACTGCACTAGCCAAAAATATGGGTGCTCTGCGAGCATTGAAAATTCCTGTGAATCACTGGGACTTGTTGCTTCACTTGATGGAGAAGAAACTTGACCCTTACCTGCGCCGCCAGTGGGAGCTGACAGTAGGTGATCCATCACTGCCAAAGCTGACAGAATTCATAGAGTTCTTAGAAAAGCAGTGTCAATCAGTTGAAGTAGTCGGTTTGTACCATGTCAAGACCTCTATGTTAAAGACTTCAATGGTGTCCAAATCCAGCAAACCTAATTCGTACAGTCCAACTACTTCCATGGTAAAAATGACACAAACAGCTACTGCTAATTGTACCCTATGTAAGGCAGACCACATTCCTTCCCAGTGCTCCCAGTTGCTGAGTATAGGCCCAAAGGAACGTTACGCTCTTACCAAAAGGTTGAATTTGTGTTTGAACTGCCTCAGATCATCACATAGAGCTAGAAACTGTAATTCCAAATTCACGTGTCGACACTGTGGTGCTAGGCATCACACATTGCTACACTTTGCTGAATCACAGGATGCATCAGCCCCTGAAATAGATGACCCCTCGGATATCACAATACAAGAACATACAGGAGATGGCCAAACAAAAATTGTATCCACACTTGCAGCTCATACCACCATTACAGCTACCACTACTGTTTTGCTGTCTACTGCTCTCGTAGAAACCCAGGATGCATTTGGAGCTCCCAACAAGTTTGTGCTCTTCTAGGAGGGCTGCCTACAGTGATTGAGACTACCCCAACAGAAGATTCAGCTCCCAATCCATGGATTATCCAATGTGCCAGTCAGTGTTTCCAAGTCAACCACGACTTGCCTAATCAGTCCTTTAGGACAAACCTCACCATCATTCAGCCTGGATGCCTTTGTTCTATCGCACATTCCAAGTGATCTCCCTAACGCTCAGCTACCTTCTAGCATTTGTGAAGCTGTAACGCACCTGAAATTCGCAGAACCTACCTTTGCCCCTCCAGGCTCAGTCAACTTGCTGAAAGGTGCCAAGTTGTTTCCACACTTGATGACTGGCCGCAAAAGGTATGGAAGCAAGGAAATGCCCACCGCATTGGAGACTGTGTTTGGATGGATCCTCATGGGAAGGGTTAAAACTGCTGTTCCATTGCAACCAATAACATCATGTTGTATTTCATTGTTTACATCATCCCCATCACTTGAATATGTTGTCAAAAAATTCTGTGAATTAGAAGAAGTTCCTCAGAAAACACATCACTCTGTGAAGAAATGTTCGTAACAGCTTATACAAGAGACCAAACAGGGCGCTACAGTGTTGCTTTGCCCTTTTGTCAACGAAGACCACAGTTAGGGGAATCTAAGAACCAAGCAATACATACGCTTCATCGTATTGAGGAGCAAGTGAAACTGAAACCTTCAGTAAGAGCCCAGTATGCTGATTTTATGGAAGACTACCTGTCATCTGGACACATGGAAAGGATTCCAAAGGAAGAATTCACTGTAAGTGAGGCCTACTACATTCCTCACCACTTCGTAGTAAAGCCTGATAGCACCACCATTAAGTTGCAAGTGGTGTTCGATGCATCAGCAAGAACCACAAATGGCCAATCGCTCAATGACACTTCTTATAGGGCCAAAACTCCAAAGCAGCATTGTTGATGTGTTGCTTCAGTTTTGTATGTGCCCTATTGTGTTCACTGCAGATATCAAACAAATGTATCGGCAGATACCCATTCATCCCAGCAATAGAGATTATCAGAGGATTGTGTGGAGGTCCTTGGATGATGAATCCATTGCGGAATACAGACTGAACACAGTTACTTATGGCGTGTCATCCCTTTCCACTGACTCATTTTCATATGTAACACATCCCAACTCCAATCCACGTACAAAACGCATCATCCTGTCAGACTTAACTCGAGTATTTGACCAGCTTGGTTGGCTAGCTCTCTTATCTTTGTTTTGCAAACACTTGATTCAGATGCAGTGGCTGAAAGGCGTGGACTGGGATACTGAACCACCCCTGGAAGTGTGTGAAAAGTGGGACCGTGTTAGATCTGAACTGTCATTATTGTTGTCCATCGCTGTGGCCTGTCCACTGGTAAATCTGCAAGGGTGTACATATAAAGTTCACGGCTTTACTAACAGTTCCGAAATTGGTTATGCTGTTGTTGTATACCTTCGTGTGAAACCTCGGCAGGGTCCAGCAATAGTTCACCTGTTGGTTGCCAAATCTAAGGTTGCGCCTGTGAAGAAGGTGTCACTACCTCACCTAGAGCTCTGTACGGCTCTTTTGCTAGCTCGGCTTCTTCGTCTTGTCATCAACAACTATGATTCGAGGCTGCACATTGAGGCCACTTACGCCTCAACAGATTTTATGGTAGTTTTATCTTGGATTACATCACCACCTCACCTCTGGAAGACCTTTGTGGCCAACCGAATCAGTGAAATTCAAGGTTACACATCAACTGAATGGTGGCATCATGTTCAATCGGAGGAAAATCCTGCTGACTGCATCTCACGTGGTTTGACAACCGCACAGCTTCAGCAACATCATTTGTGGTGGACTGGACCATGGTGGTTGAAGAAAACCAGTGATCATTGGCCCTCCTATATGTCCACAGAAGAGACCTCTGCATCAGCCTCCATCATTCCTGAACAGAAAACACTCTCATTTCGCAACTTTGTAGACACCAGCCCATTGGAGTTATTGATTGAAAGGTGCAGCAAGTTGAATAAGCTTATCCGCATAACAGGATATGTTGTATGTTTTATTCACAATTGTCATGTGCCCCAAAACAAGGCTACTGATACCATACTACTCCATGAACTAGACACAGGCTTGAACATTTGGCTGAGGTATGACCAAGCTTCTTGCTTTGAAGCTGATATTAATGCTCTAAAGAAGCAGCAGCATGTATCACCTCAGATCCGGAAATTGGTTCCATTTATTGATCCCTGTGGAGTGGTCAGGGTGGGTGGTAGGCTCCCTCAGTCAAACTTACCATTTGAGCAAAAGCACCCAACTTTACTTCCCAAATTGCACTGTTTTACGGACTTAGTAATAAGTCATTATCATGACGTCAATCAGCATCCAGGTATTCAAACTCTTTGGAGTACCCTCAGGACACAATTTTGGATACTTGCAGACAGGTGTGCCATTCGTCGCTGTCTTCGTTACTGCCTCAAGTGCTTTAAGACAAGACCCGCCTCTTCAGCACCATTAATGGGAGACCTTCCTGCCATGAGGATTCAGTAGGTGAAACCCTTTGCAAAGGCCAGGGTGGACTACGCTGGTCCGCTATTAAGCTGGCCCGAGTTTGTCGCCCAGTGTTGTTAAAAGTTTATCTTTGCATATTTGTTTGTTGTGTAACAAAAGCAGTGCACCTTGAGTTGGCATCTGACCTTTCTACCTATGTATTTCTAGGTGCATACAAACGCTTTCTTGCCCATCGTGGCAGGTCATCTGACCTATATAGTGACTGTGGAACCAACTTTGTGGGTGCTAATAACCATCTGAATGAGCTGCGACAGCTGCTTGCTTCTCCCAACCACCAACAGACCATGGCAAGCTCCTTGGCCACCCTTGGGGTAACTTGGCATTTTAATCCTCCCGCAGCACCTCACTTCAGTGGATTATGGGAAGCCGGAGTTAAGTCGGTCAAGTCCCATATGAGGCGTGTTATTGGAGAACAAATTCTCACTTACAAGGAACTGAATACTGTTCTAGTGCAGATCGAAGCCATCCTCAACTCCAAGACTCTTTGTCCACTGAGCTCGAACTTGAATAACTTGTCCGCACTTACTCCTGGTCATTTTTTGACTCTTGAGCCACTTGTCACAGTTCCAGAGCCAAACCTGGAAGACGTCCAGCTGAATCGTTTACAGCGCTGACACCTCGTGGAGAAGCTTCAGCAAGTTTCTGGAAATGCTGGTATCAGGACTATCTTCACATCTTACAGCAGTGTCCAAAGTGGCAGTAAGACAATCAACCTCTTCACCCTCAGCAGCTTGTATTAGTAAAAGAGGACAGACTTCCTCCACTGCAGTGGCGTTTAGGATGCATCGTTGAGCTACACCCTAGTCGTGATAAAGTGCCTAGAGTAGCAACTGTCCGCACAGGTGGACGGAACCATTAAACGCCCCGCTGTTAAACTGTGACCACTGCCCTTTAAGGGTTGAAATTAATATTTCAAGGTGGGCGGTGATGTTTGGTACTGTGTGTATAGATGTCTTTGTAAATATTACTGTGTACAGATTTGAACTTCCCGCCATTGCCATCAGTGGCGTGCTCGTAGTGCTTCTAGGAAATAGTATATTTAGACAGTCAGTTGTTCGCAATTCGTTTGGGAGAAATGGTGTTTGGTAGTGCCCACCAGTTCTCATATCAACAAACTTTCGTGTAATACAGTCCATCAAGATGTTCGACGCAACACTGTCATTTCAAGGTCTGATTTTCTTGCCATCCAGCATGTTGCAAGTACAAAACCAAGCCAATCTGCAACAGAATAATTTTCTCAACAGAGATAACATTTCACTTGACCTGAGTTTGCCGTTTTTGCGGAGAAATACTGAAATTGCACCTGCATCAAGTGCTCTGCTGCAACCTTTATCCAGCGGCATCTGCGCCATCTAATCTTGCTTTCACACGTTGCTTGTTTATGTGACCATTCATGTTGTGCCCTATCATCCTTCAAGTGTATTTGTATGATTCTATGTAATTTGTACAGTGATATTATTTCCATCCTAGCCGACTATGTGTATAAGCCATCACCTCACTAACCACATGCGGCAAGACGAACCCCGATGAGTGCATCAAGTGTTTCCTTTGTACTGACAGTCACCTCTTGCCATTGTTTTCTAAAAGTTAAGTAATGCTGTTTAGTAATGCAAAGTGATTTGTAAGTACGCTCTGGTGAGACGGACACACAGAACACACAGCATCCCTGAGAACACTGAGTCTCACAGTGCGGTGACTGGGAAACACCGCTGGCACCCACCTACAGTAAGTTATTGTGTCACCATTTATCTCATGTCTCACCTGATGGCGTCAAAATGTTGTATTTAGTTTTGTCCGAGTATCAAATGCGGTCTCTATATAATTGTCAAGAGATCCCTTGCACCAAAACAGATTTGCATTTTTGGTCAGCTTTTTAATATTTTCCAATTCCTTGGAGTCTTTAATGTTATTTTCAGGGACGTCTTCGTAAATCAAATGAAGCAATTCACGCTCTTCCAGAAATGTTTCAATTCTAAATTTCCAACTGTCAAAATTTGAGCCATCAAAAATAGAATTCTTCACTTGTCTTCTATCTTGATTATATGCAGATATGATTTCCTTTATTTTTTTTTTTATTACAATTCCCAATTGCCTGAGCCCATAACCTTTTAAATAATACAATTTTAGAATATAATTCCCCTTCAATAGATAAAACAACATCATGTGCCTTTTGAATATATCAAGCAAAAACATTGTTTTTTTAAACGTTATCAAACACTCATAGAGTACATAATATAGTGCAGATATTCATGCACTCAAGATAAAATGACATTTTAATTGGCAACTCCAATGGAAAAACCCAAAAATTAGACTATGTGAGATCTGGGCTGTATGGAGGATGGTCTAAGAGGTTCCCCAACAATTTTTCCTGAAGTTTTCATAGCCTATTGTGCCACATGTAGCCTAGCATTACTCCAATGAAAAAACAATTATTCATGAAGGTGTTCAGGTCATGTTTAGTGAACTGCACTCCTCAAATGAACTTCCAAACATTAGAAGCATAGTCTCCATTTGGGTCAGGCCACAATTAGCAGGGACATTGTTGGATATTTTAATATTTAATATTAGATCAGGAAAAACATTAAAAACTGGTACATAAGACTTTAAATTTATTGTAGAAAACTTACTTTAAGTGATTAACAAATAAGTTGATTTAATAAACATACTCAAACTTAAAAAACCATAAAACATTTTGTCACGGATGGATAACAGTTTTTTTAAATTTATATATTGCTGTTTCCTTTTCATCAAATATTTCTTTGTAGGGCTATATTGCTTTGATTGAATGAATGCAGAAAGAAAGAAAGAAAGAAAGACCTTACGTATATATAAATTGTACAAGGTTAGATGACCTCCCCAAAAATTGAAATATCCTTCCATGATAGTTTTAAGGCACTTTCTAAAATAAAATACCAATAATTACCAAGGTATGAAATTGTAAACTCACATTTTCCTAAGTGCAATCAATGTCTATCTAATTAACCACTAACATATTTTCTGACTTTTGTATTGAAGAAAGAAATAAAATTTTACAAACTGTCACGGAAGAATATTTTTTGTCACGGAAGGAAAAGTTCAAAAAAATTTTCCTACATAACCTGTTTCCTGTTCCCTCCACATGATGTTGTCCCTCCATTTTCATTACTGAAAGGTGGAGGTGTAGTTGATTGGATACAAAGTCTCAGAAGATACTTTTAATGAAGCAAATTTGTTACATTTGGTACGTTTATTGAACTATCATTTCAGGTTTTAAAGAATATTCTACTAACGTGAACAAAAAATCAAACAAATTATTACACCGCTTGTATCTAAAACCTCCAAACATATATTTTACAAATGAGGTTATGTTATGTGCTTGCATTTCAGTCTGATAATATATAGTTGCACATTCTTTAACAATGGATTACTGGCTTTAACTTGCATTTCTATGATAACGTTCCAAGTTATATATTATGTTTCTAGATAAACAATGGGAAAGACAGGTGTTCACCTGATGCGGGAATGCAGAGAGAGGCAGAAGACACTTCCAGGAAAAGAAGAAAAATGTGATGTAGAGATCGGGAAAATAAAAAATCCAAGAGGGAAGAACTAACAAAAAAAATGGTGGTATTTCTAAATGAAAAAAATATAAACAAGAAAGGAAAAAAAGATGCACGAAAGAAAATAAGAAAACAAAACTGCACAAATTGTACATTTCTTTTTCAAGTGTTGAGGTTCTTGGAAAACTTGTCAGTCATTGTCACCAAACAAATTGAGCAAATTTTTTAATGTAGCAGGACTTAGCAACAATACAAAAGCAGTAGTTCAAAGGAAACGAAGAAGTGATGCCTTTACAGATGAAAGTATTAGATCAGTAAAAGAATTTTTTTAAGAGATGATATAAGCTGTCAGTGTGCAGGTCAGAAAGACTTTGTGTCTGTCCGAACTGCAAATGGCAAAATGCAGTGTCAGAAACGTCTATTGCTTGTGAACTTAAGCGAAGCATTCAATATTTTCAAGAAAGAATTCAGTGAAGTTTCATTAGGGTATTCCAAATTCAAATCATTATGCCCTGAACATATAGTTCCTATGTCTCTTATGATCGGGGGGGGGGGGGGGGGTGGTGGCGGTGGTGGTGGTGTTTGTGTGTGTGTGTGTGTGTGGTTAACATGGAGATGCTGAACTACTTGTAGGCTCATTGAGGAAGTACCTCAAAACTTCCATAATTCTGTAACCAAAGTGCTTTCACAAACATTATGTGATCACAATAACATTCAGTGTGTGTAGATAGAGAATGCAATCTTTGTATAACTTCCAAATTAGACAATTATTTTGATGGCACCGAGTTCAATGAAAATATTTCCTATTATAAGTGGGGAACAGGAAATGGCAGAGTTATAAAGCAAGAGATATATGGGGCAATTGAAGCAGTAAAATGTGAGCTTTACACACAATTAGAATCTCTTTCCCGGCACAGTTATAACGCTAGAAGACAACATAGTAAGCTGTGTACTTTAAAAGAAACACTCCCAGCAAACAAAATAATTATTCTGGAAGACTTCGCAGAAAATTATTTAATTAAGCATCAATCTGAAATAATGCAGGCCCACTGGAGTTCACCCAGTGTTACAATTTTCACTGCAGTAGTTTACTACAAATTTGAAGGCCAATTATAACGAATTTACTATGCAATAATATCAGATTCATTGAACCATAATAAAGACAGTGTGCATGCATTCAATGAAGCAATTTTCAATGATTTAACGACAAGACCCATGATTGATATTGATTTTGTTCAATACTTTTCTGATGGTGCAGCGAGCCAGTTCAAAAGCAGATATAAAATATGTGATCTTTTCCATGAAGAAGACTTTGGGCTGACCATAGTTACTTTGAAATGTCCCATGGAAAAGGCCCCCATGATGGTGTTGACGGAGAAGTAAAGAGAATAATACTAAGATCTGAGCTTCAAAAGAAATTGTAGTAAATGGAGCACAAGATTTTGCTACTGCTGCTGCCAAATTGGTAAAATCTATTATTATATTGTATGTTCCAGAAACTAAAATACAAGATATTGCATGCAAGTTAGAGCATCGTTGGGCAAGTAGTTTACCTGTGGTCGGACTCCGTAAATTTCACTATGTGGTACCATCTGAAAATGGGAAAAGTGCTTCGTTGTTAATAAATTCAGTGTTTTCTGGGCAGGAGAGTAACAGCGTATGTTGTCAGTTATTACCACCAAGAAATGATGAACACCTTCCAGAGACATCACAACAAAGTATTAGTTTGGAAGTTGAAAGCTCTACGCTAAATCAAGGAAAATTTGTGCCATGCACAGTACTTTCAGAGAAGAATTTCATGTTTCGTTACGTGTATATAATTAAGAATTATTGTCTTGAAATGATATTCAAGTAATGGAGTTAAAGGCAATAGACAACAAAGGAATTAATTTTAAGGCCAATTAAAGTGATATATTTACAATGTCACAGAGTGATGTGTTGCTTGTACTCCTAGATTCACTAATGGAGTGTCGAATTGGCAGTAATAGGGTTCGTTACAAATTTAACTCTCCTATTGATGTGCATGAAGTTTAATTTACTTCTAACATATGTTTTGTGCATTTTTAACATAATTTCTGGCATTTTAATACGCCTCTGTATTTGTAAACGATGTGACCGCACCTGAAGTGTTTTTATAATTGGAATATGTATGTTAACAAAGCTATAAAAATTAATTGTTGTGTGTAAAATGATGAACATACCTGAAATGTTAAGTGTATGGAGCCTTATTAAATTACTGTACCATTCAGAGGTAAAACTGCAACATACACATTTAAAAGAGACCAGTATGTCTTTTTTCTGTCTTCCTGTGACATTACATATTAAAATTTTTATAAATTAATTGTGCATACATTGAAAAGCAACCTCATGTCAAACCATTCCTATCAACTAACATTTTCTGAAAAAACAGTTTCCTAACCAATATTAGAATACTTTTAGATAATTGTGATTGAATTGTTTGGATGCCGTCCTTCCGTGACAAAAAATACTGTGGTCTAACCCATTTACAAATTCTCTGCAACCCAATGCTGAAATACTATTCCATGACTATCAAAAAACACAATCAAAATTAACTTCTTTGAGGAACCAAAAATTTTAAATTTCTCGGGAGGTGGTGAATCACTGTTTTTTCCATACACTGACTGCTGCTTTGATATACCTCTTCTAGGACCTTGTTCAGTGGTGATTATTTGGTTCAAGAATTTAAGAACCCCCCCCCCCCCCCCCCCCCCCCCCACTTACACTCACTGATGAAATGCCTTGCAACATTAATGTGCAATGTTCTTCACTCATAAAACATTTTAAAAAAACATTTTCAGATGGTTCTTAACAATTTCTTCACATTTTGCTATGCCACCACTTAGGTTAGCTGATGATTCACAAATCAATAAATATCTTTTTTCTTTCAACAATATCTCTACTTTCACAATCAGGGTGCCCACTGAAATTCCATTTTGGAATTCCCTGACTCTTCCCTGTGGGTGGATATCCTGTACAATGTTCTCACTGTTCACAGATGTTGCTGGACATGCACTACTTGGGTGATTCTTCATATTGCTTCTTCACCGTAAGCCTTTTCGATAATCTATAACTTTTCCTGGCCACTTTCATGCAACTTGAAACCAAACTCACAGCAATCCTTTGTCTGTACTTTTAAGAGTATGCCCATCTCATCCACTGCTGTAACACACAATGCTGTTTAACTTATACAGCAAACAGAACAACAACAGCAGATTGGCTTTACTCGTATTAACAAAGCACACAGCAGGCTATGTTCATGTGCGACAGTCAAAGCATCGCTTTAATAGAACTGGCACAGTGTTGTCAGTCAATGAACTATCAGAACAGCCCTCGTTAATTCATTTATAGTTACAATTTTGGTTCAAGAAGCGAAAAATAAAATATTTACTATTTGAATAGTGACATAAAATTTCAATCCTTTACTCTACAATACTGGTACACTGATCATGAAAGTGTGAGTGTGAGAGCGGATAAGAGTGAGTATTTGACTGAGTGATTAACTGCATGACTGATTGAGTGTCTGTGACTGACTATGACTAAGACTACCTATGACTGAGTGAGTGACTAATTGAGTGAATGATTGCATGAGTGACGAAGTGACTGAATGAGTGACTAAGTGATAGATTGAGTGATCAGGTGATTGGGTGACTTGCAAGTGATTTGAGTAACTGACTGAATGAATGAGAGAGTTAGTGGGCAAGTGACTAAGTAACTGAATGAAAGAATGAGGGAGTGTCTGCATGGCAGTGGTTGATTGAGTGATTTTATGACAGCGTGAGTGTATGATCAACTGACTGACTGACTCAGTGATTGAGTGATTGATTGAATGGTTTACTGAGTGCTTGATTAAGTGATTGATTGGTAATGAAAGAGTAAGTACTATATGTGTGTGTGACTAAGTGATTGAGTAAGTGACTGGGTGATTGATTGACTGTGTGACTGATTGACCATGTGACTGATTGACTGTGTGACTGAATGTGTGACTGACTGTGTGACTGACTGACTGAAAAGGTAACAGTGTAATTGATAGATATGATGGAAAATAATTTTAACAACACAGATGCTAATAAATGCTACAAGCATGTTTTCTAGCAACAAATCACTATATTCGCCTCAATCTGTGAATTTACACAAAAAGCAATTTTTGTAGTAATTTAACAGTTTATTTTGGTTGATTTCAGTGGATCTGGATATCAGATATCCTATTTTATGATGTAACTACACATGAGCAATGTTCACATCACTTTCTAAAATGTACTTTTTAAAGGATGCATTTTGTAACTGGAAAAATAAACCAATAAAGTAAAAATGCAACATTAGCATGTATATTCAGCTAGCAACATATCACAACCATTTGTTGTGTTACATTTGAGGTGCAGGAAACAAACATGCCATCTTGCAAATTATTTCAGTGGATACTCTGAGAAACACAGCTTACATATGTAAAAGATGTACCATTTAGAACTGCTTGCAGTATCATCCTGCAATCATGAAAAGTTCTGTGTGCACCATTTTTTTTTTTAATTCAATAGCCAGTCCTGCGCTGTTGTTAACAATGTACAATTGTTTTGGGTTCATATGGGGAATAGTTCTTATGCCATGTGTACCAAACCTAGATGAATACCAGAATTTCTTAAATACAACACTCAGTACTTGAACAAATATCATTATCAGCTAGGTTTTGTTTTGTTTAATATTCTAACACAGTTTCTTCTAGTGTGGGGCTGGTATTCAATTTCTTTGAAAAAAGTTATCTATAACAAAAAAATTGGTTGAATGCTCCTGCTCTGTAAAATTTATGAATGTTAATAAATGCTACAGAACAAAAAAAAAAAACACTATAAACTGCACAAAAATGCTATTTTCCATCATCTCTAGTGATTGATGAGTGAGTGTGTGCAAGTGTGTTACAATAAGTGTGTGCTTGTGAGTATATACATAAAAATTTGACGTGTAACGCGCTTCAACTCAGCCTGTGGGAAGCCACAACACCCTCACAGGGGGATGAATATAGACTACCACACCAGAGAGATGAATACTACCCACCAGTGCCAGTTTCAATAAAATATGCACATCAGTCACGCACCCCTACCTCACCACCTGAACAGAGTTGGCCTGACAATAAGCGAGCGCCGTGATACCACCAGCAACACAGAGCTACCCTGCTTCCAACTGTTGCCAAGAAAGCGCAGCAAGGGATGATGCTGCTCACACAGGGAGATCCCAAAGGAAGCTGAAGGAAGAGACCAGTCTGTATTTAGGGCTGGATGAGCCCCAGAACACCAGTTGACATCAGGTTGTCATTGCATATGGTTTCCTCTGCCATCGCAACTCAGCAGTTCGCAGCAGTACTACTGCTGTGCTAGGGCCCTCTGCCACAACAGATCAACTACCGGAGAAACTTGCATGAACCATTGAGACATGCGCTCCACTTGGGAGTGTCACACCCTGCCACTTCAGGAAATCACTACGTGACAGTAGGGTCTGAATCATTCTCACGACTACTTTATTAGTTTCTCTAGCTCTGCTCTTGCTTTAACAGGTCCCATTCACCTGTTCATAATGTAACTTCCACTGGTTGCTTGGTAACTACAAAAACCAGGGAGTTAGTACGGGTCAAGCTGTTTATTCTCCTGATAATAAATACGTTCAAGTCGACACACTACGTTCTAACTCCAAGGGTGATATGCACCTCTCAAACTCCTGTAAACGCCGTACCCCAAAGGAGCGGCAGGTGACCGGGTCTTGCCAAACTATTGCAGATACTAGGGTAGTACTGCAGGCTCCCTTAACTGGGTAGTTCGTACGTCGCAAAACACCACATGATTCAATGACCACACATGCTGTGGGTCCATTGCACAAAGGCACTTGGCGCACATATACGGTAGAACCCCCTACTAGGTACACTCTACTAGGTACACTCCACGAGGAAGCAACTGAACCACCCGGGTCAGCTCACCAACTACATCCATCACGTGCAGTTCACCAGTTAAAGTGCCAGGCCTGACGAGCTGTGACTCAGTAGCATCTGAGTAGCTCACGACGAAGCCTTAGCGCCACCCAAAGTAAGCTAACCTGCTCCATCCACCGAGTGCGATTCACCAGTTGGAGCAACAGACCTGACGAGGTATGACATTATCACATCTGGGTACTCTTAGATAGGCAATTACTGTCACTTGCCCCTTGTTTGCTGCGATGACTCTTAGTACCTAACTTAATGCCATTCACCCAACAAGGCAGGACTAAGTGGCTAGATAAGAAGGCAACTACGGCTCCTACAGCCAACCAATTGCGAGGTAACCCATCCCAGTTGACGTTCAGCCTTTCCCCCACTCAAGATACGGTACAAGCCGCCTGCCGACTGCAGGAGCTTAACTATTCAGTCCTCCTTAGTAACTTGTTTGAGCCACCCTGGAAGATCGCCAGCACATCACGCCGTCGTCCGCCTGTAGATCAGACTGCCTGTGGGACTGGGCCTTGCCAGCACCAGCTACCGGACGCCAGCACCCGCCGCTGCCCGGAGCCCAGCAGCTCCCAGACCAGCCACAGCCAGCCGCACACCAGCAAGGGAGGGGTCGGAGAGTCGTCCGCCACAACCTGTCTACAGGTGGTAAGCCAGCAACCACTGCAAACCACGCTGCCTTAGAAGCATACATAACTTGCCGCCCAACTAGGCCATCTCTGTACATAGGCTCCCTCCAAGCTAAGAGACACCCATAATAACCATCCCATACAGCCACCCAGGGTTCTCAGCCTGAACCCGCATAAAGTAGACTAGATGACGCACCAAGTTTCCCGGCCGTCACGCATCAAAAGGGTATAGGGTAGTTCTTTTCGTGGCGCCCAATGTGGAGAGTTACATTATTGAGAAAACATGGAAAGAGCCGCACCAGTGTGGCCTTGAGGGGGAACTGAAAGAACCAGCTAGCCAACCCAGAGACTTCGGGAAGTCAGAAAACACCCCATGGTGCTCAGTAAGAACCCAGTTATGACCAAAGCCACCCAAACCTGAACTTAGCCGAGCCAGATAAGAACTACCCTACAATAGGACAGGAAGATGTCCCAGTGACCGAAAGATACTATGGCATCACATGCCATGGAACGGGGCAACACGTGACATATTGCACCCACTGTGAGAACAGAGTTCACTATGCCTGCATAGGTTTGGCGGAGTAGCCAAGATTTACAGACGGCCTTGAATTCAAATGTGAATAATATCATACATGTCAAAATGCTTATTATGCCTGGACGTGTAATGGAAGAAGGGTAAACACTGTCAGGTGCGTGACATGCGCCTAAATGTTTCACCATCTCTGCATTGGGTGGCCTGATGGGGACATAAAACGCCCAGGAATAGTTTGCCGGTGCAAAGTTTGCTGGCAAGCCATAGAATACTGGTCTATTAACCCCGGACACCACAACACAACGGCCTCAAGTAGGAGTTCGGACGGGCCACAGTTGCCAGAGTTTGCAAGTAGACAGCAAGATGACCATGTAGCATTCATGCATGAATGTGAAAACAAATTTAAGGACAATATAGTCCCCCAGAGTTTGTAATGAACTGCTCCCAGTTTTGATCCCGTCTCGCCACACAGTTTTCCGGAGAACAGCTCCTTGCTTGACTCATGTCCAAATTTCATAATAGAATCCAAATCAGCGAGGAAGCGGAAATCTTCATAACAAGAAAAGCGCAAATGTAAAGTAGAGTTTATTCCGAAGGGAGTAAAGGGAACGCCGTGCAAATGATAGTACGCATGCTGCTATCACAGCTACATAATTTTCTTTCAACCAACAAATTACTGCTGGTAAGATTGATACAGCAGCCACCGTGAACTTATTAGAAGCAACCCACTCATCCCCTATCAAAGAGCCCACTTGACACCCCAGAACGGGAACGTACAGATGGCACAGCCTAACCACCTCCTCCAGGTAGAAGGGAAGATAAAACTGGCCGTCAAAATTAACCAGAAAACCACCCACGTGGAGTTCTTTGTGGCACCCAAAATAGGGGAGACAGTAATATTGGGACATCCCTGGATCCAACAGAAAAAGTGCACTGCAGACTGCGGGCAACGCCATGTGCAGATCGAGAGGAATAAATGCTTGACGGTCCAATGGGAACGAAGCAGCGATGTCATTTCCCAGCACACAGTCCTTTCCTGTAAAGTAGATGAACATGTGCAGCTGCAACAGTTGCAGGTGAGCCAAACTCCACTGAACCATGGCCAACAGCGACACCCAGAGATGAGACAACAGGCAAGGAAACTCCCAACATCACAACCCAGACCACTGAATCGTGAGACAAAGAACAAAGTCACACACTGACCCAATGACAGTTGAGACCCTATGTCACAGGAACAGGATTCGTAGTACCTACAGACCAAGGGGCGAAGGTCGACGCTGACACAGAAGAGATGGATGAACCACCGGAATCTGAGGAAGAAGACGCCGCACGACCCCAACCCCAAGAACACTCACCACCCTGGCCGGCAGAACCTGTGCCATTTGCCGCCCCGACAGAAACAACCCAGGCCGAACCAAGGGCGGAACACACCGAACTTCACAGGCCACCAGACATTACCCTCCATGGCATTCAGCTTCAGATGAAGACGACCCCACCAAGGGCAAGGAGGAGCATCCTCGGGCAGGTCGCAGATATTATGGAGAAGTTCCCTGGACCAAACTCCAAAGTGAGTCCCCACACCACCAAGAGTCATCAGGGAGGAACCCGACTGAGCTGAGAAGGTGGGGGAGTCGCAAGAGCCCTTGCCTCTGATGGCCAACTCCGCTGATGAAAGATCTAGCTGCTCTGCAGACACTGACAGCTCTGAGATGTCGACCATCAGCCCCACAGCCAATGAGTTCAGCAGTCGGCTGAGTACCAGCGGGATCCGCCCACGCGGGTCGAACGGCCTACAAGGGGCAAGTCGGCTGGTACAAAGAGTCGCCCTGGCGACCTAATAAATGCTTCATGTGTTCATACCATCAACATACGGCCTTACGGGGATGCCAAGGCCGACATGACCAGTGAACTTGAAGACTAGCTCTCCACACTGACTTTCGGAGGGACCCTTAGGTAACCCACGGATCATGAGTGCCGCGTTTTCAAGCTGCCTAAACCAACCAATCAATTACCGTTTCAACAAAGTGTAAGAGATGCAGGAGGAGGGGGGAGAGAACTGTGAACCACACGTGCCAACACAGACTAACAAGCTCAGAAGAACCCCTACCCCCAACCCCACCCCTCTTCACAAAAAACTTAGACTATCAGCAAAGAACACATAGTAACTGCTTCAGAGAACACGCCAAGTGTAAGAGACTACACATAAACCACGGGCAGCACCCACCAGACATTCAAATTGTACTTAATTTTTGTGATTATTGTACAATTTTGAGTGCCATGTTTTTTTCTTTTTGGTAGGTGATCCGTATGCCCTTGTTTAGATAGGAATGTAAATAATTTCTTTAATCCAAGGGTAACTAACAACTAGAGAATACTTAGATACCAGCTTAAAACCCGGCGGACACATGATGATTTTTCCTGCGAGTTTCGCTAAGATGTTATTCGAGAGCTAGGCTTGGTTACTCGCTGGTTTCGTCACTGGTTTTGCAGCACATGGTATGGGTTTACTTGCAAGCTGTTCTGTAAACTAGTAATGCCGGCAGCCATTACAATTTTCAACAGCTAGCAAAAATAACAAACAATGAACTCTGTATGGCAAAGAAAGATTGCATAGTTTCTTTCAGTTTTGGATCATGAAAATAAAAATTGTAGACAAAATAAATTACTGTAGACGAGACAATGGTTAGCTTAACGAAACAAAAGCCAGCAATGCTTTTTAAAGAATTGGGGTGAGTACACAGATAACCTCAAAACTGTACGCAAAGAAATTTCTTCTATGCATTTATTAACACTGCCAAAACTGGACAAGCATGTCCAACAGCAAGCCAATCTGCTCGTGGCTGTCTAGTAGTCACTATGGCAATCAAGTGCCCCACATTGGGCGCCAAAAAATGGAAGAGTCCTACTGTCTCTGACACATGACATACCCAGGGACTCCACTCATGCAATATCTTAAGGAAAATCATACCATGTGCGGTGGGCCCAAATGACAGAAGGCTTGGCACCAGCCTACGTTAGTCTTTGTCACACGTGACTTACTTATAGGAGTGGCCCGGAAGTGCAGTACTTACACGTCGTGGAGGCATGGTCCTTTTGTCTGTTACATTCCCTCACCACACTCCTGGTGCCGAAGATTCCTCCCATAGTCTAACGTCATCATTACACTTAGACACAACCAGCCCCTTCGGAGCAAGCACTGTAGCATAGCTAAGTTTATGTTCTATTCATAGCACTTTGTCTACCTACCTCATTAGCTTAGGAACATGTTGCCTTCACCTGTCAATGAGTAAAAGCTTCCGTAAGCTCCCATTGATAGAAGGTAGTGCAACACCACCTTGTTTATTTCCTTAAACAGAATAAACAAGTTTTAATCCACTTTCCCGCAGACAAGAACCTCTCCCTGTAGACATCAGGCTTATTGGAGGGATAGCAGGTAACCGGGAAATTTGCTCATACCGCCACATGTACCAGTAGAGTACCTACAAGCATTCTGAATGGTCACCCTTTCTGTGCAGCACGGTGTATGGAATGGTAGAGCCTCGACACTACGTACTCCACCTCTTAGGGTTGACTTGTCAGCTTGGAGATTGCTCTTCCCACCTTGCTGCTTATGCTGGAAGGATTACTTCTCCAGGTTCAAGGAGAGACAGCATCTAGAGGCACTCACCCACATATTGGGATAGTCAGCCAGTGATACCTGAATGTCAGTGTCCACTGCACGCCTTGTGCCGGGCGCTTAGATAGGGAGACAGCATTGGGTTGGTGGAGACAGTACGTGGTTGTACACCTATAGAGGACCACACATTACCTGCCCATCTCCTCAGGCTTTGATAATAGTGATTCTTTCCTCATGCCCTACTCCCATCGCAGCGGCATTCGAGAGCAGATTAAAAAGGCAGCAGCTACCTCTCAGTACTAGCAGCCGCCCAGCGCCTTCCTCGTCATACTCGTGCACCACGAACCTCGGGAGAGGGATCAAGCTATCCGCCGCTTAGAGAGACCCACCACGCCAGAAGCAGCACAGGAACTCTTCACGCCTCCCATCAAGCTGAACAATGAAACACACCCCGTGATCAGCGCATACCTGAGTGGTCAGGACAAGTCCCATGGGATAACCAATCCACACGTTTGGGGAATCCGGATTTCTGAGCTGACCCAAGTGACAACCCGCCTGCACCCCAAGTTTCAGCACACGCCCTAGTGTTAGTTTATCTAACCACCGCAGGTCCCACAGCCTCCACAAGTTACATGTCACCCAGGTATCCCCGTACAAGTGGTCCCGCTTAAGTGCAAGGTAGTCCTTACAGCTCCATATTTTGTGCCCTGCCGGAAAAACCACAAATCTCGTACACTGGTCAAGCTCCAGGACCACGAAAGGTCTAAGGACTCTATATCACCCCAGGTGTGTCTGTTCTCACACCCACCAAAAACACTTGGGGCCGTCACACGCTACAGAACATCAGGCATTAAACTGATGCAAAATCCATCACTAAATGATAAAACTGGTGCTGGGCCGATATCAGATTTTGCAGATACTACAGATACCAGGTACTGATACACATTACAATACCTACTGTGGAAGAATCTAAACTGAAGTCACCATTTCTAAATAAAGCAATTTACTTACTACATGTGTAAACATAAAATTTACTGTAGCTCTAGCACAGTTGTCATGTTTTTTGGATTTGGACAGTTTCAACCAACACTAAGAAGCACAATTAAAGTACCTACCTACAAAAAATATGGATTTTTCACAAAAACCTTTTTCCTACAAAAATACAAGTAAATATAACACATAAATGGTTATTTGCGACAATTTAACTTTTAGAGAGAAAATAAGACATTATGAGTAATTAACTGAAAGACTTCTACTAGCACTAAAAGTATTTTGGAAAGCTGATGGATATCTGTGTTAAAATAAATGTCACACATTCAGAAAATTGAAACTTATTAATATGTATAGTTTTTAAATTCAGCACACCCTTATTTTACTAAGAGTAAAATTGAAGCACTACCAATTGTCAGGAAATTAATGTCAGATTTCATACTGATTTTAAAAGATTTTAAATACTGAAATGACAAGGCTGAGCTGAATGTGACCCCTGCAAAGCTGGAAATTCGGCAATTCGATCTGCAATACCGGCTGTAAATGATTATCTCTAAGCAAGGTAGCATGTCGAGAATGGCAACTGCTGCCTCAAAATACCAGCAGTTGAGCATGTCTTACTCCAAAGTTGCCACCCTATTTCTTATCCTCTGGTGTTAAGGCCAAATATATGTAAACTGCAGTATCAGAACCAAGTATCTGAATTTATTTTGTCAGATACTTACGATACAGAGACTATAAATATTGGCAGATACTGTGGTATTGGCATCGGCCCAGCATTGGAATGGTGCAAAACACAACCACTCACCTCCATTCTTGTTGCATGACTAACTGGCGATAACCACTTCCAGCAGAAGCAGTTGCACCAACTCCTGATAATGGCAGCACCAGAGCTGCCAACACATGTTGTCATGTGGGCAAGATATTAAAAATGTCAACAGTGACAAAAAAGTTGCTAAGTCTTTTATGTCACTATATACAATATTTACACTAAGTATTGTCCTCATTCCAAGTCCAAACACTTTCTTTTGTGCCATGTACGACCACCCACGAAAATGAATTTAAATAATATCACTTCCAATTTTCTTATATGTGTTTAAATATGTTACATTATTTTGTGCCACTTGTGTTGTTTATGGCCTTTGTTGTATGTTGTTTGTGCCAAGGACTGGCTTCATTTCTTTGTTGAATATGATATATAACGTGATTATGTCTTTCATCAAATATGGGCACAGCCAGTAACTTTAAACTTTTAGTAATGATATCTATGGGGATCACAGCTCAAGCCATATGGAACCATCAGCAAACATCCAGTATAGAGGCTATCTACATTCTCCCTGTTGAAATTTTGGCATACTCAGATACGTGCATCTATTCACTGTATTACCAAATTAAATTCCTTTTAAATTATTCAAAACCACGTGTGGTTGCAACACTTTTGTTATTCTACCACGGATAATAAAATTGTATCATCCCTCATACTAATTTCTCTTAACTTCTCCATCAGGTGGGCTCGGAAAATGCCAAGGAAAATCATAGATCACTAATGTAACAGTCCTCTAGCCCATTTGCATCACACACAGTGTCAGTCGATAACCAGATTGCTGATCACCCATCCCTCCTCCTGAGCCCAGACAATGATTCCTTGCGGAAATTTATCTTTAAGTAGTATTTTTATTTTGAACACAACAAAGTTTCCGCTCATCAACCATGGTGCATGACATCACGTGCAGTACATTTTTCAGCACCTATCATCCATATTGATACACTTCTTTCTCCTTTGATTTTTACTGTCATATGTTCTGGAATTTAAAACCAAATGAGAGTTTGGTCTCTGTTTTCTATTTAAGAGGGAAGATTGTTGTGTTTTCTTTCTCAGACAAGGGGTGCATTTTTGAAATGAGAGAACTTCTTTTCTATAAGTTTCAGACAATTTTTCACATCTTGCCATTCTTCTACGTCCAATACAACCATGTCTTTGCATGAAGCAACAGACCGAACCGTAACTTGCTTTGAACTCTTGTGCAGGTGTAATAGAAAGAGCAATAATGTACTCCCATGTTTCACACCATTTCTTACGTGAAATACCACACATTTCCATGACTCTACCTACCACTTCCTCGTCTTTCTTCTACTTCCTTTGCTTCTCTTAGAACACAGAAAATTTAACGAATTTACGTATTTCGGCGTGTATAGGTCGCACATTTTTAGAAAAAAATATAACTACAAAAATATACGAGATATTGGCATAAAAAATTTTTTTAGAATTTTTTCCCCCAAAACATGTTTATAAATTTGTCAACATACAGTACATTTTAATGTTTTAGCTCTTAAAGGAAGGAAGGAAGGGAATCGGAAGGAGAGAAGAAAATAAATTAGAGTTAAAATTTTCACTGTTCTAATTATATATACTAAAATTTTTATATATATAATATGTATATAATATAATAATTATATATACTAAAATTAGAATTAAAATTCACAAATGTTTTGTAGGGGAGAAATTAAGTCAGAATTTATTATAATTGTACGAAATTGTGACTTAACTACAATATTTACAAGAATACAAAAATTCAGAGCGGCCTATAGTTGAAATATTAATAATCCCTAATTTTTCACCAAAAACTTCAGGTGCAGCCTATACACACCAAAATATGTACAGTAGAATCCCATTGTAGCGAGCACGGCAACTGCGAGAACACGGTTATGACGAGGCCTTTTTGAGGAACCATCAAAAAATTGCAAAAATATTCCATGAAAAATTGTGTTTTTACAAGTTGAAACATTTGCGGCAAGATCATGTGAAGCAGGCTTGCGGCGGAACTCATGACTGTGTGAAGCGCGCTTTTGTTATCTGTCTGCCATAACTCTACTCCCTTGCCCCGCCTCCTTGTTTCCCCCCAGTACCTTGTGCAGCTCTCATGTGTCACATTTTTCCGCCTTACACCCTAACTCCCCCTCTCAGGCAAACCAGGTGCATTGTTCTATAAATAGAATCCCGCCCTTTCTAACTTGATCCCGTTTTCATGAACCAGTTCCGCTTTTCCGTAGTAGTTCACGGTCATTGTGCTATCAACTGTGTTTGGTTTCAAACAACTTGGTGTATGTGGGTCGAACGTTATTGTTAAATGAAAACAAATTTCATTTAAACATAACAGTCCAAAAAATAGCTGGAATCGAACACAGCTACATATTAACAGATTTTCGCCGGTTTTTTTTTTCATACTGTGGCAAGCCAATTGAAGATAGGGAAACAACTACTATTACATTTTATCGCTGTGCTATAACAAACTTAATTTTAATCCATTTTTAGAAAGTTTTCTTGAATTTTTGTTGGTGTTGAGTAAGTCTCGCACCATGCAGGTTTTGTTAGTTGAAAACGTATAATATTCCAGTGACTACTGTATTTACTGGCATAATTCTCGCACTGGCACAATTCACACACCTAAATTTTATGGTGCAGAATTAGGAGAAAAATTTTCCTTTCATATTTCATGCAGCATGTTTCTCTCAACAAGTCATGTAATGTTAATGGGCACGCGTTTTATTCGACCGCACCAGGTCACTGACACTTCAAGGTCACTGGTACTGTTATCAATTTCTGGCTGCAGCGCCTGCACTGCAAACAAAATCAGTCACTGAGTTTATTTGTATGTACGTGGTTTTTTTAATGCGAACGGAATAGTTTACATTTATATTAATTTTGTTTAGTACGAATGCGTAATAGGTAAATATACCAGTCAAATTGCTGCATTTAAACTTCAGGTACTTGTGTATGCAGAGTAACACGGCAATAGAGACGGCGGGCCAAAAATGCATTGTTTCTGAGTTTAACGTGCATGTCATGTTTTCCCAATACCGGGCCGCTGTGAACCGGACCTGTAACAACGGCAGTGGAGGGCGGAGTCCGGCCGGCAGTGGCAGGAGGCGGGCGGTGGCCGCCCGCTACCCGCCAGAATAATCGTGTAGCGACCGACCGACAGACAGCTGCAAGCCGCCACATCCGGTCACGCTGCAAGGATGCAGGCGCTCGCCCAACTATATGCACACTGCAATGTTTTTGCTGCTAGCCCCAGCAGCACACGAGCAATTTAATTTTGAATATGTATCTTAATATCTATTATCAATAAATAAAGAGCTGTGTTTTTAAAAAACCGTATCCCCCACAGTTGGCGGAGGAAATACTTACAGTAGACACCATTTTAATGTTTACATGCATGTGTCTTGGCAATTTCTTGCATAATTCACGCACACTAATTTTTGGCACTAAAATCCTGTAAAAAAAGGTGCAATAATTATGCGTGCAGAGCTGTGACGGGCGAGTTATCACTTGCAGGGCCGTGCTTTGGCGGCCGAGTAAGCAATAGCAGGAAATGCTGTGTAGGCCGGGCAACTGATTCCAGGCTGAGCTGCTATATTTACGTGGCGTGATCAGATTTTTCCGCTCATTTTCACGCCATCAGTTATCATATAACAGGGTATTTTTAAATTATGGTGGTTCAAACACAATTTAAAAGCAATTTTAGGATGATTTTTAAGTAGTAGGCCCTACTGGGGATCAAAATCGGTCCAATTCGTACACAGCGAGGACACACTTACAGCGAGGATTGAACCCGGAACCGTGGCATCTCGCTATGACGGGACTACTGTATATGCATGTGTAAGAACAGTGACAAAAAAAAAACAGTAATGCAAAAAAATAAGTGACGAAAGGAAATAATTGTCTGTACAATACACTGCAGGCCGCTTATTATTGGTATAAACATTTAACACTGTGAAGTGCGAGCAGGTCACCCAGGATGGCGTAACTACAGAAGGGCAGTTACGGCCCAGCCTCCTCCCTTCTATTATCCTTAACTCAAAATTCCATAAAACTCATCAACTTTACAGGATGTATGGAATAAATGGCATGCATTAACGTTGAAATCTTTTTTCACAAAAAAGTAATAAAAATTACAATTTTTCACAAATACAGGTACATACATTTTTGAACACGAAAATATTGTAAGAGTAACAATTTACATTAATGTTAAAAATAATATTGCATTAAATTACTTTATATTTATCAATTTAAAAATTTTGTAATTAGTTTTTTGTAGTATATTTCATATATTAGTTCATATTTTGAGTTAATATATGATACCAAACTGTGTTTGTTTATACTTTGCTTCATGTAATGAGTTCTTAATTACATAATCACAATTAATTCCATAAAACTCAATGTTTCACTATCTCAACACTGTCACAATCAATATTAGGTAGAACTTCAGAGACTCTACTATACGATCAACTATTGAATTTAAGACCCCTACCCTCTCGAAACGACGACTCTTTTACCGGGAACCGTGAAGGATCATAGAATCGAGAGTTGACTGTATTTAAAAATAAAAATTAACATGTGCATTACAAGTACACAACTTTAAATGCATGCTTTGTTTTCTGGGGTTGACCATATTATTTATTCTGTTTAATCAAGTCTGGCTATCCGAGGAATGTGGCTTACACCAAGAGACTTCCTTGGGTTGCTCCTGTTACCTCCCATCATCATACTACTGAACCTTGACCCCACACCTCATTTCAATTCATTTCAAGTATTCTCCATACTGGCTGGCAATAACCATGTGTCCCTCCAGAAGGAGAGCCAGTTGCAACTTCCTCTCATCTCAGTCAAGCGTCAAACCTGCCTCAGGAACGTATGTGTGCACATTTTCATGTAAAGTAAGTTGTAAGCCGTCTTCTGAATGAAATTTTATTTCATATCACCTCAGCTGTTCATAGTATCAAACATTTAACAATTATGCAATTAATAGTACATAATAATAAAATCGTTATGGTTTTATGAGCTCTGATAATGTGAGGTACCCATTAATATAGGCTGTTCACAGTTATTTGAGCTCTTTTAAAATCAACTTTTGAAAAATGTCACTGCCTCTGCTTGCATGTATTTTAACGGGCATGCTAAGTGGCATGCAGAAAGTAAAGTTGGTAACGACTAAGGTAAAGTATTTCCATGTCTTAACATTAAATTAAAAGTGTTAGGTAAACATTTGTGAATACTAAAATGAATTATTTTACTTTCTGTTTTTTAATGCCTATAAGTGTAAGAAAGAGCAAACTTGTAAAATATCTACTTTTACAATAATTTCACATAGTATTCAGTTGACAGACACATGAATAAAGTGACCAGGTCCATGGCAATGTTAATATTATGTATGGTGGAAGAATGCACAATTTTGCTTACAATTAGATCTAAAGCAGGGCCTTCAAAATTGCTCAGTTTACCGTGAACAGACTTGATCAAAAGTAATGCATGTCTGGCATACCTTCTGAGTGAACTTGGCACGCAGCAAGGCACGGTCCTGGCTCTCTTCATAGAGCAAGAAACGTAAGTTCTGGGACCCCTCAAGCTCGACTATGAACTCCTCGTTCCAGCGAGGTTCTGCACTGCCACACACCAGCTTTGACTTCACCTTGCGGAAGTAGTGGCCGTATGAGTCAACTTCCACGCATACGAACAGGTCTGCACACACACATCACATCAGGTCATGCATCTATTATATAGACTTACACCTCAACTCTCTCTCTCTATCTCTCTCTCTCCAAGCCATGTTTGGTTAATTATTAACTATGCAGAGATGCAACTTGAACCTTCACTGTCTCCTACACCTTCCCAGTTGAGAAAATAGTCATAATAAAAAAATATTTTGGAATCAATGACCAGAAAGTTTTTCATTAGCTTATAAAATTGAGTTTGCAAAATACTTTTAAATACCAATAAACTGGTTGCTTTCAAAAAATGTCAAGTATTAGAACAGGAAACACATATCTCTGTAAAGCACTTTTTTCCAGTTGTTACTTACAATGTGATAATTCCGTAGACTATTAACAAATACACACAAAAATTGAAAAACTTCAAAATACTTGATCAATATGTATTTTCTTTTTAATAATACAGTACTGGGACAAAATTACTAACCAACATTTTATTTTTAACCTTTAAGAGTTTAAATTAATTTAAAAGATTATTTCCTAGAAATGTACTGCAGAGCAACAAAAACTGAGATTATTTTAAAAGGAATAAATGAAATCATATCCTAGTTTTAATTTAATAGCAGAGATGTTACATGTGCTTTTTGTTATTGCTGTTTCTATTATAAATTGCATACATAATAACCAAGATGTAATTTTTTTTCTAGGCATTTCTAAAATGGTGGATTTTTGGTAGTAGAAGATGCTGCTTTTACATGCGTACCACATGCTCCCATGTAAGCTTTGCATCCCACATACTTAATCTTGAGATGCCTGTATGTTTCATTTTACACACACTTTTCCTGCTCATGCAAAAATTACTTTTAGTCTGCCCATTTGCAATAATTTCCAATGAGACAATACTCCCTACTTTTTGAAGACTCTGCAAATGCTAATGACTGCCCTGGATAAGAGCAGATTTTCGCCCAGCGTAACTGCGCTCCTTACTGACAAGCAGGGTCTCGTCGCACTTTGGCAGCATGACATGCTACGCATCTGGGTCACCCAACACCGGCTGCAAGACCGAGGCATTGTTCCCAGCCCCTAGCCAGCAACGTGCTGAAGCAATAACATTATGCATGATGTAACCCATTTTCTTTGGTCCCCCTTCCTAACCTCCCAGCTGTGCTCAAATTGAAGAAAATTGGTGTTCTAAGAAGTACAGGAACTTTAAATGTTGTTCTAAACCTGCGCCTATGTGTAGTTCAGACCGAACTAAGGAAAATGTAAACTTTGTGTAATTTTCTCATCCTGTTAGGAAGAGGTTAAGAGATTTAAGGTTTATAAGTCCTGGCTGCAGCCAAGTTCACAGTGAATCTGTTCCTGTGGGACGTTATGGAAAACTGGAGATAAGATAAGAATGATTAACCCTTCTGGCCAATCAAATTAAAAAAAACAAACAAAAAGGCAAGTCTTAAGCTCGAGCGAGGAAATTTTCATAACACTGATTTCATGTTTCTCATGGTGGATGAGATTTTATGCACAATGTAGAGCAAAATATAATAAATGAACGATTTATTGCTCACTGTGAAGCTAAATTGTAAAGTTGTCACACTAAAAAATTTGTGGAATTGTAAGGGTGCTAAGTCAATTGTCAATTTTGGTTACGGAATCATATTTTTAATAATTTTCTAGTTTTTGGATTAATCAAGAAGAAAGGTATATATTCAGGTAGTGATAGAAACAAAAGTATATATACAGTAAAACATTTACATGTTGTAATGTTTCTGTGCGGGAACTCAAATGGAGTTCACAATCAACGTTAGCTCGAACTAGTTCAGTTTGAAACATGATACTCTGAATTGAAAATATTTTCATTGATAAAGAGAGCACCAATAGCAAATAAATAAAATATGAGGCTGTAAACTGTTCATTGAAGATTTATTGCAGTTTCTTCTACAATATTGGCATACAAAAACATTTATCAGTCGCAGCAGAAAAAACAAGGAAGAGACAGATTCACAGCCTGTTGTCACTCGCACTCGCTGCTCCTCTCCACATGAACGCTCCTGGGCCACGGTTCCTTCTGTCACTTTCTTACTCAGTTACTGTTGCATAACAAAGGTTGTGCTTACTCTATATATCCATTGAAATTTTAGTCATCATGTGGTGTCGTGTGGTACCATCTAAAAATAGCACACGAATGTGGGTGTGGCTCTGGAAATATAGTATTACATTCATGTGGTGGGTCACATCAGCCAAATTTTACCTCCTGCACATTCCTTATTTCATCATGTAGCGCAATATGACGGCTACTCCTTGTAAGGCTTACTAACCCAATGAAAAGGTTTACTGTCATTCTTTGATGACGTCTACTACTTTTACATCACTCAAATAAAATAATAAATTTGGAAAATATATCAAATACAAACATATTATTATTGCCATGATATTCTAAATATTAAAGAGTTACTATCCTTTACAAGCTATACAGAAAAATTAAATATTTCCCGAATATATAAATTATAATATACAGCAACATTACATTACCCCCCTTGGATTGAGAAAGAATTGGAATAAACCTGTCCCAAATTGAAACCTACCTGAATGGCAACTGTATGATGGCTATATTTGTATCATCGTTTGTCTCGTGTCTCACCCGATAGCGTCATGGTTATGTATTATGCAAGCCAAATAGGACAATGTTAAACTGATGGTGAAGTATATTAGTCAGGTGTCAAACTTGGTCAGTATTCATGAATTGTTGAGTAGAAAAGCTGTAAAGCAAAAGAAAAGAAAGAGGAAAAAGAGATTTGGATTCTTGAGAGTTTGGAGTAGTAAAAGAGTGAAATATACTGTCAGAAAGTTTGTTAGGAAAAAGAAAAATAAGTGTATAATGAGAATGAGGGGAAAGAGGCAGAAGAAAAATAAACACAGACCAGTTTGTGCCTTGAGTAACTGGATTTTATTAGTTTAAATTAATTCATAAAATGTAATCTTCAGGAAATGTTATTTTCTTGTACTTTTTTTGTAAAAAATATTTTTGTGGGAGTCACACATACAAGTTATAACATAGAGCACGGATGAACTATTTATTTACTTCAAACAACTTAGGAACTCTCTCAATTGACATTTTAAACAGCAGCAATTTATAAACATTACCATAGAAAAATACCAGATTGCTAGCTGACAACAAGATAAAATGTATATTAAAAATTTATAACTTCCAAATGGGCGCTCTGCAAGCCTAACTAAACTCTATGAAAATAAAATGACACATTAAAATATATTCAAAAAATTTTACAAAACTGAAAATGAAACAAACACCATTCAAATTTCTTTAACTAAATACCTTTAAAATGTGTGTATCATTCAAATCCTTTCAATATCAAATAAGTTTCATAGTACGACGTGCACAGCCAACAGGTACCCCCCCCCCCCCCCCCAGAGATTATTGACATCCACATTAGATGGCTACCCATTTTTTCCCAACCCCCGAGCACTAAGTCAGTGCTGGTGGGGAGAAACAGCAATGCCCCAACCACTAGAAACACCTTTGTGCAGGGAGGGGCTACAAGCTCAGGTTATCTCTCACTTTGAGCACTATGTTAGTGTTGAAGTGACCTTAGCCTGGGGGTTGCCGCCCAACCTGGTGCAAATGCACACCTAGTAGAGGCTTGGTGGCCCACACGGCTCCATGTCCCTGATCAGACCGTATGCGTGGGGGTTCAATGGAGACTCCTATCGCTCGTGCTGGCAAGTCACTATTGGGCTACACTTTAATTACTGTTCCTGTTTAAGTGCACTGCGTAGGCTGTCAGACCGTTGTGCCCTATGCCTTACAAGGTGAGGAGTGGCAAGAGGCGTAGAGAGCAATACCAGGCTCACACTGCCATCAAACCATGGATAGTATTACCACCTCCTACGCAGGACAAGCAGACGGAACAGGACCGCGCCGCCCAACTTAGACACCAAACTGTATCGTCTGCTCCGGTAACAGTAATATTCTTGTTGCCTTGCTTCCGAATTCACCCATTGTGCCACCCAGTGGTGAGAGGATCGCTAAACCATACGGAGACAAGATACGGCTGGGTAAATCCAAATTTCTGGAGCCGTGAAGCCTACGACTGTAATCGCAGCTTCAGAGTAGACCGAGCTCGCCACTATTAGGTGAAACCCACATCAACCACAGCACCCAAGACGACAATATAAGTAAGTGATAGCCAACACCCCTCGCCTCATACCATAAAACCAGAGTTAACCAACCCGCTTTTGGTCTAGCAGAAAAATCCTCAACATACATGTCAGTCAGACTTAACCGGTCACGCGTCAAAACATTATTTGACAACTCTACAACCCTGTTTTCACACTGATTTATCTTCATTGTGCATTCTTCCCTAACCTCTGTCAATTTAAAAGTGTTAATTTCAGTAAATTGCTTGTCAAAATTTTCCCCAAAATCTATTTTGAATCTATCAAATTTTTCTGTTCACTCTTGTAATTAGTTTTTTTTTTGTTCTGTCCTAAATCCCTGTAAATAGTTTTTCAGTTACACCCTAAATTCCTTAAACTTGTTTATCATTTGCACCCTGAATACCTAGAACTCTGCCTTTTGTTCTGACTAACCTTACGAGCAGGCTTATTTGGTCACTTATTTCTGACTTCTCTCTTCTAAAGTTTTCACCTTCACTTACTCGTGCCATAATGTCAAAATTGACAAATACCTAATTAGGGCACAATCAACATACGTAGAAACAATACATATAACATTTTTTCTTGATTTACAAGTGCATCTGTCGATAGGAAAACACTGCAAAATTTGTAATAGGAGAAAAAAAACATGACATAACTAATTTACAACATTGTTCACACTTGCAATTTTTCAGCGAAGAAGTTTATTTTCACCTTGGTGTGTGGTTGCTAGTTGACTGGAATATGCAGTATAGTAATCAGATTCTGATGTTCTCGTTGTCTGGAACTGTAACTGCCATTGGATGCTTGTTTGACGTACAAACACTAATTTCACACTGGCAGTAGATACGAGTGATGAACTCCAACGTGCAGGCTACCACTGGGATGACCTTCAGGCGTACAAATAATTGATGAGCCATGTGCCAACAAACTTCACAATGGCACTTCCATATCTAATTGTGTTCTGCCGTAGCAGCGGCTGGGCCGACACAGTGCCGTACCATTACCCCAACCAGCAACACAAGTGGTGCGGTGGTTGGGGATCTGGTTTTCATAGATGCATCTGACACCAGCTGCGGGTGTAGACCCTAGGGCAGTCAGGCCCCCCAGTACCAGTCAAACACTCCCTCCAGTAACTCAAGTGGTGCGGTGGATGGAGTGCAAACAGGCCTGGTGATCTAGCCTCCCTAGCAGTTGTATGACTAGTGATTGGGGGTCTGCCGTTCGATTCACTGGGTGCAACGAATAGGTGGGCATCGAGTGTGTGTGTTGTTTTGACGTACGAGTCCCTGAGAGGGAGCCCGCTGTTGGTTGGTGTAAAACCTGGTATTCCTGCTCCACTCTAGCGGGCATAGCATCTTCTGGGGTTCTACAGTCACCTCAGGAAATTATAGTCAAAGTAGGAGAGAAACGTGTTTTACTCCAGGGAGAAATAAACATGATGGCCCTTACTACCTCCTAATTACCTTGAGCTGACCGGAAGTATAATCTATGTATATTCCAGGTGAAGAGGACCTGGTTTTAGAATATGAAGTGGTAGTTTCAACTACATAGCTCTTAACTTTCCAGATATTTAAGGGAGTACACTTCTTGGCGGGTCATGGGGTAGACATTACCAAGGGCAGTCGGCTGAGGAGAGTTGACGTCTTCTTCAGAGATGGCCGGGGAAGATCCTCTGGAAGATCTGGTAGATGCTGGCGATGGAGCTGAAGAGCTTCTGGGCTGTCTAGGCGACAAAGAGCAGTCAGAGCTTCAGCACACAAGGCAGTGGAGTGAGCTGCCAGAGATTTCGTGGCTCTAAGAAGAGCCGAAGTACAATTGATGATTCTCAGCTGCACGCAGGTACGTATATCACTAGCCAGGCCCTCGCCAGGGTCACATGGTTGGGGGTGGTCAGTCATTTGTTCATGAGCAGAGCTACGGACTGTCTGCTTAGCCTCCATCGCTGACTGGAGCATGGATGACACTATCCCTTGGTGCACCCTTGAACTGTGGCGGCTCTGCCGCTGGCTCACTCATACTTGACGTTTTCTTGAGAGGGGTGGCATGGCATAGCTTAGTGACCGTGGTGACGAACAGTATAACTCTGATGTGTCTATATTATTCCCCACAACCACCTGTAGGCACTCTGGTATAAATTATGCTAGTTTGTACCCCGTCCGGTGCACCAGGGAAATTACGCACAGATGAAGAGAAGTTGTATAGGCTTGGATCAGTAAGTGTAACTGCATCAGTATGACACGTGGTGCTTATTTCAACAATGTACAACGATTACGACTCATCTCACTACAAACCAGTATACTACTTCTACACACGTGAGATTCAAATCCCGCGCCAACCCGTACATGGAAGTCACGGCCTGCCACAGTCCTGGAGGGCAGCCGGACACGTGGATACGAGGGGTTGTGCAAGACAGCAGCACGTCACCTCCCCCTCCCCCACGCTGAGAGCCTACAAGCCATTAGCTGCCTAGAGGCATGCCCAAGCGCCACCGAGAATACGCGAAGGCCAAGAGATGACCAGAGGGTGCTACCCCCACTCCGGCCTCACAGCAGAGGAACGTCACACGCCCTCCCCCGCGGCCACCGCGACACGCGCTACCCTGACAATATAAGTCAGTGCACAGCGGACCTCACCAGTTGCTCTTCTTTAGTCTTTGAGCTTGCTCTGCCACTTCTAATGCTGGGGCCCTCCGACCACTGTTAGAGATCTTCAGCAGTCCTCCCAGAGGCTGCCACCAACTGCTTAACACTCAGCAGCCACCAGAGGCTGCTTACATTGACGTCGCCGTCAGAGCTCTGCAGAACCGCTACTGGATACTCCAGCGATGCCAATCGCCAATAGCTACCAGAAGCTTTCTGTAGCTACCAGACATACCACACTTAACTTCTTTGTCTCCTACAGACACCACAATTAAAGTTAGATTTGTAGTAAGCAATTTTCGACAGTTTAATTTCACTTTCCCCATTAGCCTAGGACCAGGTCACCTAAACCTGGCTACCGTAGGTTTACTTCCAGCCACCGGTCTTCTTGGTAAGAGAGCACGTGTCACCATGTTAACTAAGCTCTTAATAAACACAGCTTTGTTTCCTCTAACTACGAGTCTGATTCATAGAGTACTTTTGAACCAACTGCTAGGAGAATCTCGAGCCAAGTACCGCCGACCGAGAACGGGAAATTGTTACTACGATCTAGCTATAACTGGAGACTCTCCCTCAGGCGGCTCCAGTTCTGATACACACATATTAGACGGCCATCTATTTTAATCCTACCAAGTATAGAGGTACTCGAGGAATAAAATAGAGGAGCCCCAATCACTAGAAACACTTTCCACCCAGGGAGATAGTACGCCTGAGTTGTACCTCTACCAGAGCACCTGGGTGCTGGCGGCGGTACCTCCTTAGGTGCTACAGCCTGGCCTTGGTTGGGAACTCACATCCAGTAGTATCAGTGGTAGCCCACATGGCTTCAATGCTTCTGGTTCACCCGCTAAGGTGCCTTCTGAGGCACCGGGCTTGTGCTACCAGCCACTACTGGGCAACACTATTCTAGGGTCACTAGGGTCAACAGTGCTCGACCCACAGTTCTCAGCAGCCAAACCCGCTCTATGGCATCTCGAACGCCAACTTCTGGAGCGCAGCAGCTACCAGGTGGAATGGTAGTTTATGCGTTGCTATACCTCAGGCCCTCGCTGCAACCCGAGCAGAGAAGGAGCGGCTCAACCAACTATACCTAGTTAGTCCTTGCACTCACGACGTTAGTAAGCCTGCTACCGCTAGCACCTCCCGCCAGTCGTCTACGGTGACTAGTCATGCCATCAGCCATAGGGCAGACCAATCCAAGACACTTGTCAATCACAACGCTGAGAACTTTGTTCCTTCACGTAAGACCACGTGCCCAGCTACCATATTCAACCGTAAACACCAGTAAGCACAACCAGCCGAAGTACAACCAAAGTCAAACGACTGTGATCCAGCCTTAGCTAACTGGACACATGTCAAGTATGTTTTAAATATTTCAGATAAAATGATGTGCACTGTTTTATAAACAGCTAACTTGTAGATGGCACAACCTCATTTCTCACTATCCTGAGTTAAAGCAAATACTTATGACAAAGAGAATATTTTTGAGAACACAGCGAAAAATTTGAAAAATATTACATGCTTCATAATTGATTGTGTGAATACATGAATTTGCTAAGTGTATTTCTGTCATGTTTACACACATTACTTCATTAGGCTCCATAATCGTTTTTCAGCATATCACGAGTCATTCAAAGCATTAATTCTTCTCATTACATACCATTCTTACATTATAGGCAGTTAACACACAGTAAAAATAATGCTAAATAGTTCAGTTTGTTCAATAAATATACATGTGACGCTCTCTAGTCAACGACTGCATCATGGTCAGGGTGGTTTTGTGTACGCTACGTCAGATGCACTGGGTACTGTAACTACATCATAATTCCAGTGTATCGGGGCCTTGCCATTATACAACGTCGGGCGAGATGGCTTTCGGCACGGTACAAAGTCGGTAACTTCAAGTACTACTTTTCAGATGGGATTACACACACAGTCAGGCTTCATCACCTTCTCCACCTGACTCTTTATCTGCATACCCAGTTGCAGGGATGGTAGGCACCCACAGGTCCTGTATGCTATAACTCTGGCACGCAGACTGGACGCTGGTGTCTGCCCTGGGTCAGTTGGCTGGTTGGCATAGCTTGAACCAGGAGTTGGCCCTTCCAAGCCTGGTCTCCTCAACTGTGAAGTAGGCGATGATGAAGGGGTACTGGCTGCGATCTAGGTGAATGGTGAATGGGGGTTGTAAATGGAAACGGGGAGGCGACTGGAAGGGAAAGCTTTTTCAGTTGTAGGGCGGCTTGAGCTCTCACCAGTGGGATCGAGCTGCAGAGTGCAGTGATAAATGCTACCTTTTGTTCCTAGCTTTGAGCCCCACTCCTGCGAGTGAACAGCATAAAGGTGGAAATGATTCTTTAGACCAAGCCTTGTAAATCACTAGGAAGCGGTGAGTCCCTAACTTTGTGTACTCAAGAGGGGTCCGGCCCTCAGGTCCAGACGAGCACTCCCTCTGGCACCGTCGGCGCGGTGGACGGAGTACAACCACGGCTAAGTGTCTAGCCACCTCTTGGATTGAGATTCTAGTACGAGGCTTTACCTTTCTACACACCTGAGTGTATAGAATGGGTGGCTGGCGAATGTGTGTGTTTTGATGTACAGACGTCCCAGAGGGGGTCTCTGCAGTCCTATACTCTATGGTTCGAAATGGTATAGTAAATCCCTGGTCTCCTGCTTACTCTTTGACTAACATGAGGTTCCTTAGCAATCAATACAGATACTCCATAGAGAGAAAAAAACTCTCCGGTAAGAAACAACACGTACTACCTCCTAACCAAGCAAGCGTGAACGGAAGTTAAACTATGGTTAGACAGGTGAAGGTGACATACTCCTAGGCTACGGAAGGTAGAAAATGGATTTGATAGCTATGAAAATTACTCAATCTTTGTTAACTCTAACTTGGGGGTCCAGAAGGGACTTAAAAGGGGCCACCTCCCAGAAGGGCAGTGGGGTGTATCTGGTTACGGGTCGGCGATGATGCAGATGTTGTGCAGAAGTCTACACGCTTACTGTTGGAGAGCTTCTGGTAGATAGCTAGTGGTAGTAGCAGCCTCTGGAGCTGCTGGTAAGCGGAGGTAGCAGCCTCTGGAGCTGCTGGTAGATGGAGGTAGCAGCTTCTGGAGCTGCTAGTAGGAGCCTTTGGCAGGCCCTGAAGATGATGTTGAAGACTCTGGTGTTCTTGTAGAAGAGCTGGCTACCAGTAGAGAACCCCCGCACACGAGGTGATAAGACTAGCTACTCGAGAAAGTAACTGGCGTCTGAGGGCCACGCACATGTACTTTTAGTGCGCTCGGCCTGTCCACGCTTGGATTGGAGTGGGGGGTGTGATGTTGCACTTGTGAAGTCCCTCTTGAGCGAGACCGGGTGCGCATAGCCACCTTCTATGCCTGACGCTCGGCTTTGGGCATCTTTGGCGGCGCTTGGGATACTTCATGGCAGGTTGTCGCTCTGTGACGTGCTTCGTGTACTTCAGGGAGGCTGGCGTGTTTTCTGACCACTTGCACAATGTACATTTCACGTGCCTTTAATCACTCACTAGGCTGGGAGTGATCCTTTAGGCACTTGGGAATGATGATTCTGAGTTTGACCCTTCCTCAGGTGACGTAAAAATACATGTCTGGTGATGAAAAGTAGTCGTTTTAATAATCGGTAGAAAGTGGCATGCATCAATCGTCCACCCTCCATTGCAACAAAGGATTATCTGGTGAGTCGATGATGGTGCGGGGGAATGTAGAACTGTTCCCCCTTTGGTGGAAGATCACATCTCTGTAAGAATCTGAAAAAAATGTTCTGGGGTAAATAGACTGACCCCTTAAGATCTGGTCGGTTAGCCTCTGTATGGTGCTTAGTTATGTATGTTCCAACTAGGACCACTTGGTGGGTGTGTGGGTTTGTTGTGTGGGTATACCTGGGCAGTATGACCCCTGTGGGTGACTTGGGGTGGAGTCGTCGTGAGAGGGAGACGTACTAGGGGTCGTTTCTGTGGTACAGTTGCTAATGACTAGTATGGTTTTAGTAAGTGGGCAGATGAAGTGCTGAGCAAGTCGGGCGCCCCACTGAGTCCATGGATACTGTAAGTGCCATAGGGAAAGGCTTGAACTACCGAATGGTACCATTCGGCTATCTTGGTTGGCGGCTCACAGGCAGAAGTAACTACAGCGCACTTGCGACTGCAACTAATCAAAAATCGCCTGCACATAGCCTTCCTGTTGGCAAACCAAGCTGTCACTGACTCTTCAGAATGATTATTTGAAGCCATGTGCCAATATCTGCCTTCCATCAGAACAAGCTTAGAGGATGATCATCATCTAATCTTGTTCTGATGGTGGCATTACAAATAATGCCCAGTGCACTGCCAAGCATCAGACAAGAAACAAACAACCCACTTGCATCAAGAAACCTACGTGCCTCAATGCTATATCAGTTTATACTATCAGAGTAGTATAATCCCAGAAGTTATAAAAATGAAGTGAGACAGACACTGTATGAATACCTGTGTGTGTGTGTGTGTGTGTGTGTGTGTGTGTGCATGCGCGTGTGCATGCATGTGTGTGTGTCTGTGTGTGTGTGTGTGTGTGTGAGAGAGAGAGAGAGAGAGAGAGCGAGCGAAGCCCTGCATGAATACTCATGGAGAGACAGAAGCCCTGCATGAATACCTATGGAGAGACAAAGGCCCAGCATGAATACCTGTGGAGGGAGAGAGAAGCCCTGCATGAATACCTGTGGAGAGAGAGAAGCCCTGTATGTACAAACATGGAGAGAGAGAAGCCCTGTATGTACAAACATGGAGAGACAGAAGCCCTGCATGAATACCTGTGGAGAAGCCCTGCATATATACCTGTGGAGTAAGAAAGGCCTTATACCTTAACCTGTGAGGTTGGAGAGGTCTGCATGTATAAGTGTGATGAAGCACATACCCTACATGTATACCTGCTGGTTAAAAGAGGCTTGTGTGATTACCTGTAGGGTGAGAGAGGCCCTGCAGGTCCCGCAGCATGAGGTGCAAGTCGCCCACCAGCAGGCTTTCGTCGCGGCCAGAACGCAGCAAGTAAGAGCCCATGTTGGTCTTGAGGGAGGTGCGGCATGCAGTAATCCACTCCTGGAGCTCATCCATGGTGACCACTCCACCAGGACCTGGCAGCTGGCTTGACTGCAACACACACTTCTATTTGCAAGTACTCTCAGTGCAACTCGCTTCTGTTACATCCCTCACCATGCAAATACACATTTTGTGTGTGACACACCACATATGGACACATGGACCAATGCAAGAATGAAAAGTGGATAAATTATGAACATTGACAGCTTATATACCGTATTTACTTAATCCTAAACAGCACATTTTTTCCAAAAATATTTTTGAAAAATCAGGATGCAGTTAAAGTAGAGTACCATAAATTTTTTGGCCTAAAAAACTTTTCAGAAATATTATTTTTCCTTAAACAAATGGAATAATTGTTGCAGAAGACAGCAGAATTACAGTGGCTGGGAAGCTAATTGAAACTGATGAATTGAACTTGGGGTGCTAAATCTACGCAGGCACATCATTAAGATTATTTTTGTAATCCAATAATAACTACTAAAGCAGTATTTTCTTCTAAAATCTTCCAAAAGCACAATATTATCATTTTACAGCATGAAATATATTTGTTTCCATGGAAAACCATTTCTATCAAAGGCAAAATTACACATTAAACTTTATTCAGAAATTAAACTTCCCACTGAGGTGATGGTACGACCTGTTGCCTCATATGAATGAAGGAATGCAGATGATTTCATGTACTGTAATTTTGCAAAGTGGAATAGAAAACATCTTCGGACACTAAGGTCCAGCATCCAGCAGTTGATACTTAATGAAGATATAATTCATATAGGCTGTTCACTGTAAACTGAGTACTTCTGAAAACCCTGCTTAAGATCTACTTGTATGAACATTGTGTATTTTTCCACCTTATGTAAAATTAACATTGCCATGGGCCTCATCACCTTATTCATGCATCGGTCTAGTGAAACTGTGAAATTACAATTTAAGAAAATATGTTATATATCTGTTAATTCATACATTTTGATGCATTAAAAAAGAAAAACAGAAACAAAGAGGAATAATATCAGTTTTCACAAATGTTTCACCCAACACTGTTATTTCAACTTTAAGAAATGGAACTACTTTTTAGCCATCATTACCAACTTTACCGGGCGCGTGCCACTTAGCGCACACATTAAAATATATGCAGGTATACGCAGTGATATTTTTCAAAGGTTGATTTCAAAAGTGCTCACTTTATCGTGAACAGCCTTTACCAAAGAAAACATTACATTAGCAATACCAACAGCAAAGAGGTATGTACAATGTAAAGTGTGCCATCAGTTTCTTCTGAAAGTAACTGCTATTAATTATTCTTGAGCCAAATGCTAGTAGGCACCTTCACCTCTGTTTAGACTATAAATATAAATGCAAAAATTTGTTGGGTAAACATTTAGATACTATAGTATTATTTAGTAACATCAGGCACTGCAACAGATTTGAATTTGGTTCATAGGTTTGAAAATTTGTTTTAACATTCTGATACTATTCTCTTTTCAACAACAGATCCGCGGAAGAAAAGACAAATATCTGTAGCCTTCATTATTTATTTGTCTTAAGAGTATGAACACAAGGAAAGCTGATCATCAGCATGCTTATTACTTGTGCTTGCCTAAACTTGTTTCCCACACTTGTAACGGTTATGGGCAACCACACTGAAAGCTGGAAACATGCACAGTTTGCAGATAGCTTATTGCGAGAAGAGATATCTTCAAGTGGTGATGAACTGTTTTTGAAATTATACACTAAATCCTCTTACATTGTTGTGGATATTTCACTCCAGCACTTGCCAACATATTGTCTGTCAGCATGTTCCTTTATTGGTTTGTTCCAAATATTTTTTTTTTTTCGGAAATTATATAAATTAATTGATTTACAGCTGTATGACAATGAAATAATAGAGTAATATGAAAGAACTACAATGAACTACCAAAAGAAGTTGACGTGTGACAGTATCTGCACTTTTATATAACGCACTCTACTTGTAACTGCACCCCATCTTGGAATGCAGCAATCCTTATGGGCCAGTCCAAAACCACTGTTGAAGGAAGAAACGGAGACGGAGCATACGTCTGCAGTGAGCGCTGCAGAGATAAGATTGCAGTCACCTATGCGTGACATCACAAGACCAACCCCCAAAAGGGTAGAGCTTGCTTCCCCCTAATGCTTCAGAGCACCACTGAACTGAGTTGATTAGCATAAAAGATGCAGTAGGATCTGGCCTCAGGGCAGTCTGCTGCATCTCCACAGCTGTCAATGGCCCCTGAAAGGTGTCAGTCATGCAAGGCTAAGCACAAGCCCCTGTCTCCTGCTGCAAAAGGCCACGAGGTAACATTAACAGGGTCGCTAACTGCTTGAAACCTCCATGCCATATCGGTGGCATCAAGACTCCAGAGGGTCCTCAACTTCAATGTCCACCAGCAGCTCCAGAGAACCTGCCAGCAGTCCAGAGGATCTTCCACTTCCTCGGGATCCAAGCAGCCGTCAACAAACCTTCTCTACCGCAGCCCCAACATGGCTGACACCCCGCCCTAACCGGCATCCTAAATAAACACAACAGGCTCGTGACTCAGCTCCGAGCCTAGCTACTGAGCTGATGGTATTTGCAAGCTTCGTAAATAGCAACAAGATTTTATGCTTTTATTTTTTGCTCAATTACATTTTCAAAATTCAAGATTTTTGCATTAATGTTTTAATTTTTTTAAATATCTATATAGTTAACAAAAATGCATGTTTAAAAATATTCATACAAAACTTGTAATACGTAGCATTCAAAGAACGTGTACAGTAAAAAGTTTATAAAAATTCTGAACAATGTAGGCTTATTAACCATAAAAACCTACAGATTATTTTCTAAAAATTAACTTCTTAAAAGAGTTTTACTGCAATCAACAATAAGCACTTCATTTAATTTAATTTCATTCATGCTGATGAACTTCAGTTCATCAGCATAGCCCGCAGCGCATCTTACTTCTACGAGTTTGCATTACCGATGACCATATATTACATCAGAAGATTGTACTGTCTACCCTGCAAGAATGGACAGCAGAGATTTTATTATTCACCGGACCGGCAAAGCTATGCACCCCAAGGCGCTAGATGGCACCACTAGTATGTTTCATTGTTCGTCTGTCTCATTCTTCCCGCTGACTGGTGACGTCATGACAGAGAGCTATGTTTTTTGCTACTCTCAGCTTGGCGATCACCCCTCACCTTCAAGATGCCAGTCAATGAGTGTTGAGGCAGCCGCCCGGCAGAGTATAAATACGGAACCAGAATTGGACTCGAGAGCAGTCTTCTTTATCCCACCACACTACCCGCCGGGGATCTGACCAGCCAGACCTAACAGTTTCACTGCGCTAGCTTCATTCCTCGCTAAACCTACTTCCGTTAACAGCACCATTGTGCCAGAAGGAGACCCTCTCCTAAGCTCCATTATTGAACTTATCCTGTCACACCTTGCATAGTTATCCTAGCATTGTGCCACTCGTCATCTATTCACACAAGACATCGCGGCCGCTTCTGGGCAACAGTACGATAGGGAGCCAGTATTAGTTTTCAGTTATTCTAACAGTGCTATTCTGCTCCAATCTACGCTAGCCTATAAACGGGTCGCCTCTACCAGGACTGCATAGCTTAGCTTTCCGTCAAGCTCTTGACAAACGCATGAGGGAGTATGTCACCATTAGATTATGTCCTGTAAAACTGAATAAACATTGGTTGAAACCTATCCTTGAGTTCCACGTTCCTATAGACATAGCATCATTCCCAGTTGATCTCACCCTTGAGTGAAACGAACGCAGGTGATCCTAGGAATTGTTACTCGAACAAAACAATACACATCTTGCTTACCCACAAGCACTTGCCTGGCCAACCTTTCTACATAGTACCTTCTTCCCAAGCACCAGGAGAGGATGTAGAAATTTCACTAAGAAAAAGGTACAGATGTAGTGCAGAATCTTCCTAGACAGTGATGAAGAAAACTACATCAGACAGATTTCCCGCCTACTACTGCCCCGTCTGTGGAACATTCTGTTGATTCACAAGCTACAAACTGTGCATGAGCTAGTGGAGCATGCCAGAGAAGCCAAAAAGAATTTCCAAGCACAAATGCTCCTAGACCAGCCCAAGCTTACGAAACCCACGGAAACAGAGATGTCATCTGAATGCCATCGTAAGCCGCCACCTCCCGTACCTTCAGCTCTATGGCTACCTAAATGCTGGTACTGCCCAGAGTACCATTATAACACTGATTGTCCACACCAGCCCACACTGAGGCCTGAACAACCGGCAGGATGGGGTGCAATATGAGCAGTATGACCCACCACAGTAACAGCAAAACCCTCAAGCATGCCGTCAAAGGGAAATGCTGCTGCCACTGAGTCAGCAGGAGAGACAACATCGGCCAAGAAGGGCAAACCGCCAAACTCTCAAGACAAGGAAGCAGAAGTACCCAAAGCCCCGCATATTGAAGTACGAGTTAACAGCTGGAATGTGCTAGCACTATTAGACTCTGCAGTATCAGAGGACTTCATTCGTCGAGACAAACTTCGTGAAGAACAGAGAGCTAACTTGCACTCTCAAACTAAAACAGTACCAATGATGAAGCCAGAACGTATGCTTCAAGTAGACGGTCACACAGAACTTACTGTCAAAATACAGCATCTTAAGGCCCAAGTAGAATTTGTAGTGATGCTGGACATCCAGGACGAGATAATACTAGGCCACCCTTGGCTGCAGCAACAGCAATGCATTATGGATCATGGGCAAAGGAAAGTATACCTGGGTGATGACCACCCCATCACCATGCACTGGGAACATTGACCTGATAGACAGAAGCCACCAATGCTCTGTGAAGAGGAGATGATCAACCACGAGTTGTCAGATGTGCAGTTTCGCCAACTGAAGGAAGTCCTCAACGAACACGCTGGAGCCTTCGGATCTGGGGGAACTCTACGGCAGACCCGTGTGGTGCAACATGAGATATTGAACACGAGAGTACCGGTTTCCGCCAGGAGGCACCACCTTATTATGGATCAGGTGGATGACAGGAAACGACAGGGCACTGTTGAACCGTGCAATTCACCATATAACTCCCACCTCGTGCTGGTACCAAAAACGGATGGACAGTTATGGTTCTGCGTGAGCTATATGGCCCTCAATGATGCCAAATTGCAGATCCCGCCTCCTGCTCTTGACCTAGCACATACGCTATAAGGTATTGGTGAGGTCAAGATTTTCAGCACGTTGGATAAGCCATATATCCTGACAGCCGCACGTATACAGCCTTCACGTCACTAGAAGAGGAAACATTGCAATTTAGGGTCATGCCTTGCTGCCTTAAGAATGCCCCCGTTACCTTTCAACAACTCATGTCTGCTGAAGTATAGATTGGCTACCTCGGATTCTGCTTTGCGTATTTAGATGACATGATTGCATACAGCAAATCATGGGAAGAGCACCTGTCGCACTTACGAGTGTTAGAACGAGTGGAACTCCACAGAGTCAAGGCCAAGCTTTCAAAGAGTCATTTTGGAAAAACCTCTATTGAGTACCTGAGCCACGTCATATCTACCGAAAGCAACGTCCCACAAGACCACTCAATAAGGGTAATCCAAGAATCTGAGGAGCCCCATACAAAGAAACAGCTGCAATGCTTTTTGGGACTACGCAATTGGCTCCTAGACTTTGTGCCTAACATCGTAGAGTTAATAGAACCGCTTCACTCATTGTTGGAGAAAGAAGCATGATGGCGGTGGACACCGGAACACCAGGCCACATTTGAGGCCCTTAAGATGAGCTTCCAACAAGTTTGTCGCCTGCACAGACCACAAGGGGAGGGACCTGTTATTCTGCAAACAGATGCATGCCAAAATGGCCTTGGCGACGTTCTGTACCAAGAGGACACAGACGGCAAACCTCTTATTATGGCATATGCCAGCACCAGGTTAAATGCGACTGAGCAGAAGTATCACATAAATGAACAAGAATATCTTGCTGTAATCTGAACCATCCAGAAATTCCAGTACAACTTAGAAGGCACTCACTTCATTTTGAGAAGGGATAGAAAAGCGCTTAAATGGCTACGGGAATCACGAAACAATAAAGCCAAACTCGGGAGATGGGATATTCTACTTTCGGAATTCGACTTTGAGGTTCAACACAGCACTGGCAAAGATAACGACCTCCCGGACACATTATACCGACAACCAAACCTTTAGGAAGAGGTGAAACCCGAGGAAGAAGCAGACTATAACACAACACCAGAAGCACCAGAACACATATCCGAAGAGCAGCTAAGACTCTTACAACTCCAGCTAAGCCGACGTCAGATAAAGCACCATCAGCAACAAGACGCCAAAATCAAAGCTCTTCTGCGCCAAAACCCACAAAGGTTTGAACTTCAAGATAACATTGTGTGGTCCACCAAGCTGGTGCCAAATGGAGAATCTGGGTACCAAGGGATCTACGGGACGACATCTACCGGCATTTTCATGAACATCTTCACGCAGGGCATCCTGATACCTAAAAACACTCGCCAACATAAGCGCCACGTACATCTGGGACGGCATGAGCCGAGATGTCCGTAAGCACGTCAGCGAGTGCGCAAAATGTTGCCAACACAAGGCCTATCCTGCCAGACGACCTACAGCCAAACCACGGAAGTCACATACTCCGTGGATACAGGTAGCACCAGACCTGATGGGACCCTATCAGGTCTGCACAAAAGGGAATTCTTACCTCTACAATAAATATCATCTGGAAATCTAATGCTGAGATTTTCCCACGCTGGGGATACCCACGGAGTATCCTAATGGATAATGGAACTCGGTTCGCTAGCAAACAGTGGCAGATAGCATGTCAGCAAAGGGGAGAGGAGACCTGGACAACAACGCCCTACTTTCCCCAACCCAACCAAGTGACATAATCAGGAACTAAAAAAGTGCCCGCACCTCAGCCTGGAAGAAGACCAACGCCATTGGGACTGCCACATCCTAAGAATTCTATTCAATCTGCACTGTCGCACTAACAAAGCAATCGATTCTAGCCCTAGTCAGCTTGGGACAAACACTCTGATGCCCTGAAGACTGGCAATGGGAGCACGAGCCAATGAAGATGCCCCAACCTGAAGCCATAAGCCTGACTGCACAGCAATGAGTCGGTAAGGGCAGAGACAATCAAGAGGTGTACGTCTCCAAAAAGTACCCCCCCCCCCCCCCCCAATGGTATACGAGCTTTTGAGATGGGAGAGTCCGTCCTACACCGCAGCCACCTCCTGAGCCGAGGGAATCACCAGTTCAGCGCGGGTCTGGCCAGAAGATGGGAAGGCCCCTACAAGGTCACTGGATGCCAGGATAATGTTTATTGGTCAGAAGACTGCCCAGGACACATACAGAAGGCAACCAGAGGGCAGATGCGACCCTATCCAGAAAGTGCCTCGGAACCTGCCCAATTATATCTGACACACCAGACGACATCGAGGAGCCAGCCGAACCACCCTCTCGTAAGGAAGCATGGATGTCGCAACCCGCGAAGACAGATGGAACCGAGAAACCAGCGATAGGCAGCATATTTTCTGCACCCATAGGAATGGGATTCCAGTAACCAAAAGTTAAGGAACCGGAAGAATCGCTACCATCCACGCCAACTGCTCTGCAACGAAAGTTTGCCTGCCTGCCTGCCTGCCTGGAAGATGGACCCCCACAAACATGGAAATATCCTGGAGAAGACTGTTGGATTGTGACCAGAGTCGCAAGCACCCACATCTGATCACCTGCACCCAAAGGACTTCAGCTATGAGCAGTGCAACCAGTGCCTTTGTTTCGATGAGCCACTCTAGTATCACCGGCTCCAGCCAGCCACCTTAGCAAAGTCACAGTAATGATGGACATCCTAGCAGCTGATGCTACAAAGAGCCAGCCGTCCCCGAGGGAGACACCTACCATAGCTGACAGTGACCAAGAGGCTCCCTCCGAGGCCATGGAACAGCTGCAGTCGCAATCACCCCACATTGTGCAGCTACCCTAGCTACCATGTCTACGCTCAACCCAGAGGCAGCAACCTTCGAGTTCCAGACACCTCCCAGTGACACGGCCAACTCTCAGGTCCAACACCCCAGACGAGTGGAAGACATCACAGAGGCCCGCACCTCTATTGACCCCACGGTCGCTTTAACTAAGCCTATATACCCTGCTGGTACATAGGGCCACCTGCACCTACCCATGCCGAGGCAGTCCTTAATGTTATCCATCATGAACGTGAGGAGGACTTAGCTGAGATGCCCGGCGCAGTCCAGAGCCAGACAGAACCTGCAACAACATCTGATGCAGAGACACTCCCAAGGCCCTATCTTCATGGACGTGAAGAGGTTCCAGTGGATCAACCTACAGCCCAGCCCACTTTGGTGCCTGTACTCTCCTGCCAATGGAGATCATCAACCGAGGGGGCAGACCGACGTGTCCCGTGGCCCCTGATGGCAATGGAGATCTCCACGCAGCGAGAGGGCCGTTCCAGGAAAGCAGAGCTCCAGCAGTGAATCCAGCCACCATATGCGTGCAGAGCCAGTTTGATACCAAGCCATTACAAAGAGACACCATGACTGCCTCCAGTCTGCTTCAAATGGCCAAATCTGCCCTATGTACCTCCCAGGAAAAAGGAGCATCCGTCAAGCATGAACAACAAGCACGCTGCAACAGTGAGTGTAGTGCAACAAATTACCAAAATTCTTAAATAGCAGCCAGATGCTATTATCAGCAAAATGTTGGCTGTACATGTTAGTACACTGACAATCTCAGTGTAGTTATGTAATCCTAAACATTTTCTGAGCATTTTACTCTATCAAGATATGTGTAAGGTGAAGGACTTATTTGTAGCATTCGCTAACCTGCATTATTCCTTGATTACGTAACTAACTTCAAGAAGTGGCTTGTAAATAGCTAAACAAATCTCAGAAATAACACGTGAACAGGGAAACACATATGTGAACTGTAGTGACAAGACATCAAGACACCAAGTGTAAAAAATGTGCAAATACAGACAAGAACAAGACAAAAACAACAGGTGTATCTGTTTCTATTTTTTAAAGACTTTAAAGCTGCAACATACCTTAGTTTACATCAATATGTATGTGAAAACATGTAATGTTTTTGTTTTGAGTAGAATCAAGCATTTTCTATGAACAGAATACTTTTAAAAGAATTATCATCAAAGTTAATGATATTGCTGTTTTTGCTAAAGTGTTCTAATTGTGTGGGGGAAGAAGAAGAAGAAGAAAGAGAAAAAAAGGCACTTTTTAATGGCTTACTATCAAATGAATTGTAAAATATTCACTCAAAATTGATGTATAGACACATTTTTCAGCCAGCAACCAAAGGACTCTATAAACGAATGAAAAGGTTGCAAGAAGAAATTGTTATTGTTGTAAATAACATTTTCATTTCTTTCAAGGGTACTATGTTGTGCTTCACACCCTTCTTCTATATTTGTGTAATGGTGACGTACGGCATTGAAAGTAGTTAGCACCTGGCCACGAAAATACTCGTTAGCCATCTCTTAGCAGTGGGCTGAGTCTGGAAGCTGGAAGTGCGCAGTTCACTATCCTCCTTAACTTGTTTGTCATCAACTACACCTGTTGTTTTGCCTGCTGTGCAACACTAGGAGGCTCAAGGCAGAGCCAAGATTATCTTACCGTGCAGGCAGCCACAGCAAAGCATTAGCTGACACAAACCGATTGAGTGCGGTTTTTGCGAAGCAACTTTTGTTTTAGCTATTTATTTAATAACAGAGATGGGACATTCGATACTTTGATACCTCGATACCCCTCGATACAGGGCAGTATCTAAAGTATTGAGTATCACAAAGTCGATATTGATACTTCTATTCTCCTTTTTTATTGACACGTGAATATGGCTTGGTCTGCCATTTTCCCTACTATCATGAAGCAGCACTATTTATTGTTGTTCTGAAGTTTAATAGTTTCAGGAAGCCTGTGAAGTGTCGTATTTATTAAATTATTCAGTTAATTATTTCGTAAATATTATATTATATTATATATATGGCATAAAAATGTGTAGAAAAGATTGAAACAGAACATGTATACTCAGGTGTTGCAAATAGGAATTACGAACAGTTAGTCAGTGTGTATTGTAAATAAAGTATTTTGAAATGGTTATTAGAATGATTGAAATGTACATGACCTAAAAAAACTACAATTTCAACTGTGTTTTGTGGTGTAAAAATAACCTATTTACTGTAAGGAAAACAAACTTCCTCAAAATATTTACATCCCAAATGTTTTTAATATTAAAATTGGTACAAATTACATTTTATAGCGTTTTCTTTTGGTGAGGTTGAAACTTGACAGGTTATATAATAATTTAAATACTTCCTTCATACGAGAAAATTTTACTCTAACCCATTAAAACAATATGTAATTAAAAATGATAGTCTCGTAAGAAGAGGTGTAAAACAACGCAGTCTCATGAAAGACGTTAAACTAAAGTCTCTCCCAACCCCATCCAATCTTTTGGCAATAAAATTAACTGAGCCCCACCAGTATGACTTTACCATAACAACAATAAGGTAGGTTGAAATTGTAACCTACATTGATCATAGCATTTGTTTATGCTATTGTTTTATTCATAGACAGAGCAGTTATGGCGCAAGGCTACATTGTGGATGTGCTACATTTCTAGAACTGTCAAAATATAGTGAACTTATACTCAATATTCTAAATGCAAGTATATACTTTGAATTTTCATGCCATTTGTTTACAACCGGTACTTCATATTTATTTTACGTGTTTTGTGTGCGCACAATCTGTGAAAATGACCAATGCAAAACAAACAGAATAATACATTTTTCTTACTTCTGGTAGTGGAAGAATTGCTTTTGTTGTTTTTATCTGTTGATAAACAATTCCCACATTTCCTATATTTGACTTAATCCAGAAAATATGTAATGCTTCATTTTCCTAAATAAAAATTTTTAGCTTTCTTAGTTTAAAAAATTGACATGCCTATGTGATTTTTTTTATAACCATTTATAATATTTTACCACTTGACAGGCCTACCGTAGATGCTAAGTTATATAAATTTCAAATTTGTTTCCATCATCTGTAATATTGTCTTGCATGATTTTTCTTTGATTTTAAACTTTATCATAAATTTAGTTGAGAACAATGAAAATGTAGTTTAAAATAATTTGATTGCATTATTGAAAAATTTTTAATCAAGAGTATCGGATATTGAAGCAATCGAGGGTATCTAGCTGAAAACTGTAATGAGTATCGAGTATCAAAAAGATGGTATCGTCCCACCCCTACTTATGATACATTACGTGTTTAGGAAAAAACCAATCGTCCCACCCCTACTTATGATACATTACGTGTTTAGGAAAAAACCAAACACTTTGTACAAGGGGTGTCTTTTCCAAGGTTTGATTCAGAAAGTGTGAAGATACCATAATTAGACTATATATATTTAACTATTTTCTGGTACAAGCATTGAAGATTCCACACAATGTGTATTACCAGTAAGTATAATTTGTTAAAAGAAATAATTACAGTTTCACTGACAAAGTAGAGAACATTTTGCTAGTTTTTTTTTTTTTTTTTTTTGTCTCTTGATTTAATCTTTGGTGTTATGTGGTGTATTAAATATTGGTGATAATTACAATCTAACTCGTTTATTGTAAAATTACTGTTCGTTTTATCTATATCCACTGTACTAAATATTCCATAGTAATGTCTTTCCTGTTGTGTAAATTGAGTTGTGTTGGCTACACTGTTATGTATAGTTTTTTTTTAATTATTTGACAACACAAGATGTGCTCTCTTTATAGCGATCAGTTTGTAAGCAAGTTTGGTGATGTAGCCTCTTAGTTGTGCATTATATAAACCATACTTAATTACTGATCTAGTGGTAGTTATTTGTTTCCCTGTGAATACTCTAATATTAACATGCATTTTGGTGTTACTATTTCCATTTTACCACTATTCACCATATACTCTTGTCTCTACTTATAATAATTGGGAAAAATGTTTTAAACATTCTTGTTTGCTTGTTGGCACTGGTAGCCAGCGCAGACAAGCTCAGACACACTTCTAGGTTTGCCGGCATATTTGAAAAAATGCTGACGTTTGTTCATGCTTGTCAGCGCTGGCACACCAGGGCTGGAAACAAGCTTTCTGTGTGTTAATACCCTTGCACAAGGCCTACTGCTTGTAAGTATTGTCTGTTTGTTTTACCTTAGACATTTCAAGAAATCAGGTGATGTGATGGATAATCAGAGTAGAGTACTGTAAGTACAAATTGCTGAATATTTAGAAATTATTACATGAAATGATACTTGGTACTTCACATAAGAAGAATGAACTGTAATAAACATAGCTAAAGTTTATAAAAAATATTAATACTTTGGTAAAATTATAACTTATTCACTTCACAAAATAAATGTCATAATTCAGTTTTAAATTAAGCACTGTATGTATAGACTATTCACAGTAAAGTGAGTACTGAAAGCCCTCTCATTTGGAATAATAGCCGATAAATATGTTTTCTTATAGCATTAGACATTAAATTCTAAGTGCAGTGGAATACACACACACTGTTTATTATTTACATGGCAATATTTATTTATAAATGTTGAAGCATGACATCTTTTCATTATTATTAAATCGACTTCTACTCATCAGTTGCACATCACTCAGCTACACGTTTCCACGAGTCTGCTTGGATCCTGCACTCTACAAGATGCCGAGATTGTACTGTCCACCCAAGGCAAAGGACAGACGTTCTACACCAGACTTGTATTGTTCACCAGCCGAGCCACTGAGATTATGCATCGAGATCCTCCAAGTACTAATGAGCACCACCGGATGGTACTACTAGTAAGATTGCCGCATGCAACTTGAATCCAACGCCAGCCGGCAAAGTCACACCCAGAGGACCAAGCGCTGCTTCACATCTGCCACCCCCCTCCACAACCTACCAAGGGAGAGTCCAAGAAGAGTATAAATACGGGACCCAGACCCTTAAACGCCAGTCTGTTCTGTTCCTTCACCGCACGCTCCCACCGAAGAAACCATCGGCTCCCTGGTCTTCACCGCACTCCTGGTTCCAAAGATTCCTACCAGTACCTCGCCTGCTTCACAGCACACCGGTGCCGAAGACTCCTTCTGTCATCTACATCGTTAAAGACATAGACACTTCCTGCCCCTTCAGGACAAATGTAGTAGCATAGTCGAGATCAAGTTATTTTAATAGCACTTTGTCTTCTTACCCTGTTAGCCAAAGAACAGGTCGCCTTCACCTGTCACTGCGTAACAGCTTCCATTAAGCTCCCGTTAATGTTAGGAGGTAGTGCGACACCACTATTTCCCTAAGCAGAATAAACAAGCATTAATCAACTCAAGGATATCTTTTCCAAAGTCTTAGTGCCTCGCCCTGTACACATCAGGCCCATCAGACGGACAGCAGGTGACCGGGAGATTTGCTCTAGTAGAGTACCCACAAGCATTCTGGAGGGCCACCCTTTCTGTGCACCACTGTGTACGGAATGGTAGAGCCCAGACACTAGGTACTCCGCCTCTTGGGGTTAGCTTGTCAGCTTGGAGATTGCTCTTCCCACGGCACTGCTTGTGCCGAAAGGAGTATTTCTCCAGGTCCGAGGAGAGAAAGTCTCCAGAGACACTCAGGCACGTATTGGAACTGTCTTCCAGTGAGACCTGACTCTCAATATTCACCGCGCTACTTGCACCTGGATATTTTGATAGGGATATCACACTCAGTTGACAGACATGGTACCTGGTTGTACACCTGTAGAGGACCACACACATTTCCCGTACTCCACTTCTATGGGTTTTAATAGTAGTGATTCTGTCCTCATGCCCTATGCCTCTTGGAGTGGTATCTGAGAGCAGATTAAACAGACAACCACTGCCTCCGAATAACAGCAGGAACTTAACCCCTTCCTCACGGCACTCACGCACTTCCCTCCATGAGAGATGGCTTAAGTGATCCACCACTTGGAGAGACCCACCACGCTGGAGTCACCCTAGACCTCTTCACAGCAACCGTTAAGCTCAACGCAGAAACACACCCTATGTTCGCTGCGTACCTGAGTGGTCAGAACCAATACCACGGATAGCCAATCCACGCTTTTGGGGAATCTAGACTGCAGAGATGACCCCAGCAACCATCAACACAAATGAGCACCTGCCCACCAGCATACCAAGTTCTAGCACACACACATCAGAACCACCACAGGTCAGGCAGCCTCCACAGGTTATGCATCGCCCAGGTATTCCGGTCAGAATGAAAGGTAGTACATACTTGCAACACCAGAATTTGTGCCCTGCCAAAAAGCTACCAGGCCCGTCTTATATATTGGACATGCTCCAGTGCCACACAAGAACTAGAGTCCAAGCCTCACCATGGGTATGTCTGTCATAGCGACCACCAACAGCACTGAACGTTGTGACATTCCTCCCTATTGCCACAGAGGCGTCACATGTCAATGTTGATAAAGGATAAACAATGGCTGAAAGAAAAAAGTAACTAGGACGTCACAAGTGCTCACTTTACCCTGAACAGCCTATAATTGTTTGGCTAGTGAGGGTACACCATGGATGAATGGACATGTAATGGTACAAAGTGAGGCTCTAGAAGAAGGCAGGTATGAGTACAGGATACAGAATGTGTGTGGACATGTTGGGCAGCTCATCAAGAAGGGCTTCATAACTGATGAGGAAGATTCGAATAGAGGACTTTAATCACAGCTAACCTCTCTTGTGCAAGACATCTGTTTTCTAGACATCTGTGGTCTAGCTGGCAGTATGCTGAACTAACTGCCTACGCCTATCACACAACAAAGTTAAATTAAGCCCACAGAAATTATTCAGTGATAATACAAGGAAAACAATCTGAAAAATGATTCTGAAAGAGAATGATCAATGAATGTGTACAGCATAGAAGAGACCACAAAATAAATAGTTAGTCTTTGAAACCCACAAGACTCACAGCTAGAGTCTGTTTATGATAAAGTGAGCACTTTTTGAATCAACCTTAGAAAAAAGTCACTATTCATACTTGCATATATTTCAATGGGTCCACTGGGTGAAATGTATTCAGTAAAGTTGGTAACGATGGAGGGAAAGTAGTTCCTTATCTTAACGTCCAATAAAAATTGTTAGGTACCAATTGTGATAACTTTTAGTATTTATTTTGCTTTCTGTTTTTTTTTTTTTATGCATCAAACCATTAAAATGAACAGATTTGTAAAATATTTACTTTTCTATAATCATTTCACAGTTTCACTTGATCAAAATATGAATAAAGTGATCAGGCCCATGGCAATATTAATTTCACATAATGCGGAATAATACACAGGGGACCTACACGTAGATCACAAGCAGGGCTTTCAAAACTGCTCACTTTACTGTGAACTGTCTATACCACCTGGTAGTATTCAGTATCTGAAAGCACACAAGCAGAAGCTAACCTGGAGTGCATGTATGGCCTCGATCCATTGCGTGCGCTCAAACTCGGAGGACAGGAAAAAGGTGTATGTGCGTGCGCTGCGGTTTCCAACACGGAACACCAGGTTAGGTGAAGCTAACACCAGTTGCGCTTCCAGCTCTGCCAACTTCTTGCGCTGTTTCTCAGACTTGCTACGTGGCCGCTACAACACACATACAAAATTAATTTCACTCCCCTGTGTACCCATCCTCACACTGATGTTCCTTGGGGAACCAAGCCCTCAAATACCTTACTAGTGTCCTCTGAACAGCCATTTCCAAATTATTACATTTTATTGGTTCCAAGACTATTTCCAATACACTTCAATATCAAAACACTTATCAGAGCATGGAACAGGTGCATCATATTTAATTTGTGAAACAGAAATACGAACAAACTTCACTGTAATAGTATTTAAAGAATGTGCTTTTAAAGAAAAATTGTATCAGTTAGGGGATGTGGAAAGGTCACACAGTGAACAAATAACTATAATGCACAGTGTTTCAGTGAAAACTTTAAAAAATGAAACTGGGGATAAAGACAGCACCACGAAATCTTTTGAGATTGGGAACAAATTCAACTTAAATATAAGCAAAAAGCTTTTTCATACATCGGCAGCACATAGGCACAAGTTTGTGAATCATCACAACTCTAGTTATTTGCTCGACTTTGATGTACCATGAGCGCTGTCGTATACATATATAGGCCTCCACCACAGGTACTCCCCAAGTGTACAGTAGCGCTAATCACCACCACTCTTTTTGCCTCTGTACCGTTCCTATTCACAAGCGAGGCAACTCCTTGCCACCTGAGAGGCCGGCAACCCGCAAAACGCTGCACTCCAGTCTGAGTGGGTGGACCCAACCCCTTGCTTGCCTTGCCCTAGCCAGCAAGTACCGAACGTGCATACTCATACTCGCTGTGCATCAGGGAAGGCTCCCCCTTCCATGTGGCCCGCTCCAGCAACCCCTTACACGCCACGCCTCTTGCAAGTATTGATTCTTATGCTCGCCCTCCAGATGGAGCAGTTCAAAGGGAGTTCACGAGCAGTTCTGAACAGAGCCTTACTTGTAACTCTCGCTATCTTGCCACGCTCACTATTTCACTTGCCTTAAGCAATTACAGATTAACTTAGCTGTATAAAAATACTATAGTCAGTACTTGTGTTTTCAACACATCAGGAAAAAGCTCTTGTCGCTGAGCGTTCTCCTTCATTTCAAGTGTTGGCTAAGTGCCTCATCCGCGCCGGGCTTGGTTTTGCCAGAGTCCCTCTCACCCTCACTTCTACCGTTATCTCGTTCTCACCCTGCGCAAACAAATTGGCAAACTTGGTCCCTCATCCATCAGACATTAGCGGGCATAGGTCAGGGATATACGCATTGTAACTTCCTACTGACGGAATAAAACATATATCTGCCAAGTAACCTCTTTTTGGTCCAATCATTCTCTTTCACTTTAACCTTCCATTTCCCGTTTTGCCTACTGTGTGCTAACGCATGGGCTCCTCTTTATGGATAAGTAGTTAGGGTGCTGACTGTCCTTTCTGACCTTCTGAGGTGGAGGGGAGTTAAACCCCAGAGTAATTCGGAGGGTCAGGCTATCCCTTCCGGGCAGCCTTACTCTCCGTACCACAAGGGATGTCAATAGTGGGGATGCCAGCTGTCCCGATAGGGGGTAAGTGAGCTCAATCGGTTACGAGGTATGAGTGATTATGGGGGTGAGCAATCTGGCTTACATTGCCAGGATTGATCAGCCGTGGCCTCGTTGGTTGGCGCGCAGGATTTAAGTTGCCTACAGATGGTTCTGGCTATGTGCGGGAAACTGCCTTGGGAGGTATTTGAACCCAAACGTCCTTCCGGAAGCCAATGTTATGGTGCAGAAGTTGGGGAGTACTTCTGTTCTAGGGTGTCGAACCCAAAGTATCCTGCCAGAATTTAATCTCACAATGGGTGATCGGCTAGAGGGGCTCTGTGTGTCGGTACTTGAGTATGATGTCTGTAAAAATAGTTGGCTGAATGGGGGTTTCCTCGGATTCGAATTCTTCGTCCGGTTCACACCAACCTAACAAATGTTTTAATGCGGTCTCATGATCAGGGGATACTCTGATCTTATAATCAATAGTGTCATTCGCTAATTCACATATGATTAGTGTACTAGGATGTGAGTCAGTTATTATCTGGTTTATATATAGCTTGTTGCAATAAGGCATGCCTCTCATGTCACCTCTGATGGTTTCCAGTACCACCGTGTTGTTTGGGCACTGATTATTGTGAGATAAATAAAATTAAGGTTGTCATCAGGGGTTGCGTACAAGCAGTCCTGGGCAGGGTGAATTCTAGTCACTCCCGCGGACCTGCTGATCACAAGGGCAACCCAAGTAACAGAACCTTGTGCCTTGTATTGGCGGCGGGTGCACTGGAATCTCAGGCATTAGGTCCTTTGTCAGGCCCTGCCTCCTGAGGGATTCAGCACACTACACGGCCAGATAAAGACGTGAAGTTGGTTAGAACTAACTGCCCACTGAATGAATACACAACACGGCGTGATCGTAACAAGGGGCTCTATCCAGGAGGACGTAAATCGCGCAACAACCTGATACCGTGGAGTCAAGGGAAGTCGACTGAGGTAAGGGTGAGTAGTTACAGGTGTGGGATTTACCAATCAACATGGAGAGCTGTCCCTGGGCAGTCAGCTGAAGGCAGCTGTGCACGCAGCCTTCTGCAAGCTGCCGGCTGGAGGTGGTGGTTCGAGCCCTGTCTCTGGCTGCTGTGGTGAAGGAGGCTGAACCCTGGGTGGGCTGCAAAGGAGAGGAGAGAGAGTCTTCCGCAGACTGTAGGTAAGCTCGCGAACCTGGCGGCCGGCGAGCTCCGGCGTCTCTACTGGACCACGGGGCTGGACTTCTATTACGAAAATCGCCCTGTGTCAGTAAGTCTCTGGGGGTGGGGGGGTAGCATAGCCTTCCAACACAGAGGCTGGTTTATCGGCTCCTCAAGGAAGAGAAGTTTCCTTCCTGGACGGACCATGCCAGATCTGTCCTCCCCTGTGCTGCTACGTAAATTCAAACAATAATTATGATTGAGCCTGTGCCTCCTGGACACCCACTAAATCATTTAAATAGTAATAACATATTTTCTTTTTTTTATCCTCTGAGATTTAACGCAACATCACTGGAAAAGCATAGCTGTGTACTCGCAGTTATTTCCTAAATGCCCGATCACTAAGTGGGCCATAAAAGGGATAGCATAATGTTCAGTGCCCAGCTATGTGCTCTGGTGAGCCAGCACCAGATGCCCACAGGGTGCAAACATGTTGGCCCATACAGCTTCCTTACAATTCTTGTTAAGGAGACCCCATTTCCCTGGTCTCTAGTGGGATACCGGGCCTGTACACATTCTTTGTCACCACATTGAGAGTGTTAAGGCCTCAAGTTATTTCTTGGCGTTCCAACATGGGGCCTCATGAAACGCAGGTAATGCTAGCGAACACCCAGAGAAGAGCCTCACTGTCGAGAAGAGCAATTGCTGCTCTATTCAAACCCGGAACACTTCTGAGAGTGTCAAAAAACTCCATGGTGCCCAAAAACCCTGAAAAGTATTTTTATCATGGTAACCAAAAACAGCAGGAGTACCTCACTGAATTAGGAGAACCTCGATACCGCACTGTATCCCATGCATAACTGTACTGGAGAGGGAAATTCAATGCATACACTCTGATGACAGTTACCACTACCTGTGTTTAGGATGGGAGGAAAAGCCAAAGGATCTGGACGGATTGGAATTCTGCTGCCCCGGGGAAGGCCTGTACAGTGTTTCCTCTAATGACTGCCACCCACCTGTACCATTTCAATGCCTAGGTTGGCCAGACCAAGCCCGTGACATGGAAGAGCTGATGAATAGATACACTGTATGTTGCACCACCCAGAGACATGCACGAGCATATAGTCCACCTTGAGAAAATCGGCCAACGATGGAAGAGGTGTTAATGATCCCCGAATACACCAGGAAACAACAGAAAGACCCACAACAATTCAAAGAGACCTGCAAGGCCAAATCACCCGCACTAAGCTCCCGAAAGCATTATGGATAACGAAAGCCAAAGCCCAGCTAGACGGCAAGCCTCGCCAATGGTGGAATCACTATGGTGAATGTGTCACAAACTGGGATCAATTCTCCAGGAGACTAATTTCCCATTTTCAGGGAAATCAGTGCTGTCACAATTGAGACTGAGGAACTGTACAGCAAGTACCAAAAACCCGAGGAAGAAGCTGAAATTTTCATTAGGTGCAAGGTAATGCTATTTCAGCGCTTACAGCAAGGCCAATCTGAAGAAGCCAAAGTAGAAATGATTACACATAGCCGTTACTCCCCAAGATCAAACATTTTCTGCACAAACTACCTCCACAAGGGATTGAAGAGCTAGTTATGCGTGTACGGGTCAGTGAACAAGATGTAGTTGAGGAGAAGTGAAGCAAGTCAGTCACCCTGTCCAGTCCACTCTAGCTGTGCCGTGTAACAAAGAAGCACGAGGGAAAGTGCGGGAGACCGCGCCCCCTCCCCCACCCAGTCAGAGATTATCTATGTGCTGTTATTGCCCAGAACTGCACTTCCATTGCACCTGCCCGGTGCTTCAAGGTAAAACACCATGAGAAGGATACTCAAGCCAGCGACACATAGGTTAAGGACCTAGTCCAAAGCAAACCAAAGTGAAGCAATGACACGTTAAAACCGGGGGGAAACGCCACGGCCGGGGAAAACGGGTGGTTACGAGCCCCGACAAAATAAGTGAGGCCCCAGAAGTAGCAGTGTTACAGGATGGGGGTAAAACCAAAGAACTGCCATGTCAGCTGTACCTTAGGCCAACCAGGAGACAAAACTATAGGACACTACCACTGCCGTGAATATGGTATGGCCTAGGAAGGGTCACATCTGTCAGTTGAAGGAGCAATCAATCTATTGATCCATGTGGGATGAGAGAACATCCCAACTGAAATTTTCGTGGCCAATGGGTTAAGAAAAACCATAATTCTAGGCCATACCTGGCTAGCCAAACAACATGTTGTTGCGGGCTCCAGGGGGCCTGAACACGACAAGTTAAGGTGCTATATATTATTGATTCTTGAGTGAGCCCCCTGTTTTTCAACAAGCGTAAGCGACCTACTGAGAGCAGAATATTTAAGCAAGAGCGGCAAACCCCCCTCGCCCGCAGGCTGTCAGCAGAGTGTGAAGCGGCAACATCGGTGTCGGAGCAACACGGAAGAACACTAGGGTCCAGGGAGCTCCGGCCCGTCTGCAAGAAACCCTACGTCTTCAGTGGTAAGCAGCATAAATCCGGCTAGGCAGTTAGGGCGGCATTTCCATTATCGAGGCTCCATCTTAATAATCACATGGCAAAGCTAAGGCATATCGAGTAGTTGCATCATTGTATTCTTATAATAACGTATCAGTTGAGTATACCAGTAGCCCGTTGTCAGCGTAATCCACTCTCCGTTCTTGTATAGTTGTAATCCTTTTGTTCCCATATTTATACAGTCAGTCGAAGTAAAGTCATTGATGCGTGACCGGCTAGGTTAATAGTCACGACTCTCAAGGATTCTGTACGCTAGACCAAAAGTGGGGTGATTGAGTTAGCAATGCAATGAGAGGCGAGGAGTGTTGGCTAGTACCATATTTCCTCACGTATAGCAAGCACTCATGTATAGTGCGCACCATGATTTTTGCAACAAGTTCCAGGGAATAAAAATTTTTTTAATAAAATTTTACCAAAAAATTGTGGCGCCCTATTAGTAAGTATGGAACATATTATTCTTTTTTACGTTAATGTGTGCTGATTGTGACATGTTTGGGAAATACTTTAATTAAAGAACTAATAACTTGGGTGCAAAAAGGCAAAATAAAATTTTGGAACCATCTGGCTCCTACTACTCAATATATAGTGCATATCGCAGAAATGTTTTCCTTTTTTTTTTTTTTTTGGCAAAAAAAAACGGCACACTATACAGGAGTAAATACAGTACTCCTACTTCTTGGGTGCCGTGTTGGCGGTGTACTTGGTCCAGTCGTAATGCCAGAAGTGTATATTATCCCAACCGAACCTCACTTCCGTACTGGTCAACAATCCTCTTACCACAGAATGGCACAACGGGTGAATGCGTATGGACAGAGAAACAAATAATACCACAACCAGAGTAGTCGATACTGACTCGTGCCTGAGTTGGGCAGCACAGTTCCATTCTACCTGCATTTCTGGTGTAGGCTGAGGAAGTGCACTCAACTGTCTGGCGGTAAGAAGCGCTGTGTGTCGCTCCCTATGCTTATGGTCATGCCTTTGGCTGAAAGGTATTAAGTCTCCACTCACAGGTTACTGGTTACACCTTGACTCGAATACTGAACACAAGTTATCATTAAGTCCAGTTTTGGCTTGCTGACCAGGCTCTGTAAAGTCTCCACTGATCCTCCACACTAGACGGGCTGATCAGAGACGGGGAGCAGTGTGGATCACCAATGCCGCCACTGGATGTGCGTCCACACAGGAATGGACAGCAAATCTCATGCCATGGTTTACCCTGGCACTGGAAGCAGTGCTGTGGAATAAGGCAATAACTTGAGACTGTCGCCCCTCTCTGAATGAAGGTGTTACTAGTGGTTGTGGCTCCTCTGTTCCTCTCCACCAGCACCGGAAGCAATGTTGTGGTAGTTTGGAAAGCAACAGATGACCGTCTAATGGGTGTGTGAAAATAAGACTGAGACCTGAAGGGTGCCCGTGGGTGAAGTTAATTCGGTAGTTAAAAATTCCCCGGTCCTCGTCAAAGGTGTAAGTAGCAACCTGCATCTAGCGGGTAAACAAGACAGATACTCTAATAAAGAAAAGCTGAGAAGTAGGAAACAATAGTATGTTTATTGAAGTGATGTATGCCTCTTGTACCAGTTAACTATAAACGATTACGACTCATCTCACGGCAACCCTAGTGTACTACTTCTACACACGTGAGATTTAAACCCCGCACCATTTCATACACGGAAGTAACGGCCTGCCACAATCCTGGAGGACGACCAGATACGTGGATACAAGGGGTTGTGAAAGACAGCGGCATGTCACCTCCCCCCCCCCCCTCCATTCCACTGAGAGCCAACAAGCCATCAGCCGCATCAGGACCATGCACGAGCGCCACCGAGGATACGCAAAGGCCGAGAGATGACCAGCGGGTGCAACCCCCACTTTAGCCTCGCACCTGAGGGACGTCACACACCCTCCCACATGGCCGCCTCGACATGCACTGCCTTGCTATATACGGCAGTGTGCTGCGGTCCTCGCCAGTTGTTCCTGCAGTCTTCTCCGAGCACCTGGGTGCTGGAGTCCAGACTACTATGAGACCTTCAACAGCCCTTCCAGAGGCTGTTACCAATGACTTAACAGTCTTCAGCATCCACCAGAGGCTGCCACCATTGACGTCGCCATTAGAGCTCTGCAGCCCCGTTACCTGATGCTCCAGCATCGCCAATAGCTACCAGAAACTTTCTGTAGCATTATACATACCACACGTAATTCTTCTTTGTCTCCTACAGACACCCCTTATATAGAGTTAGGTTTGTATTAAAATAATTTTCATCAGTTATCACTCAACTTCCTCACTTAGCATAGGACCAGGTCACGTACACCTGGATACAGTAGGAGTACTTCCAACCACTGGTCTGCCTGGCAGGAGAGCACGTGTCACCGTGTTTAATAAGTCTTTAATAAACACGGCTTTGTTTCTCTTACCCTCGAGTCTCATTCATACGGTAATCTATCACCAATTACTGGGAGAACCTCGAACTGAGCACCGCCGACCAGAACTGGAAAGTATTATTATTCCGCAAATAGCTACAACTGGAGACTCCCCCTCAGGTGGCTCCAAGTTGAAAACACACCCATTAGACGGCCAGCTATTCTATTCCTACCAAGTATACATGTATTGGAGGAATAGAATAGACAAGTCACGACCACTAGCAACACCTCTCAATCAGGGAGAGATGGTACATCTGAGTTGTATCCCTACCGGAGCACCTGGGTGCTGGCGGGGGTAATTGCTTAGGTGCTACGGCCTGGCCTTGGTTGGGATCGTACAACCAGTGATATTCTAGGTAACCCACATGACTCCAACGCTTCTCAGCCCGCAACAGTGGGGGATCTTCTGAAGCACCAGAGCTCGCATTGGCAAGACTGTTGCCAGGCAACACTAAGTTAGGGCTATCTGCAGCCATGGTGCTTATTTCGAGTCCACCATAATTACACCCGCTCTATGCCCATTCAAGATAAGGCATGGGGCCAGGGGAGAAGAGCAAAAAGTTGCATGCCTTGCTGCCAGACAACTGGCAGGTCTAACCCCACTTACAGCTAGCCATCGAGCTAAACGAGATTGTGCCACCTAACTTCAGTCACTGGCACCAATTACGACGACTGCCGTTAACCCAGCTATTTTCCCATCAGCACCCGGCCTGTTATCCGGTGGTAAAAGGGTTAGTGAACAAAACCGAGGACCGGCTAGGCGTTTCTAACAGTAACTTCCAGAGCAAGGCATCAGAGGACTGGAACGACAAGTTCTGCGTTGTGTCATGGCATGCCTTTACTAATGCCAGAGCTGAAGATGAGCAACGTAATCAGCGATATCCCGCTACCCCTTGCCCACAAACCAACAAGGCACCAACCCCTAGCACCTCCCACCCGTCATCGACTACGGCTAGCTCCGAAACAAGTTGCAAGCCAGACCCATCCAAAGGACTACGAAACTGTAGAATCGAAAACGTATCAACTAGTAAGACCATGTGCCCGACCGCTATATCGAGCCATAAGTAAGCCTAAACTAAACCCGCATGCACAACTGACCTAAGTGCAATCAAAGCCACACAACCGTGATCCAGCCTTAGCTAACCAGACACATTTCAGAAGTCTCAATAAACATGCGACGCATGCTACCCTCCTACCAGGCAATTGAGTGCTGAAGGTTACTACATTTAACGAGAAAATATATAATACTACTAACCTGTCTATAGAAGAAGTCTTTGAGGAGACAAATTGAATTTAACGTGTTGGTAAGCGTGTTCGCTGGTTGTCGGGTTGACTGGTCATCGACGGTGAAGTAGCCACAGGGGGCGTACTCAAAGCTTCGAAGATCTCAGGCGGTCCCAGCACTGGCAGCAGTGCTATGGGATGTCGCAAGATATGGAACAAGAATGACTCTCGAGATCAGCAGCATCCGGACTTATATGATGAAAGCTTCTAGGTTGCCGGTGCGGGGTGCGGGGGAGGCGTGAGAATACTCTGGTCAGCGATTCTGCTTCGTACCTTGTCGGAGGCGCTCGTTAGCTTCCCAGCGTCCAAGGCCAGCGCGTGGCGCACGTCACTTGGGGTAGGTCAGTCCAAGCTACGTGCGCAAGTCAGCGTAATGCAGCGCAATCGCGCCGCAAACCTTGCCACGGCACAGCTATGTTCTTGCCTTCCTGCCATCCCCTTTTAGTGCTTATGCTATTTATGTGTGAATTTAATGCATGTACTAAACGTGTATAAATTTCATGTTGGGACATCTGTTCCTTTTTGCCAGCTGGAAACACTTCAATTGTGTTGATGAGTTTTCGAAGTGTTTCTTTCAACTCTTTCTCCTTGTAGTTTGTAGTAGGTATAAGTTACACCAGTGCGCGACACCACTCAATACACACCATAATCACACTACAATACTCACTCACAGTACATGGAAACACATAATCATAAGAAATTATCAGCTATTACTAACCTTCTTAAAATTGTTTCTTTCGACACTAGTGACATCGAGAGCAGGCTAGACACACATGACCAACAGGACAATCTAGCACAGCGTGCCGAAACCTCCATTCTTACTGACACACCCCCAACTACACAATACACCGATCACTATCACTCCCCCTCAATATCACCTGAATTCCTAGGTTTTCCTGACTACGACCAAATCGCAAGCATCTACATCCAAACTCCCACTTCCCCTCCCTCCGCCCACTATTACTACAACACCCACTCGCAAACTCCCTTACCTATCATCCCCGCCATGGACAACACTCATCACGAATTGTTTGAGCTCCTCGACCCCAACAGTGGTAACATAACCTCAATCCATGGATCTTCTGGAATACCTAACCTATAGCAGCCGAGATGGACTGCTTGTTTGACCGAGGGGGTAGTGTAACGGGCTCCAGGGGGCCCAAACATGACAAGTTAAAGTGCTATACACTATAGATTCTTAAGCGAGCCCCCTGTTTATGAAAAAGCCTGAGCGACCTACTGAGAGCACAATATTTAAGCGAGAGCCGCACATCCCCCTCCCCCCAGACTGTTGGCAGAGTGTGAAGCGGTAACGTCAGTGTCGGAGCGACACAGAAGAACGCTAGGGTCTGGGGAGCTCTGGTCCGTTCTGGTCCGTCTGCAAGAAACTCTACGTCTTCAGTGGTAAGCATAAATCCAGCTAGGCAGTTAGGGCGGCATTTCCATTATCGAGGCTCCATCTTAATAATCACATGGCAAAGCTAAGGCATATCGAGTAGTTGCATCATTGTATTCTTATAATAACGTATCAGTTGAGTATACCAGTACCCTGTTGTCAGTGTAATCAGCTCTTCGTTCTTGTATAATTGTAACCCTTGTGTACTAATATTTATATAGTCATTTGAAGTCAAGTAAAGTCATTATTGTGTGAAGAATAGCATTGTAGTATTGTGTTGAAGTATTGTCATATAGATACACTTCAAGAGTAGTAATAAATGTGTGTAGTCGAATTCCCTCTTTCATTGAATAGCTATTAGAATTAATTAACACCTACGTAAGCCCCCTACCTAACAGAAGTACAGTAGACACGATGTGAGAAGTGCAGAGAATAGTTGGTGAATTAGCTGAAGTCATAGTGTTAGGTAGGCAGGTCATTACAAGGAGATCATTGACTGCCAGCAAGGCAAAGTGTATCTAGGAACCGAGAAGTGGAGGTCGATCACCCGGAAGGAGCCAGAGACAACCGAAACACAACAGGGCATTACGGGCAAAGAAGTGAACCACCAGCTAGATGGACTGGTAGTAGTCCAGTTGGTAGCTATTTTAAACACACACTACAAGGTGTTCGAGCACCAAGGAACCATATGGCAAACCAGCAGCATAACACATGAAATTAACCTTTGCCGCCCTTATGTAATACATAACAAGCCAGGCAACCCTTCACCCTACCAAAGGCAGCTTATTGAGAAACAAATAGAAGAGATGAAGCAGTTGGAAATCATAGAACCCACCAATTCGGCCTACAATGCTAGGATGGTACTAGTGCCAAAAAAGGACGAAACACTGACGTTCTGCCTGAACTATCACGACCTCAATCAAATCACGCAACCAATTGTAGCATCCCTTATCAATGTGGGTCACGCACTAAAGGCTGTGGGGAAAGCTAAAATTTTTAGTGTGCTTGATTTGCACTGCTGGTATTGGCAGATCCTCGTACAAGAGGAATCCAGGAAATACACAGCATTTATCGCCGCTGACAGGGAAATGTACCAATTCAACGTAATGCCAATGCTACTTTCCAATACCTCATGACAGCAAACATCCTGATGGGTTATTTAGGAGACGTCTGTCACTCATACTTGGACGACGCAATAATTTTCTCTGATTTCTGGGAAGACTACATGAGACACCTGCAACTGGTACTTGAAAGATTCAAGCTACATGGCCCGTCATGCCGGCTAGACAAATGCCAATTTGGCGAATGTGAGGTCGAATTCTCGGGGTACCACGTTACGCCAGAGGAAAACTTACCACAAACCGAAAAAATCAGAGTGATTAGAGAAGCTAACGACCTCCGGTACCTAAAGCAGTTATGCCAGTTTTTAGGCAAATGCAACTGGCTGACAGATTTCATTCCAAACATAGCCAACTTAATGGGACCCCTTAATCAACTGCTACAAAGAGACCAGGTGTAGAAATGGACACCTGAACATCACCAGGCATTTTACCACTTCAAAAACTCAGTTCGCTGAGCCCAAAATGTTGCATAGACTGACGGTTGGCATGCCCCTAATTCTGCAGACTGACACAAGTGAGATTGGATTGAGAGCTGCACTGTATCAGGAAGACACAGAGGGCAACAACCGCATGATTGCATATGCAAACCCTCTAATGTCCAACACACAGAGGAGTTACCACAGCAATGAGCAAGAATGCTTAGCTATCATCTGAGCCGTTAAAAAGTCCAGGTATTACCTGGAAGATGCCCCGTTCATTTTACGCACGGACAACAGGGCGTTAACGTGGCTACATACTGCAAGTGCCACAAAATAAAAATTAGGCAGATGAGTGTTGTTCCTGCAGGAGTTAACTTTTGAAAGCCGAAGCAGACGACTGGGAGTGTACACTACCCCCCAAACGTCTAGTCACGAAGCCCGCCCACAAGGAGCTTACAGTTCAAGCTTTTTAAGCACAGCTGGACTGCGAGAAATTTGCCCACTATCGGGAGAACATCCCTGAGATAAGAGACACGCTGGAAAAATGCCCTAATCAGTACAAATTTTAACAAGGTTATATATGGGCCTGCCGTCATGTGCACACAGAGATCTGGAAATTGTGGGTTCCGCCCACATTACAGCAAGATTTGTGCTACTATTTTTACAAGCACCCACATGCTGAACACCCAGGAGCTGCCGAAACCCTGAGAGAACTAACAATCAGGTTTACTTTTAATGGGGTAACCAAATACATATGCAAGTATGTATGCCAGTGTCTGCAGTGTACTACTATCAAAGCCACAGTGCTAATCGCTCCAAAGGAATTCCATGGCGACCCAAGACACCTTGGACGACCACAGCAGCCGACCTACTGGGGCCTTACCCTAGATCTCGTAAAGGGTAAAGGTACTTGTTAGCCGTGACCAACCTCTTCTCAAGGTGGTTACAGGCATAACTGCTGCCAAATACAGAAGCCTCTACCCTTATACAGAAAATGGTGTCGTGCAAAGAAGAACTCTCTCGACTGTACTACGAAGGGCAGTGATGACTTGAAGAAGTCCGTTGACTCTCGGGCAGAGTGACGTCGGTGAGTGCTCGGGCAGAGTAATGGCGTGCTACTGATCTAGCGCGAGACAGCCTCAAACTGAGGACTGCGAGTCCTATTTATACATGGCACACAGGCCAGCACAGGGGTTGCAGGGGGTGCGCTGAGAGAGAGAACGCAGAGAGAAGAGATGTAGAGAGAGCGGTGGCAATGAGCCAACGGAGATGGCCAAGAGCGACCAAAGCTGGCGGTGAGTACCCCTCTCGTGGCTGTAGGCTGGAGGGATAGTGGTAACATGATGCGAAGCAGGTTGCTGCGCAGCAGGCGGCAACAGCTGGGCAAGCCAACACTGGGCTTGAAGGCATGCTGTCTCATCTACGGCGTAATGGCTTTTCTTAGGAGGGAGCTGCATCTATGAAGAGGCTAGATGAGAGAATTATGTTGCTCGTGGCACGTCCAAGTCTACAAATGAGGAACAAATACAAAGTTCACCACCAAGATTCCACGCAAAAACTGTTGCCATGTGTCCTGAAGTGAAGAGGCAATAGATTGTCCTAACCAAGTCCTGATAACCACAGAGACTTTAAAAAGACTTTAGCCCACATCATCACATCTGCCACCCATCTCAAAGGTTTATAGAACCTAGTAATGCAGGACAAAGCAGACCAGTTTTTACAGAAATAAAACTGCTCATTAACACAATCAGAGAAGGTATCCCTTTCCACATTACACTGCATTCCAAGAAAAATTGCGTAAACTGAAATTGTATCTGTGAAAGTACGGACATTAAAAACTAATGCTGGAAGACCTTTCACGAGCTTGGGATGATTTGCAACCCATTTGCACATCTCAAAGCAGCCTTTACTTAGCAAATGCATAAGTTCATTACATAGAGAGACAGCTTCATTACACAATGGAGCACCCAAAATGATGTCATCTATGAATATCTGGATTTGTAACACACTGGTTGCTCGAGAGAGGTGACCTACATCAAAACTGTAGGCACAATACTGCAAGAATAATGCCCACTAAAAGCTGCTGAAAAAATTCTTTAAGTGCTGCACAACAAACTTCGGTAACAATTAATGCCAGTACGGCTGATGAAGTGGTACAAGCACATACACGAATGGAGAACAGATCAACAGGCGGGAAACAGTTCTTTGATCATAAGGTTTTGCATGACATGACTTGGAAGTGAGCCTTTGTCTTTCTTCTCTTTCGGTACAAAAAACTGGGTGACAGGACATGCTGCCTACCTAACAATACTCTCACAATGAGCATGGCACAGCCACTGGACAGAAGAAGGTGACCACAAACTGATGGTTAAGCCCATCACACATGTTCGACGAAAATTGCCCCAGTACTGCAAACACAACAAACATTAGAACCTCACCGTTACGAGCACTTCTATTAAGACCATCCCTCACTGACAACCCTATTACTGGAAACCATGTGGCGTTCTGTCAGTAAGGTTCTACTGTACAAGACCCAACTATCAAGTAAAGCATATTTTACACATTACATATTTATAGAGAGAGCACAAGGAAGTATGAAAGAAGGCGAGAAGCACTATCACTATGTGGAGACTGTCTCACCTCACGTTCCTCCCAGAGGATTTGATCACGCACGGTGCACGCCTGGGACTTGAGGGACACAATGTTGGCAGGACTTGTCTCCCGTGGCTCCACTGCTGGCTCCTCAAAGATGACAATGTCACTCAGAGCAATGTACCACTTCAGCTCGAACGTGAACTTGTCTCTCCCAGATGCCTGCTCACAGTAACACTTTTACAGAAGCCAATTGGTTTAGGGTCTTAGCAAACTACAGTAATATCTTCACAGTACTTTTGAAATGCATAGCATACTATACGAAAACACATGCAAGACAATAAGTAGAAGAAAAAATGTCTGACTCTGAAAGCCACTATTTTAAATACATAGCTACTAACTGTACCTGGTTTTGTGAAAATACAAAATAGTACATATGCTTACTATTCCAAGAAGAAGACACTTTAAAAAAAAATATACAAACCAAATTGAGAACTAGGAAATGTTTTCAAGTTATGTTTATAGACAATATACGGATAAATAATTCCAAGATAGTGCAGTATTAAAATTGCCAATTTTGTAATGTAATAATAGTGAAATTGAATTATTCTCATTAAACTTTTTGAATCCTTAGCACTTTTGGAACGGGGAAAATTGGTCTTGGAATCGTCACTTGAAAGAGACTTCATGTAAAACTTCTGTAAGCTAAAATGAACAGATTTTTTTATATACAAAACAGCACACTTGCCATAAGAAATGTGATTTATAATTAAAGGAATGTAGCCAACTTCCAGGCCTGAAAGTGCTGTGAATAGAAGCAGTTTGAAAAGAATATACCCAATAAATATCTGGAAGTAAATCAAAATCATTATCACAAATATCAATTGCAAGTTAATAAACACTAGTAGACCAATTAAACGTTTATATTACTTGAAAATATCATTCTCAGTTGAATGACTGGCACACAGCAAAGTGTTATTTTGTAAAACCAGTAGATACAGCTCACTGCATGTGTAAATAACATAAATATATTATGGTTATTTATGTGTAAAAAGGACAGTTCACTGGACACTTGGCTTAAGGAGGATATTTCACGACTTTACTTGGTTGTTTCGCATCCAGCAGAACGGTACTTAAAAATAAATGACTGCACTGCAAAGAGCACGGCATCTAGAGACCTACAATATGCAGCTGAGAAGAGATGAACAACTTATTTGTTGCACTTTTATTATATCGTGTCGGGGCCGCAGTGGTGTAGTTGTCAGACTACTTGCCTCCCACCTTGGCGAACCACGTTCTATTCCTGGAGTGATCACTCCCAAATTTTTGCATGTGGGAACCATGCCGGACAATGCCGCTGGTTGGTAGGTTTCCTCAAGGATCTCCCATTTCCCACACTGCTACATTCCAGCGATGCTCCATACTCACCGCACTTCACTTCATCACCATCGGCTCTCAAGAAAGACTTTGATGTTAAGATCCACTCAAATCTTTCCACTCCACTTGTCTTCATTTTTCTTGGCCACTCAGAACTCACTAGCTGTTCTGACGAATGTCTGTTATATGCTTTCTGTATTGGAGGATATGAAGTACTTCACAAACAGTAGCCATACTAAGTGTTTGGACTTGTGAACTTGTAAATATGTATGGATTTGTGAACTTGTAAATATGGAGTGGTCAGAATTTTAGGTCAGCAGTAATTTCACTGCAGAACTTTGTGTAGTTTCTATTACTGGCCTCTTAATACTCATGTGAAACCCATTTTAAATTTCCCGTGCGCCTGACTTGGTGCACATTCGTCAATTGTCAATGCTGTCTCAAGGGTTGGTGGTCCCGAGCTACAGGAAGAAGAGATCAGTTTGGTGTTGGACATCATGGCAGTAAGTTAAGTCATGTGCAGCTGCCGCCAGTTGGTAGTTTTCTCGCTGAAATTCGTTGTACAGTCCTGTAGTGGAAATTTCATTTTAGTACTGTTAAATTCACAAGTTTTCAGTCCTCTAAGGCCAGATATTTTGCAGGCGTCGTAGTTTTAGTGCACACTTTCATTGTTGCATTACTCACTGTGTTGGAGGTAAAACACGCGTGTTCTTGGTTTGTGTGTGCTTCAAGTACAATGCAAAACAAGTTTTCATTGTCAAGAAGAGATCTTGTAGATGCCGTGGACAAAGGGAACAGTAAAATTTCCTGGGGTTTATTATTTTTATTTTCTATTTACCACATTCCTTTGTGTGCACATACCAGCACTATCTCTTAGTTTCCATTGTGTCAAAGTGAGGGCACTTGTGTTCTTTGTCCCAATCTTTTGTTCCTGCTTCTTGTATATGACTGCCTGACTTTCACAAAATGTTGTTAAAGTACACACTTGTTTTGAGTGGAGAGTGCAACTAGCCCAAAAAAAAATATGCCACACATTTTTAGAAGTTGTTCATTTGACCTGTTCTTTGCTTGAATGATATTACACATGCTTGGAATCTCATGCAGTTTCATGCATGTATTCATACTTAAAATTTTTTAGGCTTTTCCAGTTAGTACCGTACAACTTTGTTCTTTGCTGTTTCGTTGAATACTGTTGACAACATTAGCAATTATCATGTCTCACACCAAGGAAGGTGTTCATTGTTTGGTTTAAATGTAGTTATTTGGCTCTCGTCGTAATTTCCTTCTCTCATCTGATCCTTGGTTGTGAGGCCTTGAATTATTGTCACCACAAAATGTCTGAGGCACAGGTGACGCTTTTACGTCTTCATTTGGCAAAGAGTCGCGTTTAAGTTGTAATGTCGCAGACATCAGAACTGGCGACTAGAAATCGTAGCTCAATTTTACTCACTCGGTAGAGACATGTAACTTAAATAAAGGCACCGTATAAATATAAAATAAAGAATTCAAGTCTCTGATTATTTCATTCGTATTTTTATTTCAAGTTTAAAATAAACAGTTCACACCATCTTCCATTAATGCAGAGTCACGAACATTTGGCTTAACGATGCAGCGGTGCTGCAATCTTTTGGTTATTTCGCGCCATCGCCGCCAGCGCACGAGGACATTCTCCATGGCCAGCTGGACCACCCTCCCTTCTCCTTTCTCTTTCCCCACTCCCCTTTCCCCTCCTGGCACGTGACTAAATGTCATTGGAGGGGGTCACGTGACTACTGGAGGGTAGGAGCACTGACCTCTCTCAAATTTACTCTGCTGTCGATCACCACATCGAGACGACCTGCATATTGTGAAGAGGGCATCGTCGAGCGTCATAATGGATACAACGTGATTGAAATTGTAATGTCCATTTCAGCTTGACATTGTTTGTTTGCAAAGGCTTTAATTTTAGATGTGTAAGATGGTCTGCCTTGACGGGAACTAACAGTATTGGTGAGTGCTGGACAGTTTGAGAAAAGACAATGGGTCAAGTTTTATCATTTTCCTGTAACTGTTGAGAGTGCTTAATTTTGGTGGTGAGCAGCCTTAATTTCTAGAGTAGCATGTTTGTGTAGTTTCTGGCTTGCACGTTCTAAATTGTACATGGTAATCACGTGTGTGAATAATTTTGAATCTCAGCATTTTGTATTGCAGACGCATTATCTAGTTTGCTAGCCGCTGCCTCGTTAGTCTGGCCCGGCTCAATGTTGTTTGTATCAGCGAACTGTACACACTTTGCCTGAAGCAGAAACCTTTTAACTGTCTTTTTTTTTTTTTTTTTAATATTCAGCTTCACGACGCTTTGGATGCCAGTAAACTATTGAGTGCTGTCATATAAATTAAGCCTGTCAGATTCTTTTAATGTAATAAATTTTTACGTGTAGCTTTTATGGCAAATGCCCTTTGATGGGTCTTTTGGCTGCAGCGTTTGCCATGTTTTTAAATATAAATTATATTTGGAGCCAAGTAATATTTAACAATCTTGTGTATGCTCCATTACTACACTGTGTATATTGTGTGCGTGTTCACAGTACGCACAAAAATGTGAGCAGCAAGCCTTAAGGAAATTTTTGAATAATTAAGAGTGTTGGCACCTAATAGGAATTGTGATCACCCTAAAAAGTGAGTTTCATTATTTTTCGTCCTCTAATGTCCACGAATTGGTTCTAGGAATATTTTAAAGATAAGGCAAGCTGGTGAGAATACTATATAACATTTTAAGAGTCAGTCAATGTGACACGTTGGTAACTAGGAGTACATTGTAACAGTTAAATGCTATTTTTAGGTACGTGAGTTCATGTTTATCCAACTGTAGTATTGGCGAATTGATTAAATTTAATGTGGTGGAGAGCTACATTTAAATTACGGAAGTCTAATCAGAATAAACTGTGACCAGAAAATCTTCCAGAGAAATAAGGGTATATTTTTTGAAAATTGCTTTAAGCAATCTGGACTGGCTATGTGGATCTTCCTTTATGTCCACTAGCTGGTAATATTAAGGAACTTGTATTTAATCTGGCATTGAGATATTATGGGCACTGCGTGCCATCTAGTAAATGAGACGTGTTGTTGGGGCAATATATTTTTCATATAATGATTTTTATGCTTCGAGTGAGTATTCTCATAATTTCTTACCATTCAGTATTAATAGTTGTAAGCTTGTGATTATTAAAACCTTTGTCAGTATTATAGACTGAAACTACGTGACTTTCATGCTTCTATTTTTGCTATGTTGTTAATTGATTTTAAAACACTCTTAATGTTTTCTGATCCTGATATTGAAATATATCACATTTTTCATAAAAGGTTGTTGTCATTTGTATGTAACGCACTGAATTATCAGTGCAACGCGACAGATGAGCAAAGAACAGCACCGCAGTAGTTCATATTGACACCGACTAACAGCCAGCCATGCTAGAGCCCATAACGGTGCTCACCAGACACGGGTCACGTGCCCCGCATGTGCGCAAGGAGGCCAATAATTTTGAAATTTTGTATAAATGTTATTTTCAGTGTAAAATGTGTTATATTGTATTCCCAGTGTTTAATATGTCTTAATATATGTTCAAATGTTTGTTACTATTTTGAAATTGTTTGGTTGTAAAATTCAAAGTGCCCGCAGCACCGAGATTAAGAACACTTAATATTCCGGCATGAATGCCGTCATAAAGAGACACTAAAATAATATTAAATTCATAAGAAAATTATAGAAATGCAAACCAATATGAAATTTAATTTGTGCCATTTTATTTTCAATAATTAAATATTTCACTCGGCGTGTATAGCACTTCCGCTTATGTGAACCTCGTAGGTGGCCATGGTAGGTCCGTGCAACGCTTGTATCTGGACAGTCTGTCGAGGAGAGCTGGCAAGGTAAGACACTATCACGTATGCACTACAAGTTCTGTTCACTGAATTAGGTTTCCATAGTCCTTTTAGTTTACCAGTTAATCTTTGCTTGGGTACATTTTGCCAGACATTTTCCCCAGCATTATGCTTCCACTTTATTGTTGCCCTCCGCACCGCCGAAGGGCAACATGCATCCCAGCGGAGAATCACAGCCTCCACGAGCTCGCTCAGGTTTGAATATGTCATCACCTTTGTGCCAAGTGCTGAGCTTCGCTCAGATACGGATCCAGGAACCTATGTGTGACGTCAGAGCTTCCAAACCCTTGAAGCAGGGATGACTTCCTCCTTAACCCTTCTGAGAACCACCAAGCTGGGAAAATTAGTATAAATAGGAGTTCCAGCGCTGGTCTCAGGGCAGTGCTGAACCTCTCCGCTGCGAAGGCTGGAAGTGAGAGTTAAGAGCAAGTACCGTGCTACCCTTCCTCCTCCGCTGAGAACACAGAAAGGTTCAACCTGCAAGGGTACCAGCACTAGATAGACCCCACCCGGAGCCGGTGACCAAGGTATATCAGCGGCCGTTGATAATTCCAGTAGTTCCAAAGGACCTCCACCTTCCAGAGGGCAACCTCTTCAGCTACTCCAGCAACTCCTGAGAACAGTTGACGCCAACCAGAAGGTCCTGCCGACGTCGTCCCCTTATCATTCCTCAACCTCTTCCTCCTGGTATCCTGAGGTATACCTACGCCATGGCGACGATGTCTAGCTGAGCCGTCTTCTTCACACTTTTGGTCAAGACATCCAGTTGATAACTAGGTCCCCAGACACTACCTTCTGATTAAAGATAGGATTAAATAATTCTGGCTAATTAATTTAATCTTCTATCGCAAGACATTTTACAGTTATCAAACATTTCATTTCATCTCCCAGGTCGTTTTCACCTGATTCTAATGTAAAAACTAACATCCGTTAATTTTCAGTTCAGTTAATTTGATTTTTAATATTATTAACCCAGGAGTGAGTGGAACCACATGTTTTATTATTTTACGTTCAATACAACATAATGAATATCTTGAAATATAAATGGTTAGTAATTTTTATTATCTTAGTTTTGATAACCCCTACTTGTTAGACCTCTAAGGTTTTATCTTGCATTCTACTGTGTTCTTATTTTACATTAGGGTAAAACCGGTTCCCACGTGTTTCAGCCACTATGGCAAATACACAACAACATAAGAATCAAACAAGAGGTCTGCCACCAGTTTATCTTCAGGAGTGCATGAATAACCACAGGGACATCTTCTACTTGTGGTATTGAGCATCTCTGGCAGTTTCTCACACTACCACCAGTGGAGAACGGCCAGGTCAGGGAGTAAATTGCTTTTGCCGCTTGACCCATGGTAGAAACCCCCCTAGACATTTCTGGATAAAATAACGCACGTTATCCAAAGATTTGTTTCACCGCTGGCGATGGATAATAGTTCCATCCACCACTGTTTTTCCGGCCGGACGCGGAACACCAGGGTAATAGTGCATTGTAAACACAAGAGTGCCTAGAAATACAGGGTAGGAACGAATATTAACACGAGCTTCGCCATAAGTAATTCCTCTTTGCCCTCATGCCATACTCTAAGAGGGAGGGTGTAAGTATAATTTGATTTTAATATTAAAGTGGTTAGAACACGATATAGCAAACTTCCCTACCACGGAGGTAGAAGAAGAGAACCCATTATTCCTTCCACCCACAAGAATGAACATCCGTTCTCAATTAGAACATTTACTGATACTTCACTTTTGACCACACAGTCCTTGATCCTACATTATTACCTGAATCGCATACTGCGATCCTTCCCCATCTACCCCAGAAACCTAGTAGCAGCTCCAGCACCACATCTCTGCAACCAGTGTCGGCTGCTGTCCAGCCATCGGCTCCTTCATCAAGCCAACCGGAGAGGAAGCAGGCGCCGCTACCTCTCATACAGCAGGTAATACGTCAAAGCGTTATAACCCTGGTGACACTTGAATTTGTACCACCAAGAAAGCCTTCCTGACCTACTCTGTATTCGGGAGTCCTGCCCAAGCAAGCCTAATTTCCTAAGGTATGTTACTCACGAATATTGAAGACGGTCTCTCATAGTAAAACCAGGTCAGAGTATCTAAAAATGTTACATGTGACATTGATCGTGGGGGTTGAAATCCCCAAGTCCCAGGCAGGAAAGAGCACTCCCAAATTGCCTTAACACGTAAAACATTCCTGACGTGGGGAATCCCACCTTAGCCAGTGCATTTTAGGAAGGCTTGTGTTGAACCCCCCAGCGATGCCAAGGTTTTTCTGCTACAAACTTTCACTTCTATAGGCAGCTATTGTTTAATGAGGTTAGAATCCTTTGGCCACGTGTGTGCAATTTGAACTGTAGTAAACACATCTCAATTGTGGTGCCCAACATGGGGTGTAAGTTGTATATAGTTCAGCCTTGATAAATTAGACTGAGCCAGTCAAGCCCCTTTAGCTATAATAATAAGTGTGATGCCCAAATCTGAAGTGGCAGTGACACCTATGTTTGTGTTAATCGCACCCATACGGGGCACAGTAACCTGTAGCCTACTGGTAGTAACTACGCCAGCCACAGTCCCCAGAAAATCACTTGGTCAATAGTGAAGCACACACTTCACTCAAATGGTTATTACCTAGCTCATGACCGTACGGTCGGACATATATCCTACATGTTATAGTGGAACTAGATACCGCTAGAAATCCACAACCACTTAAGATTTCTAGTATCAAGCCGAACGGTTAAATTACAGTACTATAAACCCATCACGCAATTACTGTGATACCCTAATTGCACACCTGTATGCAATTCCCCACAAGCAGTCACCTTAGGATTGCAAAAGCCTAAGCGGACTAATCTTGGCAGACCCTACCAATTTAACTTACGCTAAACAGGTCTTGTACACCTCTCTGGACTTCCGGGAGTCTGCAGTATAGTAAAGTGACTTGTTTGTTTATTTTGATGCTTAAATATTCCTGTTTACTGTCATAGTGATGCCTTGCAGAAACATAGTAATTTTGTTTTGGTTGGAACTTAATTTTCTTTATGCCCTCCAGGTGCCTAAATAATATTTAATAGTTTGTCTACAATTTTGTTGATATTATCATGTTTTGATCCCTTCACGGTAAAGTACAGATTGGATATTAAGATAATCATGTGTAAACCCTGCAAAAAAACTGACTAATTCTCATAGTAATTATAAACTGCAGTGAACTTTTATCTAAGATATTTTTGCACATACGAACATTCTGTCTGTATGATTTTAAAATCAATTTTTTTTAGTTTATGATATTAGGTCATTCACTTTGATTTCACTAGAATACATTGTCGTGGCTTGGGGCTTGCGAGAAGCATAAGATGCCGCATTACTTTAATGATACTACAGATCACCGATGTAGGTGGATTCAGATTATAGTTTCCTAGGGCGCCAGCTTTTCAATTACTTGGAAAAGCACGAGGATCTCCTTCTCTGAGGGTCGTTACAGGTTGACAGCCTGTGGCGGAATCCCCTCGCAGAAACACGTCTTACGATATATTTAAGAAAGTTACAGCAATACTTTACATACTCTGAGCACGTGGTTACACTTACTGGTTAGGGCCAGTTACCGAGGTGAAAGTTCTTTACGTTAAAATAAGACATGTGGTTTGTAACAAAGGAATATATTACCAGAAAGATTACACGTGATAACATAAACGATTCCAGTGTCTGAAGTGGGCCTGGCACACGAGGCCTGCCAGGGGCTGATGTGGCAAAAATGGCTTAACTAGCCGGTGAAAATTAACGTGGTGAAACTCTCCGGGGTCGCGAGTCAGTGGAGAGAAGGGTCAGCACACGGGAGAGCAAAAGCTAAGAAAAAGGTACCAGTAAATTTACAAGTTTAAACTATTGACATCCCAAATGATTATGTAACACAAGTTGATGATGCTTCTGTGGCACGGAGCGCGGAGCAGCGCAAGTCCGTCCTCGAAGACCCACAGAACCAGACTAAAGATGGTGGTGTGTAGGTACCGTTAGCAATGGACACCTTCCCGCCAGCATCTTGAGGGAAATGTTTATACAACACAAAATATAATCAAGAGATTATTTTACGTAGATTAATGTGTTCAGAGATCTTTTGGACAGTCTCTCGTTATTGTTACTAAGTGTCCCTGAAATATTCATAATAAGTAACAATGCCAGAACAGGTGAGCGGAAGACACAAAACACTTCAATAAAATATAACAAAAATAAAACATACATTTAAACCCTTCTCAACAGCAAAATTAATTAAAGTGAAAATTATTATATAAACTGTTGGAAATTTGTTCCGTGAAATTGGCAAAATAGCTGCTGGAACTGCAAGCGTCTTTGAATGTTTATTTTCCTTAAAATGTGAAATCATTTATCAGCATCTCAAAATAAAATAATATACAACAAAGCACTTGGAAAAATTACAGAATAATTGCGAGTGTGTCAGTTCGTGTCGGCCTGAACACACATGCACCAAGTGGGTGAGCACTCAACATTAAAATATAAATTAAGGCAGGGACGCAAGGAGGAGATAACACTTCCTCGGGCATGCATTAGGCTCTGCTTTAAGGGGGTCACACTTTCACACAGAAATAAACAGGCTAGGCGCCAGTTACTCTTCACAAGCGGGTCTTTGGATGCAGTGAACGGATCCTTAGTTTGTACACGCACGAATGACATACCACATTACACACACACTGATGCACAACATGCAATTCACGCAGCAGCGAGCACTATCGGGCTGCCCCCTGAGTGGTGCACAGAGAGCGACGTCAACATTTTAAATGGAGAGGAAGCTTCCACAGTTGGTGCCGGGCGTTGTACTTTTCCCAAGCTCCCCTCCTTAACATTTGGTGGAGGGGCCGGGTATTGTGTGGTGTGAGGGTAGGTCGTGTTCGACGTAACCTCACCAACAATATCTATGGGTAGTGTGGTGTTTGGTATTGTTGAGGGCTGTGTAGTGTGTTGATGCTTGTGTTTTTGTTACTTTAACAGGTATTTAAAATAACTGATCAAATGGTAAAATGATAAGAATGGTTGACTAATGGTAGTGCTTTAAATTGGTTGATCCCTGTTTTTTTTCTTGATTATTTTCATGACACTGTGTTTAGATAACAGGCATGGCAGATGTATAGTTATGTTCCCAGAACGCAAGTTGAAGAGCCATGCTAAAAAGACATTTGAGGTTCATAGTCCCGAGAGCCATTTTCAACCTTAAGAATAGTAAGAAACTCTAGTGATAAGGTGCTCTGTAGTATCTGATTGTGTTATTCGTGTGTATCCACTTTTTGATGTTTTTGTTTTTTTGTTATAAGAATGCGTGAAAAATTTTAAATTTGATTTTGAGAGGGACAGCTTAGTAAGAAAAGATGTTGAGTCAAAGTAGGTAGTAAAAGAACACAAACCTTTTGCAGTTAAGCCATACCCAGTAACATATGCAGTTCAACCTGCAGTAAACAAGGAAATTCAAAGAATGGTAGAGTAACAAGTAATTGAAAAGCACACTTCAGAGTATTATAACCCTTTAGTAGTAGTAGTAGTAAGGAAGAAAGATGGTAAAGTGAGAGTCTTCTTAGATGCAAGGAAATTGAACACTATTTTGGTACAAGATAGGGAAGTACCTGCACCCATAGAGGAATGATTGCAAAAATTTGAAGGCTGTCAGTATTTTTCAAAAATTTACCTGGTAGCTTCTTGTTGGCAAATTCCCTTAGAGGAAAAGAGTAGGAAATATACTGCATTTAAAGTACAGGGATCACCATTATGTTTTACACTCCTCCCATTTGGGTTAAATGTTTCAGTAAGTCATTTCATAATAGGACTAGAACAGGTATTAGGGCCTGAAGAATTAGAATTTGTGACTGTGTAAGTGGATGATATATTAATTGCTTCTAGAGAATTTAATGATCATTCTTGATAGTTACAAATGGTGCTAAAGAAATTTCATGATGGGTGATTGAAAGTTAATTTAGAAAAGTCGGAATTTCAGAAGGAAGAAATTCATTTCCTCGGCAATGTTATGACTCCCCAGGGAATCAAGATTGATCCAGAGAAAGTGAAGGCTATTTTAAGTTACCCAGTACCTCCAAATAGGAAACAGTTTGAGCGTTTAGTAGATTTAAAAAAAGTTTTTTTACATAGCAAACTTACGTGAGATTTGTTCACCACTGAGAGAATTAAGCAGAAATGAAAGACTTGGGTGTGGGGAGTAGAGCATAAGCCAGCATTTGAGAATCTGAAAGATAAGTTAGCATCAGCTGTTATCTTATGTCACCCTCAGTTAGACCAGAAGTTTTACATTGCCTGTGATGCATCCGACAATGCTGAAGGAGCAGTACTTTTTCAGTACAAGGATAGTGAACAGAAACCAATAGTTTTTGCTAGCAGAGCTCTTAGAATAACTGAGTTAAATAATACTGTAACAGAAAAAGAGCCGTTGAGTTTGGTTTTTGCGGCATCAAAATTTAGAACCTACATTTTTGGTACACCATTGGAAGTTCAAACTGACACTAAGGCATTGTGCCATTTAGGATCAGGAAATGGTTGCATGGAAGAATAACTAGGTGGACAGGAATATAACTTGAATATTCAATATGCGGCAGGTAAAAAACAAGTAGCAGCAGGTGCCCAGGGGAGGAAAGAAATTTGGAGGAGTTTTTTCTCAGGGCATCTAAAAATCAAGTAGCATTATACCAGGGGTTGGTAGGTCAGCTGAACCAAGAAATAGCCAGAGATGAAAAACACGCAAAAGTTTTAGAAGAATTACCATCAGGAAATTGTAGGAAAATAATATTGGACTTATTTGTCATCCAAAATGGAATACTATTTCGAAGGAAAGAAATTGAGAAAGAGCATTGAGTGATATGTATACTAAAAACTTATCAGATGAGTTATATGTAAACGCACATGAAGAATGTGGCTATTTTGGAATTGCTAAAACAGTTACGTTCATTCAAGAGTTTTGTTGGGTCAGAAATATTTATCATAGAGTAGCTAAGTGAATTAAAGAATGCCTTTTGTGTGCACTAACAAATGTGCCTAACCTAAAGAGTTATGGGACTATGCAACATGTGCTAGCTACAGAACCTTTTGAGGTAGTGACAAGTGGACTTGTTTGGCCCAATGCCAGCTGAGATAAGTATGTTGTAGAGGCATGAATGCCCAAGAAGGTAATATCAGCTAATTGGACACAGTTTAGTAGTAGAAAGTGGAGTGTAGCACTTGAGAATATGCTAGGAATACTGGTAGGATATAGGCCCACCTCAGTTTACCATCCTTCAGCAAACCCAGAAGAAAGAGTGATGCGGGAGTTGGGGAGGCTATTTAGAGTTTTCTGACATGAGAATCATAGCTCATGGGTACAAAAGGTAGCAAAAATTGAACATCTTTTGAATACTATGCACCATATTAGCATAGGGTACACACCTATTGAGTTAGTAAATTCACAGCAGCCAGAATCTCAGTTAACTAAGTGGGTGAATTTTCCACCGCAAGTACACACAGATTTAGCAGTAAAGTTTCAAAGAGTAAATAAATGGTTAATATTGAAGGCTACAATGAGAAAATAAAGAAGTGATAAAATAATCACCCCACAGTATTAAAAAAGGGGGACAAGGTGTTAGCGCATAATAATTAATAGTCTATCATCTGCAAAGTGCAAAGAATTTCATAAATCCTTTTTATTATATGAAGGACCATAGAAAGTCGAGGAGAAAGTAGGTGAAGATGTATACAGGATAAATGGGGTAAATTATCATATTGCCCTTCTAAAGTCTTGGAACAGGCAGTAATGACTGGTACAGTAAATTATTATGGTTTAGTGAAAAATGTCAGACTGGATAACATATAAATAATTAGTTTGTAAGAAATTACTATTGTGAAACAGAGGATTGTTTTTCATGTACTTTAAGGAACAATGTAAAAGAGTATTTCTGTCAGGTAAGGCATAACGGGCGACGTCTGCTACCAGTAGTTTTCAGCAAAGCTGGTACGACGTGTGCTCAGAATTTTCCTACTTCTTTTTTCATTGTTCTAATTCTTTCTCCTATCTAGTCTGTCGTGGGTGGCACATGTCGACTATTCCCTTAGTCGTCCAATAGGGCCCCACCCACAAAATTCTATCCTACTATCTGTTTCGTGAATTGTATCTGTACTCAATTTCTACTGTTTACTTTCTTCCATGCTGATCTCTTCAGGCAGGTTGTTAGGGGCTAGCCCTGCCCCAACATCTTAGTGGAATTACACTAAGAGGAGATTTCAGACTAAATGATTTATTACATAGATCATAACAAACCATTTAATTCGCAGCGGCCAGTATCTTGGTGACTGCATTTAAAGCAGCTGGGTGATTGCGGAGTATCGAAATCATGGATGTTTATTCACACGTCGCTTTCTAAATCCTGATCTGAGACATGGTCCATGTGGTTTTCGTTGCGCTAGGTCAGGTGTACTGGACCAAGATTACAGGTTACTGTCGGAATACCAGGACCTTGGCTTATGTAGACTGAATTGGCCTCTGGCTTGGCACAAAGTCTAGGACCGTGAGCACACTTTACGTACTCGGTCAGGCTTCCTTACTTTGCCCACCTGACCCATAACCTATTTCTCCGACTGCAGGGATGGTTGGGTACCAATAATGCTGGCCCCAAGCCCTGGTGTCTTACAGCTGGTGTTGACTGCTGGAATGCTGGGTTCTGCGCTAGGCAGGCTGGCTGCTTGTTGACAGGTGGTGCAAGTTGGAAATACACCTCTTGAATAAACAATACTAGAATACGCACAATACATATTTATTATATAGTAATAAACTAGGTGACACGTACTATCTCCTACCAATCAAAACATGGTCGGAAGTAACCTACAATAAAACAGGTGCAGGAGATCTGCTCCTAATCTAACTTGGTATAGAATGACTTTGATGGCTACGAAAACAACTCAGTTGCAACTAATCTAACTTGGGATGCCTCACAGAGACTTTAAGAAAAAAAGGTGCCACTACTTTTAACGGCAATGGGTGTAGTTGCCACTACCAGAAAGTAAAGGCGGCTGTCGAACCAGGAGGAACAACAGAGAGTGTGGTATTGGTGTCTGCAGGCTATTGAAGAGCTGGTGGTAGATGCTGCAGAACCTTTGGAGCTGGTGGTAGCAGTTGACGGCAGCCTCTGGAGCTGCTGCTGGGTGGTGGTAGGAGCCACTGGAACTCCTGGTGGCTGTTGAGAGAAGCCTCTGGAGCTTCCGGCTGTTGGTGGTAACAGCCTCTGGAGCTGCTGGTAGGGTTGACTGAAGCCTCAAGAGTTCTTGGAGAAGGCAGCGAGGGTCTAATGTTCAGTAGAGAGCCCCAGCACACAAAGTATTGAAGCGAGCTACTAGAAAAGATAACTCTGTCTTCGGCCGCGCACTGACTTATATTGTGCGCTTCGCTGGCCTATGCATGGGCTGGAGTGGAAGGTGTGCATTCGCTCTGTGACGTCTGCCTGGAGTAAGTGGGATGGGAGAACTACGCTTGCGTTCGGCTATATGGCCTCGGGCACTCAGCGGCGCTCAGCCATCTTCGGAAAGCTTGGCAACACACTGTCAAGCAGGTGCTTCGGGGAGGCCGACGTGTTCCGCGGCCGCTTGGAACAATGCTTGTTTCACATGGTAGGATCGCCCGCTAGGGTTGGAGTGATCCTGTGCACACTTGTGAATAACATGTTGGGTTTGACCCTTCCTCAAGGTACACAGAAGCTACGTGGGTAATAAGAGGAAGTTGGGCTGGAACATCAGGAAATACCACATGTCTGAAACTGTCCCTGCACAGGAACAATCCTGTAGCAATCTATCGTTGTGGTTCCTTGTAGAATGTAACACATTAGGATGAGTCACAGTCGTATTTAATACTGTAACTCATATAAGCAGCATGCGTCAATGTTTTGTTTTTTCTCTGTTTAAAAAATAAACAGAGGAGTGGAGGAGAAAAGAGAGACTAGGGAGGAGATGAAAAATATAATGTAGAGTGTACGGAATCTTTTAAATAGAAAGTAATAAGTTGAGAGTTTTCAAAACTTCATAAGGTAATGTTCAAACATTTTTTACGTAATAGTGTTATGTATTTGTGCATTTGTGTTATAAGAAACTGAACTAGGCGTATTATTTTATGTTTTGTGAACCTTATAGTAACATTTCTATTTTGAAATTTTGTAGGGATTTATTGCTTATGTAAAGAGTGTATGTGGATAATGTAAAAGTGGTGCTGTTTGTGCTGTTTTTTTGCCATCAAAGGTAAGGTTTGTTTTGTTATGTGTAACTATGAAATTTAATAAATGGTACTTAATACAAAAATACTGAACAGTAAAAATTAATATTAAAAAGGGTTTCTAACAATTTCAGATATAAAAGTTTATTGAAAAAAAAGTAGTTTTGAAAAGTAGAGGTTTTGAAAAGTGAGTGGAAGTTTTGAGAAGTGAAAATTTTCTTAAAGTTAACCCTGTATTTGAAATTTAAAAAAATTAATAAAAAAAGTTTATTAAAATGTAACTGTTGAGGTGTTGAACATTGTAAATGAATAAGAACAAGAGAACAGGATGAAGTGATTGCTCCTAAAGAGTATGTTGTCCTTGAGGCTTAGCACTGCAGAGGAAGTTGTTTGTTGGGGCAGGTCGAAGGCTTCTTTTTGTCAGCACTGACCTATTATATATTAAAAGGTTTGAAGAAAGTAAGGCAGTGACTTTTAGCAAGTTTTGGGCAGACCTGGGTCCCCTTTATTAATAAATGTTGTTTGCTGATCCAAGTGAGCAATCAAAGTAACAATGAGCAAACCGAGAATTGAAATGGAAAACATATTGCGTACACCCTCCACTTTAGCTGAACACTTTAAACTTTAAAGAATTATAACTTGTTTTTTGTACGATTCAAAAAAAATTATTTTCAATTAAAATATTATTTTAAATCAATATGTACAAATACTGCTAACAATATTTTTTAATTTGATGATGATCATTTTGTGGATATTGATGGTAAATGAGTGGGATAATATTGTGGATAGTTAATTTTGTTCTTGACAATGTTCAATGGTGTCAGTGTAACTTTTAATTTAAAGTATTTGCAACTGTACATAGTTTTTATTTACTCAGCTAGCAAGTAACTATAAACAAATTTTTAGTTTTAACCAAAGTTTAAATGATTTTCAAATAATATGTATAAATACTGTGAACCATGTGGTAAGAAAGATGCAAGGATCTTGTTGATGGTGAGAAATATTGAGTAAATTTGATTAGTATAACTTTGCGATCATATTGTTTGTGTATGCTTATTATTATAACATTGGAAGTGATGATGTTTTAAATATTATATTGTTTTGAGTTTTGCAAGCTGAAGCTTTTATGTACAATTAAAGGATTTTTAGTTTCACAGTACGACTTTCATATCACCAAAGAGTTTTGAAATGTACTAGATTAAATTGTTTTAACAATTTTACAACAGAATTTTACATGATTTTTTAATGTAAATTAATATTATGGTAACATGTTAGCAAATAAAAGTTTTATTTTTATTTAGTAAAAGCCTTAAAACGATTTTGAAATATTTTGAGAAAAGAACATTTGTATAAAATCTTACCTGATAAATGAATGTTTGGATTCAAATGTAATGTGTGTAAAGGAGATGTGTGTTATTTTTTTTGTAGAATCTGCGTAGATTTCTTGTGTTCTTCTGAGACAGGTAACAATGAATAACCGCTTATAAAATAGTTGTCAATTTGGTAAAGGTTTCTTCAAAATCTTTCCCAAACCGAGGGGAGTAATGTAATGTTGGGATATAATTATATTTTGAATAGTTTTTATAATGGTTTTTTAGTCAAGACTTATGGGTAAATGCTTTTTTTTAGTCAATGAGTGTAATACTCTACATTTTCTTTGGTGCTATGGAAAAGTAAGGGGTCATCTGTTTTAATATGTGGCTGTATTTCAAACTGTTATCTGCAGAGCTTTGGCGTTTTCGAGTTCCCAGAGTTGTAGTGAGGTTGCGTCAGTTTTGATGAATTCGCTGCAATGCACTAGGGTTTAGCCAATAGGAGGCAACGAGCCCCGGCCAAGGCCTATTTTTAGATTTTTGGTTAAGAGTGGGGATAGCTGCACGTGCCGATCTGAGTGCGAAGAGCCCTGGGCTCTGCAGTAAATGAACAACAACCTGTGCAGAGGTAACATTGAGGCAGAATTAACTTATCCCACACCTGCAAATGCCTGCAGCTAGAACTTATATTTTCGATAAAGGTTTAACATCAAGTACTTTCAAACAACAAACTCTCCAACAAAATTCTTTCTGCGGGTATGTGAGGCTGTCAGGGTGTAAGGGTTTGCCACTGCCTTCATAATTTTTCTCGCAATGTGAGCTTTTTGAATGAAGAATAACTAAATCATTACTACACGCTGTTCCATCTACTTTTCGTCAAACTGTTCATGTTCGTGAACCTGTGATTGATTTTTAAAAGCTCAATAAAACTGAGAAATATTCCAAACTGGAATTCATCACTTTTTATTTTTTTTTAACATGGTGCCTAATATTGTAAGTACTCTAGAGACTGAAGTGAACTAGCCTGCAATAGCAGTGGGCCTATTCATTAGCCTTTGCTACATCGCAACGTGCGGTGTTTTACGCTGGTTTGTGCACTTTTATGTTGCGAGTTGTAAATACTGGTGATTAGAAACTGTGTTGCAATAAAACATATTTTCTTTCTGCCGAAAAAATGTTTAATGCATGTGATTTGATCTCACAGCTAAGCCTAAGCCAGCAATAAGACAATACCAAACAAATTTTTTTTCCCAACTTTATAATCTTTAAAGTAGTGGACATCTTAGAAACAAAGTCATCTAATTCTAGCAAACACTGTATTTATCTTGTATTAAAATGGTTTTAATCTATTTTCTTTATTGTAAGGTGGAGTTATACCTTGTACTTGGCACAGGCCAGAACATCATTAAAGAGGAAGAGGTGTCGCAGCTTGCGGTGGCCATCCACCAGTTCCACAATGAAGGAGTTCTTAACGAGTCGGCGTTGGGCTCGGTCTGCGGCCTGCAAACACCACACAATGATCAGTGCCCACCGCAGACATATCTTGCTGCAGACTGTTTCTGGACATTACAGACTGCCTCGTCAACTAAAATCATCAAGTATTCTATCTGCATACTAATGCATATGCTTAGAGACAGACACCCATCCAGGAATTTTGTTTGGGGAGGATCAGAACATGCGCACCCATGATGGAATTATGGAGTTAGTGCAAGAGAAATTAAAAAGTTTTAAACTATAGAAATTACATATCCCAAAACATCTATCCAGTGTATTATACTCTATACAATAATAAATAAACCAATAAATATCAGTAACTGCTTTTCATATGAAAATTTTACCAATTAATAAAACAATAAATACTTAAATGGTGAGATTTTCTAAAAAAAATTAATGTTTGCTTCTGCCTGACTTAAAATCTACCTAAACCAATGGATGTTAGCTTTTGTTCAAACAATATTATCTTCAGGAATCTACTGTTCCTCTGTGGCTACTGCTGCAGCATAACGCATGATGTCTTCTTCAATAATAATAAACGACTGCTACTCATCAGTGCAACTGCAACCCTGGCAGTTTGTCTAGCGAGTCACAATACCGCAGCCGCCTACAAGATTGTTGTATCTACTGGGCCAAAGCAGATGTCCCAATAATAATTTATTATTTCGCCCAATGAGCCACAGAGTCCGTGCAAGAGGTCCGGAGCTAGTACAGCAATGTGACGCTGGATGCCGCCACATGCAAGATGACTATATCCCACCAGTCTCCACTACGCCGCACACACAAAGGATCTAGGCGCTGGGCTTGAACCTGCTAACCCCCTCTCCAGACACCCTATGCCAGTGAAGGAAGGGATGGCCAAGAAGTATATAAGGAAATGCATCCCGGCCTCCGAATCGTCAGTTCTGCTTCAGTTCTTGATCGCCTCTCTTGAGCTCTCATTGCTCCAGCTATTGGTGCAGAGGCTCAAACCTCTCCTTATACTTCACCACTCACCTTGTGGGGCCGAAGATCTTCTCCAGCACAACCTAAGGAAGAACCAGTGGAGTCGACAGCTACACACTTAGACACGTTCTGTCCCTTACGGACACCCAGAAAGTAGAGCTCCCCCCGAGGTTTAACATTACGCTACACGCACAACAACTGCCTCTCCTAGTAGTTTTGCACAGGGTGCCTTCTCCTGTGTTAAGATAGGGTGTCTTACCTTCCGCCTAGCTTGTGTGGAATTAGAGATATTACTTCTGCCGTCTTTGCTGTTTTGAACTTACACACACAACACCAGCACATCCTTGGAATTCCACCCATTCTCTGCCCCGGTAGTGAATGGTAGAGCCATGACACTAGGATACCATCCCCTGGAAGTTGGCTTGCCGGCTCAAAGTTGCCCCCCACCTCACCGCTCACTTCATGGTGCAGAGAAGGGGATCCTCTTGGAGTCCGGGGAGACCAGAGACTACTGGACACTCACCTCACCACTAGGTACGCTCCCAGTGGGATAGACTTGCCGGCCAGGGTGCTCAACTCTAGCCGCTCACTGGTGGTGCCGAGAGGGTTGCATTCTGATGCAGGGAAACCTACCCCCACTGCACAACACCATGCGGTTCCCGCAACCATCACCCCACAGCTCGCGCCTTCTCTACCTGGTAGAGGAGTCGAGAGTGAGGCGGTGTTGGCGGCAGTAATTTGCACCTACACATGGACACATACACGTCAACTGCCTACCTCGTGCAGCCCCGATTTTTGTGCCTAATGGCTTACACCTGTAGGGGTGGAGTTGAGAGACGGGCCAAGAAGGCGAGAGCTATCTCCGAAAATCCCCAGGGACTAGGTATCCTTCTTAACGGGCTCGGGCAGCTTAGTCCATGTGAGCAAGCTGCATTGCTGAGACGTCTCACCATACCAGCACCCACCGTCACCCCCGTGGACTTGTTTGAGCCACCCACCAAGGTCAAGGAAGGATACCACCCTATAGTGCAGGAGGCACTGTTTGGCATAAGGTTCACCAGCACACCGGAACCGCAGCCAAGTACCACAACCCCTCAGTCAAGTGTTACCCCAGTAGGGGGAACAGAGACAGTACCGGTACATACTGAACCACCTTGCCGCCCTACTGCACCACAACTTAAACCTGTACCACGCCACATAAAGATTGTTGAGCCCGACTTTGTACCGAGTCGGTGACCCATCAGGCCCGTGTTGTACATCAGGCAGGCCCCCGTGCCAAGACCTGAATAAACCGCCTCGAGACGCGACTCGCATAGCGTTGAGTAAGTCATCCAGGTCAGGGACAGTCAGTCAGCCGGGACTGTCACGTATCAAGCATAACAGTTTACACATTAAAACACTACTCTAAGGCATGCATTTTAAAAACCAAAATTATATTTTAAAAATTTTAAATTACAATAGTAACAAAAAAGCCTAAATGAAAGTACAGTACATATTTTGAAAGGGGTCTAGAGATGTGCTATAAGGGTGACCACTTCTGCTATCAATTCCTGAGCAATATAACAGTTGTTCTCTCAAAATGTTATATCACACAAATGTTCTTTCAGATTGTTACTTTCCATTCTACTATAGAACGTTTTTACCTCTGGTAGGGGTCCCGACCCTCTGGAACCCTTCCTTGAATACATGACAGACATGCACGAGGGTGAAAAAAATTTGTCAAATTTTCTCCAAATATCACACGGTACCAAAAAAATGCAGTGTATATAATTATGTGTTGATAGAAGTGCAAAGAATAGTTTACATAACTTAACAAATATAAAAATTACAGAGACTTGTTCATGCCTTTATGGTTGAGTAATAACACACAGCTCATGGCAATAAAAGCAGAAGGTGTCAAAGGAGGATATCAGATGTCAGTGAAAGCTGGCAGAGGACTGTCTTGTTAATTTGTCTGAGTTGAAATTGTGTCAAGAAGATTCCTAGAGTAACTCTGACCGAAATTCATAAACACTGTGCACTTACACTGTTTTTTTCCGATGCCCTGGTGTTGTATGACAGAATACGTAATCAAACTGAGGTGTGAAGCAACACGGTGAAGAAATTCATGGTGAAGTTTAACTGGCTAATGAGTGTAATTTCCCAAGTTTACGATAGCTGATACATAAATGTTTCAACTATCACTGATTTTGTACAATCAACAGATATAGTCAATGTGGGATATGTTTATGCAATATTTTCTATAAAGGTTTAACCTTTCCTGGACAAATGTGCTATCACATGATTTCAAATTACAGTTTGTTAGATAACTACAATTCACTTAAATATATATACAATATACACACACAGATATATATAAGAATTACATTTCCTGTTTTTGAATAAGAATAGTGTTAATATTGAGTTAAAATGAGTGTAAAGGCTCACCGGAAACATGGTCTTGGTCTGAATCATGTTGAACTCGTCAAGGAAGTGCTGAGTCATCTTCAGGGCTTCTGTGAGGGTTTGGTGGTCTGGGTGGGAATCTGGAGTGTACTTAAGCAGGTCCTGCAACCCCATACCATATCACCAACCCCCAACCTCCTCCACCACTACTTCTCCCACAGCTGACAAAGTGACACTGCATCTCATTGCATCTCATTACAGTCTGGCCCAAACAAGTTTGTATTTTATTTGTACTTCTGAAAACAAGGCCATTACCCTGAAAACATAATGTAGACCTCTATGATAGAAGTAGTTCACAAATAACACATTTTACACACACTGCAAACTACTTTCAATGACACACGACCTCTGTATCAGAGGACATTCACGCATCATCATCACATAATTTTGTTTTCGGTTTAAACACCACAGATACGAAAGTGAGCCATTTTTATTTGTACGTGATAGCATTGCCCCATGACCCCCATTCCCTTTACAACTAGAAAATTAACAAAGTGACATATTAATACAGAGGCATAAATTATATTACTGAAACCAGCAATAAATAAATGTGCTCTACTGACGAAAATGTTATGTTCTCAAGCACAGTGTAATTTTAAAATTTACCATAAAGCTTACTATTATAAAACCTATCCACAAACTTTAGCATCCCATTTATGGGAGCCAAATTTACTTCAGCGCTGTGATCACAAAATGTTAAAAACTCAGTGGTTTTAGGCACACACAATATCTGTGTTCTGTCCACCGCCTCCTTCGGGGCCGGACGAAAGGAACAACATTGGGTGCCGTTCACAGCAAGTCTGAATATTCGGCAGAACACAGTAGGGTAGGAGACACTCGTTTGTTTCCTTATGTGATCTTTCCTTATGCCATACTCCTGGAAAGGAGGAGTATGGAGGAGATTAATGAAAGTACCGTATTTCGGCATGTATATACAAAAAAAATGACTACAAAAAGTGGGGTAAAGTTTATATAAGAGATATTGGCATGGAAAATTTTTTTTTAGTTTTTCCCCCCAAAACATGTTTCGGAATTTATCAACATACAATACATTCTAATGTTTTAACTCGTAAAGGAAGGAAGTGAAGGGAGAGGAAGGGAAGGAGGGGAAGGGAAGGGAAGGATCGAGGAAAGGAAAAAAAACTATCGCAGTTATTTGTTCACTCGCATTCATAAACAAAATAACCTTCATCCTGCATGTGTGAAATGGAAATATTAACATGTTGGAGCTCGGCCCTAGATGCCATACATGAAAAAATAATTTCTCTGCTTTGCAAGAGAAAAAGAACTTATGTAGTTTGCACACCAGCTGTGGCACTAAAAGGGCACATTAATAAAGACGCCACTTTGCGTAACATATTGCCATGGTTTTGCTTTCTCAAGTCATGATACCATCTGTGGAGTAGTAATAGGGCACTGTATATTCGTAAACATTGCAACATAACACAAATTTTCTGTCACCTCACAAATGTTTTTAGGGGAGAAATTGTCGGAATTTATTATGTTTGTACGAAATCATGACTAAACAATATCTACAGGAATACAAAAATTCAGTGCGGCCTATACTTTAAATATTAATTATCCCTAAATTCTCATCAAAAACTTCAGGTGCGGCCTATACACGCCAAAATACAGTAACACCACTTGCTTTTTATCTAGCATTAATGCTGTGTGATACCTACTCCATTGCTTTCCCCACCAGAAAGTATAGAAGGCCCTCCTCATCCTATTCTAGAGTCCTTCACACGAGGAGAGGAGCCACCATTAGGTCTAGATAATCCTTGGTTGTGTAATCCAGACCTCCATCTTAACAAACCCTGCAGCTGCCCACCGATTCAGAGTACTCCACAGCAACACAGCCAACCAGATCCCTCTACAACCCCACCTCCAGCCGAGTCGCTGAGCCAGCCAAAAAAGAGGAATTCGCTTCCTCCAAACCACCTCAAGGAAAAGTGCTGGCTTGTAAGAAGGGTTGAATCCAACGCTGTGAATTTTGTCCCCACCAGACAGTCTACCAGGCCAGTCTTATATGCACGCAAGGCACCTACCAGGCATTGAGGTCCTTGCCTTACACCATGTTCTTTGCAATACTGGCATCGCAGTATAAAACCTCTACTACTGGTACTTTTAAAGCAATTTGTGTTAAAACCTATTCTTCCGAACTAGGAATTATATTTAACCTCCCCAATTGTTGGTTCAAACTCAACAACCTCCTAAATCCCAACGCGTAGAACCACGCCCCAGCCGGCCATGCGACAAGATAACCAGGCAGGGAGGAAAGTTTTTATGGCGCCCAACATGTGGGGCTTTAACTGCAATTGCATCGACTAGGACTAGGCAGTTAGGACAAACAAGACACACCTTAACTAAGTGCCTTAGCCAGATGGCTAATCAACTAGTTACCCCCTTAGATCACACCTAGTATGTGATATCCCAGTCTTTTATGCGGCCTAAGAGGCTTAGCACCCAGAAGACCCCGGCAAGATTAGTAGCCTACTAATCAGGAGTCGAAACCCCAAACACCGGACTTTAGGGAGTCCGCTGATAAAAACACCCTGTGGCGCTCAACCATCCATCCATTAATCATGTCTGACTCCCCATAAAGCCCACACGGCATACTAGACCGAACAGGTCGAAAACAACCCCCCGACTTACTTGACAGGTGTAAACTGGATACATGCCCTGGTACGGGTATACTGTGCACACTGTGCACAGCCCTATCACTGTCCGTGCTTAGGATGGGCCGATGAACCACGATACACAGACAGTTTAGATTACCTGTGTGTATCATGCTGCGAACATCAAGCCGCCCAATGTAGCTGGCTTGAGTGCCCTGAAAAGAGCACATACACCGTCATATGCATTGTGTGTGTGTCTAATTTCCATCATTTGTGCATAGGATGGCTAGATAAGTGATTCACTTGGCCTGGTTTAGTCTATCACTGTGATGTAAGCTGAAATGGCCAAAACCACAGAGCATCGAACCCTGTTACCTATCACACCCCTGTAACAACCTTCAAAACCACATAAATTAACTTACCTGAATTTGCTGGCTACCCACACAAAGATCCAATCACTTTCATACGTGAGCGTGAGTGTGAAAGGGAACTTCGTCATCATCATGTCCCCATCAAACAATGAGTCAGTAGAACCCACCACTAATTATAAGGGAAAGACCGTGACTGGTGGGCAAAGTATGGTGAGATCATAACGGAATGGGAACAACTATGCACTCACCTCACTGCACAATTTACAGGTGAGGAAGTGATAGCTGGACTCATTACGGAATTCCACACCCAAACCAGAAACCCAGATGAGGAGGCAGAAATATATATACACTGGAAAATGCAGCTATTTTGACAAATATATATTTCAAAGAAACAGAAGAAAGTTGTGTACCCAACATCACATGCACACTAGTAACTTACTTAAGGAATTAGTTATTAATTCCTAAACCCAGATCTGTAGATGAGCTTGAGAGTGAGCAAATGAAATAGAAAAGAACAACAGAATGCAGGCAGCTCTAGACAGGCCATGTGCCACCAAGGTCAACGGCCCACACCCTCCTCCCCCTGAGCGGAAGGTCGTCCACAGTTCACCCTCACCTTCTCCCCCTTCGCATCCACAGTGCTGGTTCAGCCCTGGGAGGTACTTTACCAAAAATTGCCCCCAACGACTGGCCGGAGAATGGGAAGTAAGGAGAAAGGAAACTCGCGTGGTGCCAGACGCACCACAGCACTGATTAAACATTAAGGTCCCGGACCAGATGGGAAATGCCTTGGCTGGGGTGCATTCAGGGCAGCCACCCCAATCAACCAACGGCCTCTTAATGTCACCCAAATAAGCTACCTTACTGAGGAGAGCTTACCAACTAAGGCGCCACTTGTCCAAGTGGATACAAATGGGTGCCCTCGCCTAGCCTTGCTTGACTCTGTAGCAACTGGAAACTTCATCCAAAATGACCTGTTGACAGCTGAGCAGCAAGCTAACCTATAGCCCTAGACTCAAATCATCCGTATCGCACAACCCCACCAAACCTTAAAGGTAGACGGCAAAACCCATCTTACCATATGTATCCATCACCGATCCCATGTAACAGAATTCACTGAATCCTCAGATAACGTGGAGGAAATAATATTATGCTAAATATGGCTTTCCCAACAACAACATGTGATGGACCTTGCAAAGAAACAGATATACCTTAGAGGAAACTGGAAGGTAGTAAAGCAATCCATTTGGAGGCGGGTCCCAAGACGATTGTTATTTCTCTTGGTGATTCCAAGGACATACAACCCAATAGCAACACAACTAAGCCTCAGAAATCCCTAGTTGAATGCACACTCGTTCAAAACCCAAAAAATCTAGCATGACCGCAGGATCAAAGATGCCCGAGGTCGGACTCGTGGAGGTGACCCAGGAAGGACAAGTGAGACCTTGTCCTGCTGGAGTCAGAGACGACCCGGATCCTCTGACTCAAATCCCCATCCACACTTGTACCACAACCCAAACAAAATCGTAGTCAGACCCGACGTGCCCGACATCGTTGTACACGACAGCGGAGAGAGAGAAACCCTCCCACACCGATCACCTCAGTGTTCCAACCTCCTGCACCCTAGAAACCCGAGGAACCACTTGCCTCCCATTCACAGATTCACACTACCCTGACAGGTGCATCGTAGAGGCATATCCACCTGGACACTGCCCTCGGCGCCCAACCATGTATTCCAGCGGATGTCAACCCTGACTCGGCCAAATGTCCCACAGGGAGCCCGACTCCCTCATTAAGTTATGGCAAAGCCCTCAGGACAAGAAGTCCAGCTAGAGGCTCCCATAACCCACAGTAAGTAAGACCACCAAACCTCACCTTTCCGCCGAGGTAGAGGACTCCGCAAGTTCTCCTACCTGCGGCAACTCCCAGGTGTACAGTGGCCACGCACAGGTCCCTACCAAGGAACCAACCCAGGAACAGGCGGACCAGAGAAGAGAGATGCTGGCACATGCCTGCCGCCTCTCCCTGCAACCTGGTCGGTACAAGGAGTTCCCCTGGTGACCCACAGTGAGGTTCATGTGGCCATACCCTGCCCACATGGCTCTCCAGAAGAGAGGCCAGTGCAAAAACCAATTCACAGCTGTCAACTGCAGGTAGAAATCCAACCCAGTGACAATTTCACTGCTGTTGAATGTGTGTTGAAATAACACCCGTGTTTGAGTACACAGCTATAATGAACAGACTTACTTTAATGTGTCTGTGCTGAAAACTGTTAACTCTAACTCAAGAAAAGTGAACCAATGAAAGACTAGCACCCTAGTAAATAGCTCTAACCCCTTCTAGTTTCGGAAGCTTTGCATCTGTGTGCCAAAACACAAGAAGAACGTAAAACCCAGCTAGTAATACGCAGATTCAATAGAGTGTACCATAGGAGTTTTGCAAGAAAGACAATACGTCAAGGCCTGCACCTATAAGTACCAAACTTTCATCAAGAAAGAAGTTGTGTAAATAACCCCTGTAGAAAATAGTTAAGTTAGTACAGTTAATTTTCAATATAGATTTGCTTGCGAAAGTCAAATGCCTCACTGCTAATGCTATATAAAGCAAAAAAATTTGCTGTAGAATGCATATTTTCCAAACTTGAGATTTGTAAAACCCAAACTTGTCTAGTATTGTTATAAAGTGTAGTATGTAATATATATAATCACTAGAAATAAGTGTATAGGGTAGAAATGTATGTTGTTTACATTTAATACTTTCACATCATTTTCTCCAAGCTAATACACAGTTAAAAATGATTATATAACAGAGAGTGAGCTTGATGCGCACTCGTACCTCGAGAGATAGGTGGTTAAGGCGCTAACCGCCCTCACTGGTTCACCAAGTAAGCCTACCACAGTGTATTGGCAACTGTATTGGCACGGTGGGTAGTGGCGGTTTCAGTTTCCATGGGAGGCCGCTTAATGGGAGGGTACCGTCGGAAGAGAAGGGAGTCAAACACCAAGAGTGAGGCGAATCGAGATTGTTTCCCTCACAGGGAGTTCAATCTTCCTCACTACTAAGATTGCCAAGCGACGGGACGCCAGTTGTCCCGGGGTGTGAGGTGACGGGAGTGGGTAATCTGGCTGGAGAGCTCGGGGCTATTAGCAGTGGTCGCGTAGGCCGATATGCAGGAACGTGGTTCACAGGGGAAGAAACTATGTGAGGCTTGGGGACCACCTTCGGCGGAGTCGAACCTGGACCGACTTCCCCAAAGCCAACTTAATCAAGCACATATTCAGTTCATCCTTCAGAGGGACTACCTTGGTTGGGGTATTACTTGCTACCGGCAATAAAATCTCCGGCTGAGTAGTGTATGTTCCCTCCGGATCGTATTCCGGCCAACAGGCTCTTAAATACCTATTTAACGGCAACCAATGATCGAGAGGAATGAAGGGTGATATTGGTCTAGGTATGAACTCAGGTTCCGAAGGAGGAGTCTCGACCTCGCTTGTGTCTTCGGTATCAGGGTTGGAAGTTAATGTTCTCTGTAATGCACAATGTTCTCTAAGGCGTATGCGACAGACGTGCAGTCCTGGAGGCGTGACTTTTGCAGTCACACCCAAGGCCCTGATGTATAGACGTGCAGTCCGGTATTGGGATATCACTGAAGGTAGACACGGGAACCCAGGAGCTGCGGTATGTCTTGTGCAGACGAAGAATTTCTGCAAGCTCCGTCTCCTGTAGAGTTTGGTGGGCCTCACGGCTAGTCTTCAGCACAGTTTCTACTATTACACCTGTCACAAGACTTATTGACATACAACAAGAATACTAATAACAATAGTGACCCAGGAACTAGAGTTAAAATGAGGGTAAGCATACAATTTAAGTTCACGTAAGTTTTATTACGTCTCTTGGGAAAATGGGAAAGTCCCAGTTAATTTATAAACTAACTATAAACAAGTTATAAATTGGATTACGCAAGGAAATCGGCAACGGTGAGCCTGATAAAAAATAATTATAAATACTAGGTTTAGCTCTACGTAAAGTACGCTCTTTACAGCATCTCCAAATTTACTGCGATTTATCCAGAAGGGTAAATTAAGTCGCGACAACCTGCTACCGTGGAGTCATGGAAGTTAACTGGGGTAAAGGGTGCTGGGTGCAGGACGTTGGATTACCTCTGGAGGTGAGCCGCCCTTGCGGTCGGCTGGTGCAGTGGTGGAAGAACCGTCTTCAAGCTACAGGGATGGTGCAGTCTTCTCAGTCTGCAGAGGTGGTTGAAGCCGTGTGTTGCAGGCTGAGGAGAGGAGAAAGAGGTCTTCCACAGACCTGGGAGTGCTCACTGACCTACGCAGTCGGTGAGCCCAGCGCCCCTGCCATGGTGTGCTCTTGGACTTCCTTATATAGTGAAAAATCCATTGATCAGCAATCTTCCAGGGGTACGGGTAGAGTAGCCTTGCAGTGCAGGGGTAGGTTTATCGGGGTTCTGGCGACGCCGCTCATTTCTTATCTCCCTGCATGGAGGTGATGACAAATTTAAACACCTTGTCCTGAGGCTGGCGGGATGTGATATCACAGGACAGCAGAGGTGCTGCCGTCTTGTGTTGTCACAGGAACTTCTTCCACAGCTAAATTAAGGGTAGTGGTTAATAAAAAAAATTTATTTATTCCCAGGGGTGGTGCTTGCATGCAGGATTCCAGGCAGGCCGTACATTCCATAATTAATTGCGTTAATCACTTTTACATATGCGGCTGTCAAACGCGCGGAGTCTCCTTGCTCGGTACATGAAATTACTTTGTCACTATTTCTGACTTGCCCCAAGCTTTCACTGGCTCGAGATGGGGCGAAGTCACCTGTAGAGAGCACCAAGTGCACTGCGCAGCATGTTGGCGTGCGTCAATCTCTAGAATGCCACTCATCTCACAGAATAGCCAAAGCAAAAGGCAAACACATACTATGTAATCTTTTATTAGTGTTGTGTAAAGTTTTGTATTTTCTTAGTTTTTCAAATATTAGAAAGTGTTATATAACTTGTAAATAGTAGTAATTAGGTAAATATATAAATAACTTGTGTAAATATTGTATTAGATTTAAGGGTCTCATGTACCAAAATAGACGTTCTCTCCATATTGAAGTGTGCTGTAAATTGCCACGGACAATAAGGAATTCCATGTATAATATAAGTTCAGTACCTCATGTATTAGAATAAATATTGAAATATATATACATATTTTTTTTTTGCGTAGAAATATTAACTTACATAAATAACATTTTATTATTGTAATCACTCGTATTTGCAAAGATGTTAGGTAGGTTAGATAGAACGGTCCTGAGTGTACGGAAGGCTTACGCTACCCAGAAACATGTAACCTTTATTTACCGTGTGACAATTACCGGCTCAAGCAAGGCCAAACTCCAAACTTGCAATTTTCTCCTTCAGAGCCACGGTAAATAATTAGTTAACAGATTTCCTTATGTCCTTCACTAATGGGACATTTGTTCACACAAGTGTTGAACTATTATGATACCCACTGTAATGCCTGTATTTTGCATTAAATATGCGCACCATGGTATGCTATTTTGACATGCAAATTATGGTCATCACGTAATACTTTTATTTGTTTCCATACGATTTTTGTGGCATATTTAAATATTATTCTTCGTTCAACTATTAATCAGATTATTTGTATTTGCAATTTATTTTATTGTATATAATATTTCTGCATCTTATCAGTCATTCCGTTTGTGTAATTATGAGCATATGTAGTGTGGCCAGTAAGCTGAAAGTAATGTGTTGATGGTTGCTATGACAACAAGGTGACGTAGTCAGTCTCCTTGATGTAACCATCCTGTGATTGGCGCTTAAGAAAAACATCATGTTAAGTTTTATTTTAAAATGTTTTAGCCATCTTGATTCTACCATCAGGCAGGATGTAACGTGTGTCACGGGTCTGGTAGAACTTTCAATTTTTGTTAGAGATTTTGGTTTGAGTCCTGATTTTGGAATAGCAGATTGCCGTCAGGTGAAGACGAGTTATTAATGTAAGAACAGAACATTGTAAGTCAGCTCGCGCTTCATAAGTGATAGATATTTAAGGTTTAGTTTGCCACCCGCACTATTAGATGGTACAGTAAAGACTATATGAGCAAATACCTCAGATCCAAGTACCTGAATAGGGAAGACAACGGGATTGAACCACCGACCTCAACAGTGATGAACATCTAGATGCTGCTACTCCCGAACATCATTTGTGAGTTACTTGTTATCATTTCTACCTGTTCAGACTATCAGCTGCAATGACCAAAAATTAATTTTGAGTATGACGCCATCTTGGAAATTTATGCCATTATTCACTACTGAAATATGCCAACTGTTATGGCAAACGAGGTGTTGCCTGGTACCATTAAAGAGGGGTTTGCAGTTGCTTGGTAACATATATGATAAAATTAATAAAGTGGTTGAAAATGTCATGTCAACACATCAATAAATTTAAATAATTACTTTTTGTAATTTCCTGCCAATTACAGAATGTGAAGCAACAAATGTTAATGATAAATTATATGCAGTACCAGGTAGTGAATTTTTTTATTAAGATATCAAATATTCTCACTTTATTGTGAACATTCTATTGAAAGCTGACTGGAGGAAGGGGGAGAAACATTATACACTAAAATCGATGCATGAATGATTGTAATCCACAAGCAAGTCTTGATTCCTCTTCTCCTGCCTCCTTCGGGTATCTGCTGTTTACCACCTCGGTTATTGGACTGGCCCAGGTAAGCGTAATGCGGTACCTTTAGTATACTAGGTTGCCGGACAGTTCGAGGGTCCTCCCTCCACATTGGGAAGATGATTAGGTTCTAGAATTCCTTAATTTCGGCTTAGACCGAGGGGAAAGGTGGGTAAACCCTAGAGTGGAAAGGACTCGGCACTCTTCTAGACAGGGACGCCTGGGTCTTGTACACTCACATACTTCAAGGTTATGTGCAAAGTCAGTTTCGCAGGGAACATAGGTGGTCTACACCTGAGATAACGGTCGATGGTAATCATTCCCTCCTGGGAGTCGGCTGTCATAGATTGTGGGGTGAGTGAGATTCCTACATGGGACAGAGTTATCCACTACTCTGGCTACGGGACTTTTGGCCAGGCACTGTACCTGTGTTGTAGCAGGAAGAGGGTGCACTCTGTTTCACAGCTTGGCTTGCTGAGCAGGCAATGTCTGGAAGAGCAGCTGATATTGGTTGCACCGGAGTAGGACAGTTGTACTGGTTGCGGGGTGCAAGTGGGCTTACTAGGGGTCATTGGCAGATCCGTAACAAGTCATTGCCTTCTCTCAAAATCAATGCTACAACTGGATGTTCTTTGCCTGGTAGTTTAATAAGAGGCCCAAAAAATGGGACCGGAAAAGACGGTGAATTATCTACACACAAATTAACGTTCTCAATGATCAGGGAGTTGTTCTCAGTATTCTCAGAATTTAAATTACTTAGTGCTCTTAGAGTCTCTTGGAAAGCTTGTCTACACTGTCTGCTTTGTGTGCTGTGCTCTGCGCAAGGCATTTCAGCTATGTATATCCAAAATGACCAGGAGGATAAACAAGTACTACTGTGTAAAACCAGGAAGCAGTGCCGTCAGTCTCAGTACCCACCGTCCGGCCTTATTCAGACTGGGACCGACTGAAAGAGAGGTATATTTGCCTGAGACATGGGTGAGGCACCCACTCGAGGTTAAGTCAGTGGCAGAACATTCAGTTCTACTTCCGGCCTTTTCAAACTGGGAAGGAGAAGTATAATGTCTGGTCTGACTAATCAAGGTATGGATTTGTGTTCCTACAGTGAGGTGCTTCCAATTATCTGCCTGAATGGCAGACCTTGGTTTGCCGTTCTAAAGTTGTGGGTGTATGATGATGTTGGCTCGCGCTTGCTTGTTGCACCTTTGGTTTAACTACTAGCAAAATTACTTATTAATTTTTTTATCATGAACAAAAAGTTTTCTTTACCAGTTAAATTACTTTCCTTTAAAATGACGAAAGGAGAAACATATGAAATAAAATAAGTTAATCTCAAAGTAGATTACAAAAATTACGTTTTAAATTAATGTACTTTGAAAAAGCAAAATGGTGAGTCCGTACTTGCTCCTACAATACAATATATCAATAAAATGTTCAAAGGAAGCTAAGTCCTGTCTGAAATTCCAGGTGAAGGCAATGTGGGCAAGATTAAGAAATAATAAAATGAATAGGTCACAAATAAATTAATCCTAATTTGACTGGGAGTGCTGTGAAGATGCCTGATATTTTGAAAACACAGTATTCCCTTGCCAACTGCTGGGGAATACGTTTTTTAAAAACACTGCGCTTGAAAAAACCATGGTAGATGAACAAGCTTTTTGGGGAAAAGGGATGTAGGGTAAATCGGCCGACTATTTAGCGTATCATTACTAGAAAATTGGATATATTACGCACAAAACAGTAACTAAACACACTGTTGGAGATGCCTTAAGTTTGAAGCAAAACAGAGCACTATATTTATTGATAATTGATATGAAGATACATATTGAAAATTAAATCACTGGTGTGCTGGGGCTAGCAGCGAAAATATTGCCGAATTCTTGTGCAGCGCGGCCGGGCACGGCGGCTTGCCGCTGTCGCTTGGGAATGATCGGAGAGCTCAGGAATCTCTCAATCTGGATGGAGCAAATGCAAGGTTGTGGAAAACCGAATTCCTTCCCATTGAGCCTCCAACCACCTGGCCAGTTGCAAATACACAGATAAAGACAATCCCGGAAATTACGTTATGCCGCTGAGCAATGCTCTGGCATACTTTTATTGAGCTAACAACGTTGAATGTACCTGTATGTTTTAAATAGGTTGGACAATTGAAAAGCGGAAAAGAGTGCAGCGATGGTTTTGTATGTGTCTGTGTGTGCATGAGTGCCGTTACGGAGTGCAGTTTTGAGTTTCGATACAAGCTCTTTGCATCTGGGGGCGAGGTGGAGGGGGATGTTACTGGTTACTGGACATTCCCCGAAACTTAGTCCGGCACAACCCAGTTGCACTGAGCCGAGAAGGCAGTTATGGGGATACTGTCATGCTTAACTTCAAACGAGTAAAGATTTGCGCAGTCGCGGATAGTAGTTAGTTGTGTGAGTGAGTAGTTCATTTGTAGTGTTCGTTTACATTTTCCGACAGCATCAGAGTTTCAAAATTGTGAAGTTCCCGGTGGTTACCTGAGCTCAAAAGAGCCGATTTAGCTTTTTGTTTGTGGGGGCTAAAGTAGCTCGGCTAGAAAGTAGTGCTCCAGGTATGACCTTTTAATAGGTATCGGCCACCTGGAGGGGAGGTTTGGTGAGGCCAGCGCCGGTTCCACCAGGAACTTTGTCGCTTGGGCATAGATCCTTGGGGCTGGGCGGCTGTCGGTCGGTTGGTCGCTGCAAGATTACCCTGACGAGCGGCCTGGCCACCACCACCATTATTACAGAGCAGGATCGCTTAGTAAAAGTGGCCCTTGTATTGGGAAAACATGCTGATAGATGTAATTTACATCAATGTGTTGAATTTATACTAAATTTAGGTAGCATGTTGACCTCTGCACTGGCACAATGAGGCTCGGCAATGTTTACGGGAAAATAAATATTTAGTGCGGTCTACTTGAAATATTAACTATCCCAAATTTTTTATCAAAAACTTTTGACAAAGCATTTCTTGCCAAAATATGGTAATATAAAACACATTTTATTTGCACACATTTACCTTTATTTACTTTACACATAAAATTGACTTTGCAAAAAAAATAAATTGCTCACCACAAAAAATTAGCACCTTACATAGGCATGAGTGACACACAACATTTTTAAAAAGTCATTTAAAAAGGACATTGAATTAAAGTTAAAGTTATCATACATACACTGATTAAGAAAGTAGTTGGTAATGTGCCGCCGTTTTTACAGCAAAAGAGGACGGATAACGGAAGCAAAAAAGACAGAGAGGGTAAGACAGAGGTGGCGGTATGTAACTAGGAAAAATAATTCTCACTGACCCGGCCTGCAACTACCCCCCCCCCCCCCCCCCAAACACCAGAGTCCCCTTCTGGCATTGAGCTGCTTGGGACAACAAACGTCAAAGTCTATGATTGTAGCTTGAGAAACGTGCGACCACTAACATCAGTAAAGGCTAGTTTTCCATAGACTGAAAACTGTGGATAATAAAAACTTGTACCGCGATTGGAGAAAAGGCCTACAAAAACAAATCCATGCATAACTGAATGTGTTTCAAGATACCGTGGTGGGCAAGGGATTACTGTACCTCGCAACCTGTTCCCAAGAGGAATTTTAACATGAAAGAAATATTACTTCAAGGGAGGATGAAGAGGAGAGACGTCTTCTGTACAAAGTGGAATGGCAGTGGAGGCGTCTTTGGGGCTCACCGACTGCAGGCATCTTCTCTAGTTGAAATGTGCACTTTAGCACGTGGTCTGATGGTCAGCGCATTAACGGTATAGAATGTCCCCGGCCTTGTTCAGACTGTAAGGTTGATTTGGCTGCCACTTACCCTTGTTGGTCTAGTGACCATTGCACCCTTGAGACAGTTCTTCTGCCTTATTCAGATTGGAAGAGGGTGGATGGCCCCTTGCCACTATTGTTCCCTCGCCCTTATTCAGATTGGAGGATAGCGACGACTGCCCTCGTGCCTGGCATGGCTCCTCCTATTTATAGTAAAATTCTTTGTTTGTAGGCTTCCAGAGGGGTGCGGGGATGGCTAGCCTCACATCGCAGGGGTTGTTTATTCGGACTTATCTCTGCTAAGTGCATCGGTGACTCTTCGGAATTTAAATTTTCCATGTTGGGGTTCGGGCAACCTCGTGACGGCTTTTAAATAGTCAATACAATTTCTCAACCACGTGTCTATAGTCGCACATGATATGATGATTGTGAGCCCTGTAGACAGGTGATTTAACACATATACCATATTTACTCGAAAGGAAGACAAGTTTTTTGACAGAAAAGGAATAGAAAAAATAAGGGGTCGTCTACAATTCGGGGTCGTCTTCAATTCAAAACCTAGGCACAAATACCATAAATGTGCCGCACTGCTAGTTCAGTATTTAGGTTTGTGTTACATGCACAAAATTACTGCGAGCTTCAATTCATAATTTTTTCTCAGGTAACAGTTAGTCCTCCAAAATTGGCATGCCATGAGACAGAGGATTTTGACAAAGGCTTTTCATGCTTAAATACAGTGTGTCCTATGGTTGTATGTAATTTTGTAGTGCTGAGACTGAACCTGTCAACTTTGACCCCGAGGGGGGGGGGGAGGGGGTCCCCTTATCTGATGTCCCCTTACCATAAAGAGGAAGCACTTTGCTGGGAAGCAAAATGGCTCAAGTCACGAATATATAACACCTACAAAAGTTTTAGTGTAAGAAAAATGCTGCTATTATACAGCCAGGTTAGACACACCTATTTCATTGTGATTAGTATTTCTTTAAAAGTAAATAAAAAATCATATTTTTCATATTACAGCATTTCTTCTTGAAGAGTTTGTCATAAATTCATACAAAAATACTTTCAACCTAAATAACTTTTTCACCACTTCACAGGGGTAGTCTTTAATTCAGGTTTAAATATATTTCCCTCAAAATTATTTTTTTAGGAAAGGGTCATATTAGATTCAGGGTTGTCTTCCTTTCGGGAAAAAACAATATTAATGCAATTCAGACTTGCCCAAATGTGCGTGGATACTCAATGATGGGGCAAAGTCGCAAGTAGAGAGTGCATGCCAAGTGCGCAGGAATGCATCATGCGTCACTAATATAGTAAATTTACTAAGTTGGCACGTAAATGCATGCTTCATTAAATGCACTCTATCTGCAGTATTTCTGGAAGGTCATGGAAATATGATTCATGAAAAAGTTATGTGCAATGAATTGTATCAGTGTTATTTCATTCATCACATTGTTTAGTTTACTGCCTATCCAAATGCACAGACACTGCTATATTACAATTGCAATGAATATTTAATGGTCAGCAAGCAAATATTCATTCCTCTCCCCTCCTTTTTCTTCCTTAGTTTCTCTCTGGCTGTCTTCAAGCTGTTGTTATGCCCATTATTATAGAGAAAAATCTCAACACAAGCAAAAAATGATGTTTGGTTACACATGATGTGAGAAGTACTACACTCCAGCCATCATACACAGACGGAACACCTCAGTAGTAAAGAGGTCCCCCTGCCACCTGGGGTTGCACAAGGCTGAATAAAACCAACAAACAAAGAAACTGTTCTCTGGTCTCCACACTTCTATACCACCTTGCGTTCCATGTCAAGTGGCTGATTTTTTAAACTATAGGAAAGACTGTACTGCACAATAGGCTGCATGTTGCACTGCCATGAACATGATGTCTGAAGGCAACAAGACATCCTTATTACAGAGAACTGCAAGGAAAGTGGGGTACAGAGTCTTCCCTCACATCATGATCGATATAGTAGAGCCTCTACCACACAAATATAACGATCCAGAAATTATGTGCATCTAAAACCGAGAAAGCACTCACATGCAGAACGAGGGCATTCTTCTGCACCCGGGCAACAGGTTTGTGCAGTAGGTCCTCCAAGGAGAGTGTCTGGTTGGCCAGCGATTTGAGGCGTATTTCACGGGTGATGTCTGCAAACTGCTGGCTATTGGCACTACACTTACGCACAGTGTCCGTGGCACGTCCATAGTTGTGCAGGAATGCCCCATACACGTTTATGTTGCTGGCCTGCAAGCACCCATCCAGACAACACACAGTGGTCAACATCAAACACACAGAAAGTGACAGCATGGAAGTTTTTCAAGACATATGACATGTCTACATAAGAATTATGAAAATATTAACATACCATAAACTAAAAAAAAAATTAGTACTCCAATTCTGAGTCCTTCTACTGTCCAAAATTGAGGTCACTTGTACAGAATTGTGGTCACCTGCTTCAAAAGAACGCAGAATGCTGTGAGGAGAGAAATAGGCAAAGTACGAAGTATTCTCTGTTCTTGACATTAGGGAGTATGTCATGAAAAATTATTTACACATTTCATTGACTATTTTTATTCTTCTGGAAAAATAACACACAAACTGTAGGGCAGAGCTACTGCTGAACTCACCATTATCCTGAAATGGTCGCCGATAGTGAGTCTGCCATCCCAGTTCTGAGTGCGCTTCTTCAGACCCTCTAGGAAGTTCAGATGAAGCGAGTGCAACTCCGGAATCTTGTAAAACATGGAGTTGAACTCTTCCTCCGAGATGACAGGCTGCGAAGTAGTCAGCGTTGCCTTGATGGCCTTCATGTACTGCAGATAAATGATACACCCATATTCAACACAATGATTAACTTCATGTCTGCTTTCTATTAAGTCCTAATCATTAGCTTGCTTCATTTCTTCATTTCATATGTGCGCCTACCAGATTTACAAATTCAATACATACGTTTCGTCTGCTTAACTGTAAACTATAAACTACATTTTAAGTGGTTATAAAGGAGTTGCAAGAAAACACAAATAAAACAGAATGCTACGTCCCACAAGCATAAAGAAGACAAGAACACTTAGTTTACCAGCATTTATTTGAAGTGGAGATAGTAAAAATCAACAACAAACTACACACAATACTGTACATCTGGCAGAGTTCAAACTACACTACAGAGTGACTGCAAACCATATATGCTGACTGACTGACTGACCAAATATTTTCAGCTGCATGATGGTACATCTGAAGAATTTGGTTGCACATAGTGCCACCATGAAAAAATGGCATTTTAGCAACTAAACTGCTAAAACACTATGACCTTTAGCACCAAAAGATATTATCAGCATTCACAATTTATAAACACCCAGAGTAATTATTTTTTGGCCCAACGCACAATTACAGTACACAGAACAGCAGAACTTGTGAACTTTAGAAAATCTCTTAAATTTATATTGTGTGTAGCAACGAGACAAAAAAATTATTCTTAAGATGGAATTTTCAAAGTAACATACTATTATCAGCTACTTCCAAACAACTGTATGGGTCACAGAAGCATGTGAAGATATACAGTACAATTCAGAAGTGATGAACATTTGTAACTGCAGCATTCATAATAACCAAGAATAAATTATCACAACATAAACTGAACATAAGCTAAAGCTGCCACAAGAATCTTAGCATAGGTATGTACTTAGAATATTTACTAGGAAAAATAAGATTAAAATAAGCTATAAACATTACCACTTTCTGACAAAGTTCAAGTAATGTTTAAAGGTATTATTTAATCTTGACAAGCATTAGGATTCTTCTCCAGTGAAGCAATGTGCTTATGCACTGTGAAAGACACGGCCAGGAGGGCAACTTACCTGCAACATAACATTGAGGCACTCAAGGTACACTGTCTCACTCTCGATAATGCTGGCGATGATGCAGTGGTACATGGTCATTCTCTCAGCTTCCACCTTACTGGCATCCTGGAACAAGCACACAATCCTCACATATCATGTCCTGACAGAATGTCAACAGTCAGAAACAGCATTACAATTTGTAGCATTGCATTTATATACATTTTAATTGCTTTTATAATTGTTTTTCTATTTGACTTTTAGTTAAAATCTGCAGTTTTGTTTGTCAGGGAGTATAATTGTCAAAATTTTCCATCCATCCATCCATCCATCCATCCATCCATCCCCATCCATCCATCTCTATCCCCATCCATCCATCCCATCCCCATCCATCCCTCTCTATCCATCCATCCCTCTCTATCCATCCATCCCTCTCTCTCTATCCATCCATCCCTCTCTCTCAATCCATCCATCCATCCATCCATCCCTCTCTCTATCTACCCATCTCTCTCTCTATATATATCTCTAGCTCTCTCCCTATATCTACCTCTCTATATCTATCTCTCTCTATCTCTCTCTCCCCCCATGTCAGCCTCGCAGTGAAGTATGTTTCAGCCAATAGGTAGGCGAGCCCAGGGCAAATGCTGATTTTAGATTTGTTTCCGAGGAGCAGGGGTAGCTCTGTGTATGGCAAGCTGAGCGACGCTAGCCCTGTAATCTTCCACATTATAGTAACAACCATTGAAGAGGTCTGTCGTGTCGGTGTGGGAGGCCGATAGGTGTCAAGGGGGAAGGTTTCTTTTTCCTCCCCCTTACCTTCTTAATTTTTACTCGCTAGTCGAGCTTTGTAATTGAACTTTGTTTAACCGCTACTGTGATGCTGTGAACCTGTAAATTTTAACGAGAAGGCAGATCTTTCATGTTGTGTCATGCTGGTGTGAATGTAAACTGTGCTAGACCTTCAACAATAAACCTGGTCAGATTCCGACATGGAAATCCTTTCTTATTATTTCTTGACAATTAGGTTAACAACTTTTGTGCTATAAATTGATTGAGCCAAGCAAAACCCCAACTTGAAGCGAAAAGGGTAACGCTGCAACGCGCCGCCGTAACGTGTAGCTGATTGATACTAACGCTACAACTTATTGTCTCCAACTACCACTCATTACTCAATACATGTGTGATATGTTTGGTATGCAGCTAATTAATATACTGCACCAATCACAGGCTGATGGAGGATGAATAAATAAACATACACTACTGAAGGTGGTGGCTGGGAGTGATGTAAACCCATCATAAAAGCCTACTTGAACTCTAAGATACAACAAGTTTGTCTAACCATAGCTTTACATCAAGCCAAGCTTGTACAGGGCAGTCAGACTGCTTCATATCAGTCTCAACTAATGCCTGTTGTCAACTATAACGGCTAGGCTGCAGTTTCAGCCACTTGCTGTATTCAAATACATGCAGTTTCCAAGATACAAACATCTGACTCAAGTCAATCACCTAAAACTTTAAGAAATATGATGCCTGCAAAACTGGTAATCAACGCAAACTGCAACACAGTAATCGCCATATCAGCCATTATAAATGCCCATTAAGCTTAGTCTTACTGGTAACTGGGACATTGTTAATGGATAAACTCCATGTACGTTACTATAATTTTTTAATAACTTTTGGAGGAAGGGTCGTGGCTAGGGATTGCAAGTAAGTCACTTACAGGTGGTTCACAGTAAATTGAGCACTATTGAAATCAACCTATGGAAAAAATCACTACCCTATAGCAGCATGTATTTTAATGGATACGCTGACTCGACTGACATTTTCCCAGTTAACTACGCAGCGAAATACGAAAAGTAGTCCCAAATCTTAACGTTGTATTCAAACTGTACCCTTAACACTTATTGCCACTGAATTTGTTTTTAATTTTGTTCCGTTTGCTCTATGCAGATTAGCACAAGAATGGGCTTATTGTTAACATAGGTATTTACAATATTAATAATTCAACAAATTTCAGAATTACAAAAAGGATACAAAATAGGAAGAGAAGTAGATCTTAGTCAGGACTTAAACAGGTGCTCAGTTAATCATGAACAGTGTTTTGCATGTGTTATGTACAACTGTATCATCATTTGTACTTACCATTTTTCCTGGCATAATACATCTCAACACATTAGAATTCACACTCTTGTTTTCAGACCTTAAATTTCAGTCATGAAATTATAAAATAATGCTTCTGATGCCTTACATTATATAATTCCAAGAACAAGGAAATTTCCCATTAGACAAACATTTTTTACAAGATTTAAGGTTGACGCATTTCGGGGAAAACCCGGGGAATGCGTTTGCCTTCCCTACCTTGTAAAACAGAAATGCTAATTCCACTCCCGTTGGTTGAAAATCACCGAATCTCACCAGAGATGTCAAGAGGGTGTGTAATAGGTTTGCCTAGCTGGGTCGGGGATCTTCCCACGCTGGAAGATTTGGACTTACACCCTTCCAACCGAGATACTCTAGTAGGAGGAGGAGGGGAATCAAACTCCAGGGTAAGTTTGATCAAATAAGTCTCCCTTCCAGGGAGTTTGATCCTACTTAACATGAAGGTTGCCAAAAAGAGTGATGCCAGCTGTCACTGGTTAAATCAAATTACTGTGGAGAGTTACAACTCGGAATCTAGACTTACTCAATGACAGCACAAGTGGTTGGGGTGGCGTTAGTGGTCGGCAATGTTACTGATTGAATATGAGCATCTAGTGATCTTTGTGATGGCCGCTGGGCTAATCTACGTATTTCGCTAGCTTTTTCATTAGTATAAAAAGGCATCTCAATAAAATCTAACAGCAAAAGAAGCACACCCCCAGTATACCAGGTGGTATAGAAGCTCTCCAGGGCATGGCCTTTACTGCAGGCTGAGACTGAGATAATGGATAGTTAAATAGCCTGGGGTTCTGGGTTAGAATACTGCTAGAGGCCCAAACGACCCGGACTGTCGTTGAATATTCCAGTCTTATTCAGACTGTGGAATGTAAATTATCCCAGCCTTTGCAGGCTGGGGATAACCCAAAGACACCTGGTCCGATTGTACCTGACAGTTGAAATGCTCTGAATTTAATTTGTACTCAGAATATGGCTCTGTATTGAAAGAGCACACTTCCAGAACACAAGACAGTATCTAGTGTCTCCTGGGTCCAGTCTTTACTGCAGACTGGGACTGAGATGGTGGACAATAAGAAACTGTCTGTGATCCTGGGAGCGAATCCCACTGAAGGTAAAAGTGGCCTGGACTGTACCTTGTATATCCCGGTTTTACTCAGGCTGTGAAATATCACTTATCCTGGCCATTGCAGGCTGGGGATAATTCAAGTACACCCCGTTCAATCGTACCTGTCAATAGGAGTTTGCTAAAATTAATAGAGCCAATGAGATTTATACCACGGTTTATTACTAAGCATAATTCCGAGTTAATAAAGTAAGTCAACAAGAGTTACTTTGAATCCACATGTTTTTATTTATACGTTTTGAGAACACAGGGGGATGCGTAGCTCATTATAGAATAATAGAAGCTCACGACCTGCTACCACAAAGGTGGCGGGAAAAGACTTTCTGGGTAGGGAACAGGTGAGGACGTCGTGATACTTCTGGATGCTGCGGCAGCGTCTTTCAAGTGCTGCTGACGGTGTTGGAGGAGGCATCTTCATAGACCAGCTTACCCCGGAGACTTTACTTCGGTGACCTTGGCACGAGTGGCCTAATGGTCAGTACCCTGTGACAAATATGCTCGAGTCTTTGCAGTGTGTGAGGTCAGGGTGCCAGCTGGTGCCCTCAGCCTTATTCAAGCTCAAGGGCCGACAACTGTCACAAGCTGGGATTTGGCACCTCCTTATATACTAAAATTCTAGCTTGTAGGCTGTCAGAAGGGTGCGGGGGTGGCTAGCCTTGCTTCACAGATGTAATTTCGAGCCACCCTTTCCTTATCTCTCCTGTTGGAGGCTGGTGACATATCTATTGCCTCTCCATAAGGCTCTGGCAGCTTGTTACGACCTTATAAACTGGGTGCTGTAATTTTGCAGCAACCCTCGGAACTCGCTTCTCAGCGGAAGGATGTTCGACGGCTCGTCGAACAGTACAATCTCTTGGGCGGGAAATAGGCAACTGCATGGTGACTATGGGTGCACAGTACAATTTTTGATTTTCACCACATGTCTGTAATCTCTCACTACGCTGGGAGCAATCCTGATCCTATAGGTACGTGCAGTGGTGTGACTTGCCCATATGAGGGTAGTGACTCAATGATGAGGAGAAGTCGTAATGTAGAGTGCGCATGTCCAATGTGCAGGAATGCACCATGCGTCAAGGTAATGATAAATTGACATCAAGTGGTATCTCCTTCCCAATCCTACGCAGAGCCTGACAGTATGGCACTTACATGCTTGCCTGAAAAAAAATGGAAGACAAAAAAAACTTTTTTTAATGACATCACCCATCAATCAGTTATTTTCGACTCAAGTCAATATGCCTGGAGTGACAGTTTTGCAGCACTCTCTCTGGATTTACAGTGGTGGTTGTTTCCAGTACACATTATCCAATCATATCTGCCACTGACACACAGTTCAGACATTTTTCTGTCTAGATGCAACTAGTACATTTCTTTATCCTGAAAATGGAAACTGCTATTAACTTTTTACAACTTTGTTATAAAACTGACGCATGACATACTTCCGCATCTTTGATGCACACACTACTTTTGACTTTGCCTCATCTTGAAAGGAATGTTCAACCCTTTGGGCAAGTTACTCCAAGCACTACTGAAGAGGCTGAGCACGTTCCTACAAGATACACCAATACAATGTAGGATGCGATTATAGACATGCCAGTGCCAGCTTTTACTGTTCACCAAGAATCTCCAAGACACATCAGGTCAACACACCCCAACACAAGATTGTACTCCCTGACTGAGCCACCGCTCCCTCTAATCAAGGCCATGAAGTTCCACGGTGAGCCGAGAGAGGGAAGCACCCATTTTACCAGCGCCCTGTGGCCGAGATAAATGATGACAGCGCCGCATCAGCACTCTGGAATTTTGGACCCCTGCAGCCAAGGCTATCACTCCCTGCCCCCTTTATCAACCGAAAACCCTGAACGAGATTAGCATAAAAGGGCTGGCGCAACCAGCAATCTTCAGCCTCTGCACCTCCACCGCTCTTTTACAGGGCCGGAGGTAGCTATCGGGGTCGCGCTTGCTGGTACGTCCGCAGATTCCACCACTTTTCTTGGGCCTGAATCTCTACCAGCTGAAGACAACACTGACCAGAAGCCTCTTCTGCAGTAACCACAGACCCTTGGCTTCTGGGAGACTGGACCTTTCAACGGCTCCTGCTGAAGACTTTGCTCCCTGCTTACCACCCCCTGGTATTGACCCCAGAACTAGTAACAGTCACGACAAAGTCCTTTCAGGATGTCCCTGTCCACCGGACGGCGCTGGCATTGTCGACGACACTACCCCCCTGCTAGCTGTCCACCCCATTTCTGTTCCTTCAGAACAAACCAGTGATAGTTAGGGTAGAGTTGTAGAATACTTTAACTTAACAGAAGTTTCGCCTTTTAACACCCTTTTGGCTTTTATACAGGTTGCTTTCACTTGGCAGTTTACATTAATCTGAACTTCCGTGTCAAGTTATACTAGCTCAGGAGGTAGTACAGGGTCTCAATGTTGTTATTACTCACCTAATATAAGACGTGAATTCAAAATATTCTCTGCATACTAATTTTCTTGAAAGTTTGTGTTGTTCCTGCGTAAACACACCCACCAGAGTGAAGCCAGTAGACAATCAGGCACTAAGCCAAATACACACCCTTTACGTGGCAACCCAAGCTCTCATGTCCAGTAAGATTCTGTAGAGTCTATACCACTAGCAACACCTCCACCAGGTGAATCGAGCAAAATTGGATAATTTCATATTCTGCCACCGCTTCTTATGGGGCCGGAAAGGGGCTAAAATTAACTTGAACTGATAGATCCCATGTGGGTACCACACCTGGGTATTCCTGTTGAACAGCTAGAGCACTGCCTAACGCTCTGTTCACCTCTCTTCCAGGAGCCAGGCGAAAGGAACAAAAGGTAACTGTTCTTGCCCAGGAGACTGTGAATTATTCAAAAGTACACAGCAGGGAAGTGAGTTGTCAGCTTGAAGTGAGTTGCCAGCTTGCCTTTGCGAGGCTGTATTAGTCCCTATCCCCTTATGCCGTAGTCTCGGAATGGAGGTGTGTGGAGAAGATTGAAAAAGGTAGCATATTACTCTGAAGGTAATCCAACTTGCCTACCCCTTTCCTCTACTGCCCACAGCAGTAGTTCAACTGAACAGAGCCGAGTTCAAACCGCCCGCGTCACAGAGGCACCTCACCCCTCTGCTTTACCAAACCCTTTATGTCCACCATTAATTAAACTCCCAGGAACCCATCACCCTGTGGTTGAGGCATTCATGAGAGGAGAGGAATCTCCCCTAGGAATTGCTAACCCGTGGTTTGGCAGTACCCTGACCTGCAATCAAGCAGCACCCAGTCGCAACCCACAAGTCAAGAACACTCAATTGTCCATGAGCATCCAAGGCGACCACCAGCCCTCGCCACGCCAGGGTAAGAGTCTCCAGCCAGCATCACAACAGCAGAATATCAACAAACCTTCAGGTAACAGTGTGATAACACAATCTACGACAGCAACACACAAAGCCTGGGCTCATACCTTGTAACTGCATCCACTGATAAAGCTTTCCTTGTGTGACTCATTGCTCTGACCTCATTCATCGTTTTATCTACATCACAGAGAGCATGAAAACAGCTGTCAAAATCAAACAAGTACAGACCCATAACACTTGTGCTTTTAGACACCTAGCCTTAGCCACTGTATACCACAAACACCTGAAAACTTTACAGTTTGTATAAACTTTATGCGTATGTATAGTTCAATGCACTGGAAGAAAGATCTAGAGGTATTCATGGTATAGTCTATTTACAATATCTTCACTTTCTTTTAAAATAAAAATCTCTGAAAAATTACCCTCCCAGTATACGACGCGTTTGGTTTGTTCGCTAAATATGTAATGTATCACAAGCATTTTATACTTTTGCTAACAGAAAAGTATTTTATTTTGGTTAAATGAAACTTTCACTTACATTTTATTTATTAATGATAATATCTCATTGATAATGAATATGAATAAAAACAGAGAGAATATAAGTGTGTTTGTAGCACGTAATAAGATATACTTTGAAAATTGAGAGTGCAGAAATGCTGTGCATTGTCCCTTTGGCATAATTTTTTAGACTTGGTTTAACTCTGTTGACCCAAAGTGAAGGAATAGTCTGCAAGTAGGTAGATCTTTGGCAGGCAGGGCTTCAGCAGAAAAGTTGATTACAAACCAAATAAGCCAATGCGATAAGGGGAAATAAAAACCTAAATCTCAACCCAGTCCATGTTGAATTACTAACACACAAGCATACACCCTCACCAGACAAACTTGCAAAACTTATTTATGAGAAGTAGCCCTATCTATGTCTAATACACAATACAGGAAAACTACTAAACAGAGGCAGTATTACTGAAGCCTCTATATCAACAAAATTATTTTCATCAACAATCAACAAAAATACAAATAATTTATTCAATGCCTTAGTCTAACCTTGTGATGAATGCATGATGTCAAAATCCTGTAACAGTAACCAACCTACCTACCTACCTACTCTTAAGCTAAAACATTATATTTGTATTTTTTTAAAGTTAACGATTTAAAATTAGTATATTTCAATGTGGGTAAAGACAAGTACACACCTGTACGTGGGTAAGGTTGGGTGTAGGTGCAGATTCAAGAGATGAGCTGCTGGCATATGACAAGTTGCTCAGCAGATCATCTCCAGCCTCTGTGTCCACGGAGATTGTCCTGAGTAGCGGCGGCACCTCCTCCTCTTCAGAATCGAGGGAACTGCTGCGCGTCTCTGCTGCTCCATGCCTGTCCCCACACAAACATTCCGAAACAACATCCCACACTCCTCCTTGATTCAACTACTACCCAACACATGAAGGCACTGGTGTGACATAGCTATCTTTTACGTTTAACTTGACGTGTGATGTGTACTGGCATAGGCCTAATACTTATTTACGACTCCACCTCATCTCCATATGACATCACGTCACCACGAGCAGGGTTTGAACCCAGGATGACTCCTTTCCAGAACAAACCAGCACACTCCTAGGCAAGGATACGGCAGTCGAAGCCGTCTATGCCATTATGCCAGACGTCACGTAACTTGTAATCACCCCTGCGTGCGACTGAAGCAGGTAATGAAGCCTAGCGCTGCCCCTAGGTAGACAGCAACTCAACCTGTACACAAGGAGAATGCAGCCAGCGCTGCTAAGGGAGGAGCTCACATAGGAAGATACACGACCAGCCGTAGGGAGGCGAAGGACCTGCGCCAGACGTCCATATATGCCGACGCACAGCCCCAGACTGTCAGTTGTATACTCTGTAGCTCGCTCCACCAACTACCACCCTGCCTACTGCCTCCTCACGAAGGACCACCACTACCTTATAAAACAACGTCCAGCGACTCTCCCCTTACACTCACTGTCACTTTGGTAGTGACCCAAAGTCCCTTCTGGACAACAGTAGAGATTAGTTAGGGTCACTTAGTCATAGCCACTTAGTTCTTTTCTCTGCCCCAGGTCCCCTTCACCTGGTTTAACATAGTCTACTTCTGCCGGATTCAGTACAACTGATAGCTAGGAAATAGTACGAGCCACTGTACCTTTGGGGAATAAACACATATTCTTACCTAACCCCGTGTGCTTATTGTAGGATGATTGTGACTTCAGACCCTGTAGATGTCAAACCCACACAGGAAAAGCAGGAGACCACGCCTTCAAACACACTTTGCCAAAACTAGTGTAACAGTGCAGACTACCTTTAATCAGGCGCACGTACGTCACCAAACATAACCCAGTCGACGGCCACCCGTACCTGGAACAAAGTACTCCGGTACTCGGAACATTGTAAGGTAGCGCCTTAACAACTAGGAATACAAGAGATGAAGTGGCTAGACATCCAAATCAGCTAACCCACTCCATCCACCACATTGTTCTTCGCTGACAGGAGTGATTTTGCCTAACCTCTTTGGTTACACTTTAGCCAGGGAACTCCTACTTCGTGTGGTAGACAGCCGTACCTTTCCTGTATGCTTTTCATCTAGATAAGTGCTGCAAGTTGGAAAGTACAGAAGGCAGCTACCGCCTATAAACCTAGTCAGTTGCACTGCAACCCCTTGCCTTCTGCCCTCAGCAGCCCCTCCCCATGGGAGCAAGCCCAAGCCGCCAGATAACTGGCGAGGCCTCATCTCCCAGTCCCTCCTAGCATCTCAATTCAGCCACTCCCACAAGATAGCCAGCGAATAGCACCCAATCGTAGTCCGTCTACGACCGAGCCTACCAGTACCCTTGGGCCGCGGTATCCCGCACTTCTATGTGCCGCAACCAACCTACCAGGTGCCTTCGCCATCTGCACTAGGGCAGGGCCCTTGTTCCAGCCAGCAAGTCACCGAGCCAGGATCTACCTCGGGTGAGATCCAAGCAAGGTAAAGCGACACCAGTACATCTGACCAGCACTATAGAACCATTATCCGACAGTGATGTCATTGTAGTGTGTTTAAAATACACGTTTTCCCACGAAACTATTAAACATGCTCCCGATGTGCTGATCTACAAAAAGCACACACAATTTAGACAAGGCCTGTTGAGTGCTTTCAAGATATTACACACATTAGAGATGCATGCGTGGATAGATTGACAGGTCTGTGGATGATGAATGACTGCTGAATGGATGCACAACAGAATAAATAAATGTGTAGAAATTAAAGAATGAGCAAATGAAAGTATTGTTTCATCAGACGTGTGTGTAAATATATATATTCATTTTTTATAATATTTGCACTTATGTCTGTCATTGTTACTGTATTCATCTTTGTTGTTTTTATTGCATTATTCAGAGTTATTAACACATATCCGCAAAAACCTAGGCAGGACCTTGTGGTACAAAGACAGCATCATACAAACTTCAACTACTGCCCTGAGAAGTGCCAAGAAAAATATGCAACTGCATTTTATGTTTTCCTTGGCATGACCTGCGAACACAAAGGTTTCCCCATGTAGATTCATAATATTGCACATTTCATCACTGTATCAAACAGATACAACACACAATCCTAGTAAAATGATTCTTATTAAATAAAGATTATGCTGCCTTAATCATGACTAGACTTAAGTATTAGTATGTCATTTTATGGATCAATAAGTAAGTCCCTAACCAAATGCAGCTAACATGTCAGGTCTCATTTTTGCTCATCAGGCTGTACAACTGTAGGCACTCTACAGGTAGCAGGGCCAGTATTATCAATGCAACTCTAAAACAATACCCTTTAATGTGCTTTGTACAAACACATGCTAGACAACGGCATTCCGGCTGTAACTTATCTCAACAAAGTTCATGATTTATAACTGCTATCTTTTGATGATGTTACAACAAGGCGAGTATTGCTTGACAAGGCTATCTCATTTACTATACATATCGTTTTAAAAATCTAAAGATTACGTATGTATTTATGAAATTATATTTAGCATTAATAACAGCTTATTACAAATATTCTTCTGTGAACCTTTTACAATACTACAAATCACCACTGTGTATAAAATTATGTTTCCCAAATTTACAAGCTGTATGAACAAAAGAAAGAAATCCAAGTACTGTAGTACAAATATATCCTATGTTATCAGATTAGCAACACAGGTCAATGTAAAAAGACTATTCCACAACTTGTTATCAATATAATTTTGTTGTTTTATCAACATGCCAGTCATATATACATTTTATACACCCGCCTTTCTCCTGTCTTCAGTAATTCAAGCTCATCTTGGGTACTTTTCAGGTCTAACTCCACACTGTCACAAGCAGGGTTCCTACAAATAAAAGCAAGTGCAGAAACACAGGGAAACATTACTCACTTGATGAAGTATTCAATGTTGACATAGTTGCTCTGCTTGGCGGGCGAGGCAGCCAGCCCCAGAGGACTACAGATGGGCAGTGTGGCGACCCCGCCCTCCGTGTCCGTATCTGTGGTACCCGAGCTCGCCCCACTTCTCGTTGTACCCGACCCTGCAATATCACATCTGCCATAATTCTCCTCTCACTCTGATCCATGTTTATCTACAATACGCACTACCTGTTGATGCTTATCTCCTGTCCTTTAAATATAATTACATAAACTCTACAATATAAAAACAACAAAAATTTACTATATGCTGCTATCATACTGCAAAAATGAGAGCAACTAGTAGCTAATTTAATTAAGTTATTTCTGAAATGTGTGGATGTTTCTTTGTTGTAACAATCTGCAGCTAAGGGAGTGTTGTATCATTTTATAAATTTCCCTAGTCAAAAAAATTATTAACTTAGTGCTAATAACATTTAATGAAAGTGGGGAGATAGACTAACAGGGAGAGAATCTTCTTTGAAATCAAAATTCTGAGCAGCTTCATTTTCAATTATTATTCAAGAATAGCCAGTGTGGTGAGCTATTCTTCTGTCATGCATGACCATACACATGTTTATCAATTTTAATTTGCTACAACTTCTCTAACTACAAGCAATAGTCACATGTATAATTAACAAAATGCAAAGTGGAATACACAGATTTGTGAAAACATAATTTCACATTCTTCATGAGTTTTAGCAGCACTTTGATATGATACATGTTTTTGTTTTTTGTCTCGTCTAGAATTGACACATCATAGTCAATGCGTAGGGTTAGGTAACAAGGGGTGCAAACCACAAAATGAAAATCCACTTTTACAAGATTTAAAATTAGGAAGTAAGAATATCTTTTAATACATTAATCATATATAGTTTACTCTACAATAAAGCTATTTTTAATTTAGTGTTTCATTTTTTATTTTAAACATGCAGTTCGCACAGTGAAAGTATAAACTTGGCAAGCTTCATTATTTTCCTAATGTCATTATATAAAAGGTGGTGCAGCCCTACCCGTGCACCATACCTGTGCATAACTATGTCCAACATGAAGGCGCTCATTATTCAGCTCTTCCTTAATAATGTCTGGTACATTTCAATTTGTCGTTGCAGCAAACTTTCAGTCTGTCTCTCAGGAAGGTGGTTTAAATCGTATAAAAATGCCCACTTCACGTTATGACTGCTAAACGTGGAGGCAGCAATGGCTCAGTGGCTAGAAGAATGCTCTCTTCCTGGAGGCGAGAGTGAAGTCTGCGGATGACCAGCGTTAATACAGCAGAGAGTGAAACTGACGGGCAGGACTACTGCCGAGAGTGACAGACATTTGGAGCGACGGCAATAGACAGATTGAACATGTATAAATAAAGAGCATGAATTAAGTGACTATAACAAATATTGAGCCATTGAGAAGAGAAGGACTTTAATGGCAACTGAGATAACTGAGACATTAAATACTGCACTCACTAAGAATAACAAGTGTGTTAGTGTAGATTGTTAGTTTGTTATAAATACTGTAATAGCAGTGTGAACAAATTTCAAAAATTATAATTTAGTTCTATTATTTGTATTAAAACCTCCATCCCTCTGAAATATTGTAACATGTTTCTTTTGAGGTTGACGTCGCCACTCTCTGCTCTGCTCGGGGGCCAGACCGATGATGCTCGCTGCTGCACCAACCGCATTATGTGCACCAGTGCATTTAAGTATAGTGAGCCATGCACACACGAACGAGTCAGGGGAACCACACAGTGACCTAGAGACCCGCCTACGAGTAAACAGCATGTTACGTGATTAAGTGTGATCCCCCAAAAGCAGAGAAAATGTATGCCCGAGGAAATGTTATCTCCTCTTTGCATCCCAGCAATAAAGCGTATTTTATTACTGAGTGTTCATCCACGTGGTTCAAGTGTGTGCTCAGCAAGGAACAGACTAGAGTGCTCATAATTCTTTATTTTATTTTTGCAGTGTTTTGTCATGTGTAATTTTGTTTATAGTGGTATAACTCACATTTATTGTTTTATTAAAATCTGCAGTCAAAGACGCATGCAGTTCCGGCAGCCATCTTACCAATCTCGCCAGGTAAAATTGAAACAGTTCGCCTATTAAATTTGAGATAATTTAATACCACTGTTTCAGATGGGTTTTTATGTGTAATTTGTATTTGTATTTCATTTTAAAGAGTACTTATGTGTTCTGCATGCCTGTCCCGGCATTTACTGAATATTCTACTTTACAATAGACTCTTAGCAACAGTGATCTAAAACTTTCCAGAAGAATATTAACACTACAGAAATACATAAATACTTTGGCTGATTGTTTTTCTGCCTGCAACTGCTTTCTTATGTACATTGTTCAATATACGTATTTTGTGAACATTTCCCTACAGATGCTGGGTGGAAGATGTCCGTTAGTAACGGTATCTCCAAGCCACCATCTTTAGTCTGGAACAGTGGGTCATCAAGGGTAGACGTGCATTGCGCCGCACACCACTGGAACTTCATCTTTGTTCTAACCACGTAGTGTGCAATGATGTAATGTAATATACCGGAACATTTTCATTTTGCTCCTCCCGTGTGCCGACCTACCTCTCCACTGACTCGCGACCCCAAAGAGCTTACCGCATATTTATTTCCACCGTGCTTTTCGGCACTTTTATCTGCATCAGCCGCTGGCAGGCCTCATGTACCAGGCCCGCTTCAGACACTGGAACTTGTGGGTGTTACCAGTGTACTCCCTTTTGGTAATACAAATCGCTTCTTGGGAATCCGTGTCTTTTATTATTAATTATTAATTTAATTTCCACCACGGGATCTGACCCTCTCCAGTAAGTGTTACCACGTGGTTAGGTCACCACATATAGGTCAGTGTAAGATGTGTAATTGTGACTTTACCAATACGTAAGTAGACGTATGCTGGGGGGGGGGGGGGTGCCACCACAGGCTGTCGACCTATAATCACCCTGAGAGACGGAGATCCTTGTACATTTCCAAGATGTAGAGAAGATGGCACCTTGGGAACATCATCAACTATATCCGCATCCATCAGTGTGCAAAAAGGTCTGTACCATAATCAGGCACATCCCGCCCCCCCGCAAGCAGCTGAGCACATCATATGGCACGTGGGGAATTTTCAAACTGAAACTGTATCGTAATGAACATATGACTTCATCATATGGTGCTGCAACTTAGTGGCCAGAAAAGGCACGTTGTGAAAAATGGAGCACATAGTGGAAATTTTCATGTACCAGAAGTCTGCCATTGTCCCCAGAAACACACGGGACAGTGAGCTTGACCGCCATCTTGGGCATGTATCGAATCCCCTTTTATCTCGTAAGGTGGAGATACCCGTGACGTCACCGTGTTGTAGCTGCCACCAACACGGCAGAGCTCACAAAACCCCCTAAGGTATGATGGGTTATTGATCAGAGCTGTTTTCTATACATACACCATTGACCTACTGCTTCAATAACATAAAAGGGGTGCGGCAAGCCATGCACCCAGTGTCACGACGACGATTGAAGTGCTACTACGTTGAGTTGCCGGAGCGGTAACAAGGAGGACATCACAACCCAGAGGCCTGGAGGAGCTCTAGGCTGCTCTACAGTGATAATATGGTGAGCATAACTTCAAGCTGGCAGTTAGGAGTAACACTATAGTTCAAGACCCCATTGCCCCATCTTTCAGTAATTAAATTACGTACTGGCAAGGTTAGGCGAAGCATGTTATTTGTAACAGATTCAACAGTAAATGCTTTGTAGAGAAACTATTATATGAATCACTGAGTACTTGTACCAGACTGACTTATTGTATCACGCCTTGTAAATGTTATTGATGTTCAATAAATAGTAATGTAGAAAGAATCTTGGAGTTGTTAGTGAACTGTTAGAGCTAAGTTCGACCCCCTATATGTGCGTATCCCCTTCTCTATTTGGTATTCAATGATTAAGGAGCTTCAGTACTGCGTTTAGAGTTGGGAGAAAGGGGACACGTTACACTGATGGAGCCATATCTCGATTCCACCTCACGTTTAGGCGAGCATGCTCTATGCAAACAAATATCTCCTATTATGTTTTATGTTAGGTAATTGCACACAGCGAAACAGACATATGGCTGTGTATCGCGCTATACACACCGTGCAAAGGCATAAATACTTGCTTACTTGCTATTCCTTAACGTGTACTTTAATCACCGTACTATTCTGTGTTATTTATATAAAATTAGATTTTATTCACAACAGGCTACAATATTTGTTTTGTTATAGAAATTACTCATCAATTGTTTGTATCAGCACCAGCAAGCATAACAGCTGACAATCCCTGCGAGTCCAAGGCACGCGCAGTAAGTGATAGTGTGGCAGGTCAGTATGCCACGTGCGCACGTCAGCAGCTTGCATAGGAGGCCTTACCAGCCAGCTGTCGACATCACGTTGCGCTCCCCACCTCCCCTTACACGTGATTGTATTTTTAAATATCATAACTTAATGCAAGTAAACAGCTTTTAGTGAATGTGGAATAATCTGTTCTTTTCTAAGCAGAAAATCACCAAGTGTGTTGTGTGTTTCGGAGAATTTTCTTTAATCTTTCACCTTCAGTTTTAAGATCCTTCTCAAACACAGTATGCATCATTTTTACACTACATTTCATACCTTTTTGCATATGGAAACAAGAAACAATGCTAAAACATTCTCTATCACCAAAATCCTCAAACGTGTGCTTCTCGATAACAGTGAATTAGAAATAGCATTAGACGAACATGACAAACACAGAGCATTCAGTCAGCACACAGAACAGAGCATTTAAACTGACACACAGAACCAAGACTTACACCTCTCCCTTAACACTAGCACGGTCCATTACGAAGACAACACACCACCACCCACACAACTAACCGAACAAATAGATTCTTATTCGTCCAGCACTGATTCAGAATTCCCTGGATATCCAAACTGCGAAGACATTGCATTAGAGTTATTCATTACTGAAGCATTTCCACCCCCACCACATTCCACGACTACATCAACACCACTGCAGACAGCACGTCACACAACATGGCAAACCAACAACCACTAAACCTCGCTATTACTCAAGCTGAAAAACCACCATCGCTTTCTGGAATACAAAGTGAAAGTATCGCAGAATTCCTTGAAGCATTTGATGCAGTATCCAAGATTAATCAGTGGGTCGAACCAGAAAAATGTGGCTGAGTGAAATTCTACCTTCTTGGCTCTGCGAAACACATGCTAGAAAACTTAACATGAAATCGCCAAGAGTCTATCACGTGGCACAAACTGCAGAACAAGTCAGAGAAACGTTCACCTCCACAGCTCATATGGAACGCCTTAAACATTTACACTATTCCAAAAATCAAAACATAGGCATGGACACACTCCAATACATACAGACTATGCAGATCTACCGTAATAAATACAACTCTCGCGTGTCCAATCAGGAATTCCTCACCGTCCTATGGAAGTCACTTTTGCCTTCCATAGTAGACAAACTGATACGTCTTCCTAATGACACCCCGCAATAAATGATAGCAAGCTTAAAATGCATAGACGTAGGAATCTACAGATATGGTCAAACACTCACACAATCACATGCAAACTCAGACTCAGAAAGATTTGAAACACAAACAACCAAGTTGAAACAGGATATTGCACAGTTGACATTAAATTTAAAAAATTACCCACCCAGCCACCCACCCAAGACACGAACGTGGGCCATCCCTGTCAAAACACTGTGTTTCAACAACACCCACGACGCGGACAATATTCACCACGCCGTGGATATTATAACTCTTACATGCAACTGCAGGGATACCTTCGTAATGGCCAGCCCATCATTATCATTCAGAAAAATCCACAAACTTCAAACCAATACCAAGGTTACCAGTACACTCAAAGGGGTAGATCGAATTTCCGTGGCCATACATTTAACGGGACCAACTCTCAACTCCACAATTACTACATTCCTCTTTACAAAAAAGACAACCTGTAAAACACCCGGCGGCATAGCTACAGGGATGCACCGACAGGCCAACAGATGACAATAAACTTCCATTTGAGGGGGTAAAGCATGCAACCCCCACCGACTACAACATCCATGTACGAGACGCGTGCCGCGCCATTTTTAATAAGGTTGTGCCGACAAGATCTTATGCAGAGATTACGAAATTTTACGCCCTAAGCAACCTGGCAGTACAAAGTAATTCAACCTCAAATAACGCTAATGAGCCCAAAATAAACGTAACCAGGGAACAGCGTTTTCACTCAGCCTACAATTTGCGCCGCAGGCAACACACGTCCACGCAGATAGGTCATGTAAAATACCGCCTCAGCAGATTGTTCGTGAACCGCCACCCCTGCGCATCAGTTGAGATCCCCCCCCCCCCCAATTCCATGCTAAGCAGGCAAGTATTGCCAAACCACCGCCACCGCACGCTCCAGATTGTGACGTCAAATGTAAGGAAATTGTCACCGAGCCAGAGAAAGTAGGACCCCGCAGCCTTGCGCAGAATATATGTGCAATCTGTTTCTATGTAGGCCGTACAAACCACCAATGCAGCCTATTTCCAAACCAAAAGTTTGAATTTTCCACTGACATTGGCGACCGCTTTCAGCGGTTCAAAAACATATTTGGGCTGACACCAAAAACCGTTTTTGTAGATCAACCAGCGCGTAACAGCATGGCCACTTTTGTTTGTTTTCATAGCATGACATGTGCGCGCCACAACGATGAGTCTATGTTGCAAAACATTCTGAGCGAACCTGCGCCTCGTCCTTGTTTAAGTTAACAAGTGGGCCCCACATCTTAAGCAGACTGTTAGCAAGTCAGCACCCGAACTGCGGCACCACGCGTCCTTGTGACCATTAGAGACAAAAAGTACTTTGCCATGCTTGACACTGGTTGCTCTCAAAACAGTATAGCTATCACATTGATTACAAATCAATGTGTTTACCCTTTACAAGAACAAATTACTTTACTTGCGGTAACATTTGTGTTAGCATCACCCAAATTTGAAACCAGTATTAATTTAGGTATACCAGGGCGCACTTACCCATAAAACATTTAAATGGTAGATAATCTACAACAGGACTTGATTTTAGGCATTTATTTTATTACCAAATATGATGTTAATCCAATTTTGAAAGTAGATATTACGCTTATCCATGGCAATGATTCTAACAAATTGGTACAGGTACCCCTACATTCAAAGACCTTGTCAGAAGATACCGCTTATGACCGTCGAACATTCCTTGCATGCTTAAGACAGTTTTGAATCAGAACAAAGTAAATCACCACACATAAATAAAAAGTTATCTGATAAGCAAAGAGCCGCAATCACTCGCATTATTGCTTCTCATAAGGATGACGCCGGCTAGCAGTCAGCAGCGTTAAGCCCATGACGGCGCTCACCACTAACATGACACGTGGTCATGCACATGCGCAAAGAGGCTCCAATTTGAACATTCCCATAACGGAATATTAATTGCAGTGTAAAATGTGTCTTTTGTTTCCTTTTCAGGTTTTTCAAGTGTATAAAATGTTTAAAATGTATGTTTAAAATTATTGCACAATGTTTGGTTAGGAATTCCAAATGTGCACTGCACGAAGATTAAGAACATAACTATTCTTGTGTGAACGCCATCATAAAAAGACATTAAAAGAATATAGAAAATTAATAAGAAAAATCTAAAATGTAAAACAAAATTTAAATTATTTTTGTGCCACTTGTTTTAAAAGGTAAAAGTTTTACTCTGCATGCATAGCCCTTCCGCTTATGTGAACCCCGTAGGCAGCCATGGTAGATCCATGAGACGCTTGCCTCAGGGCAGTCACTGTAGGAGGTCTGGCGAGGTAAGACGCTGTCACGTACGCACTGCAAACCTTTTGCACTGATGTAGATTACCATTGTTCATTTTTAGTATACCGGTTAACCTTTGCTTGCATACGTTTTGCCAGATATTTTCACCAGCATTATGCTTCTGCTTAATCTAATAATTTGCGCCCTTGTGACTTTTTGAAAGGTAAATGAGGAGAAGGGAGGAAAGATGTCTGAGAGACCCCGCGGCCCGAGTAACTTTGAATCAGGCACCATCCACCTATGTTAAAGGCATTTCAGTTCAATTTCTGTATAATTGCTGCGTGCAATATTAACGGCTTTAATTCTATGTATGTATTTTAGGGTATTTTTCACGTTTAATTGTTTTACGGCCACATCATTTGCAAGTACGTGGCTCATAGCCGCCAAGTCAATATCTGCGCCATCCAAGCGCTTTGAGGGCTTATTTCTGTAATATCATATGCGCCATAATTTATTTCAAAGTTCTATGAAATTTTTATTCAGGGTTCCGCATAATTTTCATGTAATTGATGCTTTGTATGTTTGACCATGCTGTCATTTCAGTGTTTGATTTTTTTGCCACCCGGCATGTTACAAGTCCAAAACCAAGTCAATCTGCAAGGGAATAATTTTCTCAATAGAAATAATAATTTGTTTGACCAGGATTTGCCATTTTTATGGAGAAATACTGAAATTTCACATGCACCACGTGCTCCGCTTCAACACTTACCAGTGGCATCCGCACCATCTAATCTTGCTTTCAAGCGCTGGCGTATTTATTGTGACCATTCATGTTGTGTCACATCATATTTCAAGTGTATTTATGTAATTTATGTAAAGTGTATGGCGATATTATTTCCGTCTTAGCCGGCTATGTGTATAAGCCGCCACCACACTTAACCACGTGCTGGAAGACGCACCCCGACGAGTTTGCGCTAGTGATGCCAAATAATCACATGTTAACAGCCCATTCATTTCACCATTCTCTGTGCCCTGTCTTCAGGAAAAATTGTCAGTCCACCCTAGCGGCTGTCGACCTCTTTCCATGTGAAGATTGTGTTTTCTAACACCACAGAGAAGTCATCCATCTAGGAGTGCGCTAGACTAACTGCAGGCTGGGGAGCACCCAAACGGAGTTAGCTACACACGTTCGAGTGTAATTCATAAACTTAAAATCCTGGCACGTCTTTTGTATGAGTGGTAAAAATAAAAGAAAGTATACCAGTGCATCAAGTATTTCTTTATAGTGACAGCAACCTCCTGCCATTGTTTTCAGTGGTAAAAGTTTAGTAATGATGTTTAGTAATGCAAAGTGTTTTGTAAGTATGTTCGGGTGAGATGGACACACAGAAGCCACAGCATCCCTGAGAACCCTGAGTTTCAATAGTGTAGTGACTGGGAAACACTGCTGGTGCTCACCTACAGTAAGTTTACTGTGTCACCGTTCATCTCGTGTCTCACCAGACGGTGTCAATTGGCGTTCCCAAGTGGGGCCAGTGTGTTCATCCACGTCAACCACGAGAAAATGGCGGACACCACACCTGATCATACGCGAGAAGGCCTCAAGACTTCCGTGTCGCAACCGCAACATCTGCAATACCCACGAACGAGAGCGTGAACTACCTGGAGATGCCGATCGACCGATGCGTGCATTGCGGAAGGGTAAGTGAGATAAATTTGTTTGACGAGAACTTGTGGAATCAACTGTTATGCCAATGCACATCTGACACCGTATCCACGCCGTCAGAACCACGCCTGTGCGTGTGCACTGGATGTGACGGGGTGGGAAAGAAGTGGACACAGTGCCAGCAGTGCAAACGGGACTTACATTTGCGATGCATAGGGCCTGATGAGTATGTAACCTTCCACGATGGTGTCGTAAACTGTGTCGAGTGCCGAATGACCAACTGTGCTGAGATCACGCCACCAAAAACACTAGAGGTAAAGCCCATGCTGCCGCCAGTAGCTGTTACGTACATGCCACAGGGCTTTACAGGAAACTATAGAAATGTCCTTTTGCCAACTTTTGCGGGACACGATTCAGAAGACCCGGGTACTTTTCTTGTGATCTGCGAGGAGAAACTCCACCGACATTGCGTACAATGGGATGATTGGACTGAGGTCACTGCCAACAGACTAAGGGGAACCGCTGCCACGTGGTGGAAACTAGTCCACTATTACTGGGTCACCTGGGAGGAATTCTGTGAACACTTGCTGGGCAGGTTTGATAAGGATGGCGATGCCATACAAGCGCAGGCCACACATTATCATGAACAACAGTGCGACAGAGAGGGCATTGAAGAGTTCATACAAAGGAACTGGGTCTGTATAAACGCTTACATCTGGGACAAGCCACTTGCGGAGTACCGAGATTATTGTGGCATTGTCAACACCGGATATTAGGTTGTACCTGCGGTAAGCAACATGTATACGTGTGGAACAGTTCACGAGAGAGGCGTGCCTTTACAAGAGAGATGTGCGTGTGGGACAGGACTACCAATCCTCGAGGCAAAATCACTGCACATCTACACCTGCAATGATGCCCGTATGTAACGTGACCAACGCTGTCATTCACACCAGTGCGAACCAACCGTGGTAAGGGTCAAACTTTCGCAAAAATAACCATGAGAACATGTCGGGAAATTGAATAGGGAGGTTGGCGAAACAGCACCTGCACCAATCTCACCGCCCGAGCGTAGGAATCCGCCTAATGAAGGTGCCAAAGTGTTTCAGGTTAGTGACAGTACTGTATGTGAATTAAGGGTCAAGGTAGAACTCGAGGCTAAAAATGTGATCTCCGTAATTAACACTGCCGTAAAGCTATAATTTTGTACATGAGGGCCTAATCCAGGCGATAACTACAAGAGTGCCGCCACAACGCCTGCAATTTGCCACCACTAATCAACAAGGTGAGGCAAAAAGCATAATGCACGTAACGGTAGGAATATCGGAGCTCCGTACCACATGTGATGTTTACGTTGGGACTTGTGCAAGGAGATGACTCTGGGATTGCAGTGGCTAATTGACAACCAAGCCGTAATTGAACCACATCTCGACCGTCTGCAAGTGGGGATACGTGGAAGGTGGACACTGTACGCCGTGGAAGCAACGCCGCCGACTACAACAGCTGCCGGGCCGCTTGCTGAGTTTGCGCACGAGGTGCCCCAACAACATCAACAACGTCTGCAACATCTGCTGGACCAGTATACCAGTGTGTTCCAGACTGATGGGAAGCTGCAGCGCACCGACGTCATCGAGCCAGGCATCATTACGATGCTCGAGGACCCGGTGTACTTCAAGCTACGAGACCCACGAATTTTCCTCCGGTGCGTCATCAATCACCAGGTATGTGAGATGCTCATTGATAATTTGATTGAACCCCCGCAAATTCTCTACAACTCAGGCATTACACCTTGCCCCTAAAAAGGATGGTGAATGGAGGTTTTGTGTTGATTTTTGTCTGCTGAATAAAGTAACCGTAAACATGAAACCTCCAGTAATCAATATAAAAGACACTTTGTCAACACTAGAGACAGGTACTTTATTCACCTCACTAGATCTCAAGTCCGGATATTGGCAAGTGCCTACCCACCCCCAGGAAACAAAAAAATTAGCTTTCACCACGCCAGATGGGAAGCCATGCTTCCTTTGCCCCCAACTGCTGGACCAAGAACACATATGGGCAGAGCCCGCCAGAGTAATGTTGAGTTGCTCGCATCCTCTTGGCCTTCGAGGGAGGGGTCGTTTGACAGCGGCTAACAGCCAGCAGCATTAAACCCATGACGGCACTTACCACTCACATGACACTCAGGCATGCACGTGCGCAAAGAGGCTCCAATTTGAACTTTCCCAGAACTGAATATTAATTGCAGTGTAAAATGTGTCTTTTGTTTCCTTTTCAGGTTTTTCAAGTGTATAAAATGTATGTTTAAAATTATTGTACAATGTATGGTTATGAATTCATTGTTTGATGTTCTGGCCATCCGTCATGTTACAAGCATCCGTCATACAAAGGTTTGATGAAAACAAACCGCTTGTATTATAGCTTGCGATGCGAGTAATGATGCAGTCGGCGGAGCACTCCTACAAGAAGACCTGCACTGTAAACAACACTACATAATTGCCTTTGCATCAAAACAGCTCTCAGTTCAGGAATAGCGCTGGAATACCACCGAGAGGTAACTTTGTGCTATTAGATACCTTTGCAGTCATTTCAGGCAATATTTTATGGTCGGCACTTTAAGATCAAAATAGACCACACCAGTCTCACGTATCTCCGATCCATGGCAGAACATAATATAATAATTCAGAAAATGGGTATAGCGCTCAGTGAGTACGTCTTCGAACCTATTATTGTTAAAGGTAAACTAAACACCCTCCCCGATGCACTGAGCAGATGTACTACCATCCCCAAAGTGTGAACACACACAGTCACCGTCAACGCCAATCCCTACTAAGTTAAAGAACACATGTTGACGTTCACTTCGCTTTACACAGTGTTAGCAGAAGCCATTTTCCAAGACACCAACAAAACAGATGAGATTAGGGAAAGTATTATCAAATACACAATCAACCATTGGGAGGATATTATGCATTATCTTAAATCACAGTACCAATCTCAGGATAGAAACCAACTAGCTAAGGTATTGGCGAATGAAGACATCTTTCCCATGCACGCCTTATGGAAGATTATTACCAGTTTATATCAAGTGAATGTGCACAAATCAATGAAAATAGCACCCCTATGTTGGAAACAACCTGTATTGACCGTGTATTAAAATGTAAGATACTTATTGTCAGATAAGTTACATTTTTTGCATGTATACACACATGACCAGGAATGTGTAAAAATTGAAGATGATTCAATTTTCCATTTATGTCCACTTGTAAATTTCTCTCCATTTGTTGGTGAATATAAAAACGATCCCCATATAAAGCAGCTAAAACTAGCCCTAGTTGATCCAGAACAAGCAGATCACAAATACCATAGGTTAAATCAACGGTATGGGATAACAGCGAACGGCGAAACTTTTTGAAAGTAAATACACCCCAGTGTCTCTTTAAGCTTACTCTTGTCCCAAAAGTGTATGTTAAAGAAATTATTCAGGCCCATCATGACATGATATTTGGAGGTGGCCATTTTGGCAGATTTAAAACACTACAAAAAATGAAACAAACCTATTACTGGGATACCATGCAGGCAGACATTAAAGATTATGTGAAATCATGCCCCACTTGCAAGAAAACCAAAGCCAATAATGATAAGTCTATGGGGAAAATGACTTCTATACCTCTGCAGCAGCTGTTAACAACTTGGGCCTTAGATGCGAAAGGACCCCTCCCCAATATTATGCGTAAAAACATATGCATTCTTGTCATGATGGCATACACGACTCAATATGTTGTAGCGAAGGCAGTACATACAATTGATGCCGTCACGTATTGCAATTCAGTTGTCTTCAACAGATATTGACGGATAGAGGAACCAGCTTCCAAAACAATCTTATAAGTCAACTCCTTAAATTGCTTAGAATAAAGAAACTCACGACCACCTTCTATAGTAAAATGGGCTTGTAGAATATTCAAATTGTATAACTGGTGAACAGCTCACGGCATGCGCAAACACAGATCAGACCAACTGGGACTTATACGTTGAGTTCATTATGTTTAATTATAATACTAGCATTAATACTATGACTAAGTTCATCCTCTTCTACCTATTACATGGTAATATGGTGAGCATAACTTCAAGCTGGCAGTTAGGAGTAACACTATAGTTCAAGACCCCATTGCCCCATCATTCAGTAATTAAATTACGTACTGGCAAGGTTAGGCGAAGCATGTTATTTGTAACAGATTCAACAGTAAATGCTTTGTAGAGAAACTATTATATGAATCACTGAGTACTTGTACCAGACTGACTTATTGTATCACGCCTTGTAAATGTTATTGATGTTCAATAAATAGTAACGTAGAAAGAATCTTGGAGTTATTAGTGAACTGTTAGAGCTAAGTTCGACCCCCTATATGAGCGTATCCCCTTCTCTATTTGGTACTCAATGATTAAGGAGCTTCAATACTGTGATTAGTTAGGAGAAAGGGGACACGTTACAGTGTACTAAGACTTTCCTTTGACGTCACCACGTACCTGAAACCTGGTGTACGTGAGTGGTACGGACCGGCCGCGCGCTGACCACCATACCCCACCAGGTCAGGTCTACCGGGATAATGCCAAATAAACCATTCGGGCGCGTGGGTTTGCAATCATCCGTGAGTGTGACCATGGATTCTCTAGTTGAAATTTGGGACATGGATGAGATATGTGCATCGTGTGGGAAAGCCATTTCACTGGATCCATACACCAAATACAACCTGCAGGCGAACATCTGCCATTGCAGACCTGAGAGGAAGAATGTTTTGTTAGCACCCACTATAGCATCCACAAGCAGGGCAGTACATTGTTCACACACTGGATGTGAATATTGTGGCAATGACACCATATTGATCTCGTCAGGTGAGACACAAGATGAACGATGACACAAATACTTACTGGTAATTTGGTCGCCAGAAGTGCTCCCCAATCACTGCAATATTGAGACTCAGAGTTCTCAGGGATATTGTGGGTTCTGTGTGTCTGTCTCACCCGTGCATACTTACAAACATGTTGGCAATACTAAACTTTTAATAAAATCACTGAAATAAACAATGGATAAAACATATATGGCTAGGACACTGTCACTACTGCATAAAAGAATTGAGTTCACTGAAGACTTGTTTTTACTGATATTGTTTAAATACATCAACGTGCCAATGAAATTGTTATCTCGGTCATGACTAGCTAATTCCGCTTGGGTGCTTCCAAACGCGTAATTAATCTAGCGCACGCCTAAATGGATGATCTCACCGAGGTGTGTGAAAGCACAGCCTTCACAAGGGAAGAGGGCTGACAGCAGCTAGGGTGGACTGACGGTTTTTCCCTGAAGACAGGACACGGTGAATTACAAATGAATACCCTTAATACACATTAACACAAGTGATTAATCAGCATCACTAAAGCAAACTCATAGAGGCTCACCCTCCAGCATGTGGTTAGTGTGGTGACGGCTTATACACAGAGCCGGCTAGGATGGGAGTAATTGCACAGTACACTAATTACACAATTACATAGACATTTGAATGAGATATGAAATAAGATGGGACATGAGATGAATATTCATAATAAACACACACATGTGAAAAAAAGCTTAGGTGGCGCAAATGCCGCTGGATGAAGTTCGTAACGGACCACATGGTGCAGGTGAAATTGCAATATTTCTGCATGGAAACGGCAAGCTAAATTCGATTAGCGTTGTTACAGGCTTGTAACATGCCTGATGGCGGTGAAATCAAACATTACTGTGACTGTGTGGTCAAGTACAAAAAGCATCAATTTACGTGGAAAATTCATTGAACTCTGAATAAAACTGACATAAAACCCTGAAATAAATTATTGCACATACAATGTCATATAAATAAGCTCTTAAAACGCAATGATGGCGTATACAAAGACTGGGCTTCAATCGGCCACGTGGTTATACGTGATGATCCCGTAACATATTCAAAAATGAAAATTACCCTTAAATACATACAGAAAAACAAAGCTCTTAAAATTGTGTGTAGCAATTATGCAGACGTTACACTGAAATGACATAAACATAAGCAGATGGCGTCTGATTCAAAATGTGCGGGTCGCATGACCTCTCCTACATCTTTTTCCTCCTCCTCGATTAAGTTAAAAATGCCACAAGGGCGTAAGAATTAGTAAAGCGGAAGCATAATGCTGGGAAAAATGTCTGGCAAAAACGTACACAAGCAAGGATTAACCAGTAAACTAAATTTACTATGGAAACCTACATCAGTGAACAAAAGTTGTAGTGCGCACATGACAGTGTCTTACCTTGCCAGCTCTCCTCGACAGACTGTGCAGATACAAGCATCGCACGGACCTATCATGGCTGCCTATGGGTTTCACATAAGCGGAAGTGCTATGCACGCCGAGTCAAATTTGTTATATTGAAAATAAAATGGCACAAATTAAATTAAATATTGTTTTATATTTCTATATTTTTGTTATGAATTTCAATAATATTTTAATGTATCTTTGTGATCGCATTCATGCCAGAATATTAAGTGTTCTTAATCTCGGCGCCGCAGGCACTTTGAATATTCATAACCAAACAATTAAAATTAGTACTAGTACTTTAAAACATTTTAAGACATATTGAACACTGTAAAGATAACATAACACATTCTACCCTGAAATTAACATTTATACGAAAGTTCAAATTATATGCCTCTTTGCGCACGTGCACGGCACGTGACACGTGAGATGCCGTAATGGGCTCTAGCGCCGCTGGCTGTTAGCCAGCATCAATCTGTTGTGAAATTTACCAAGTGGGAATGCTTTTCACTTGCTTGTCTGCTGAGGAATGGCCAACAGTCTGTCGAGATGTCTTCCAATGTCAAAACTGTACAACACCTACGGGAACGCAGCCGACGATGACAACCAACCTGGACCAGCATAGCTGATTGCGCCAAATATATTTTTACCAACTTTAGAACGCCAATTAAGAGAGTGCTAAGCTAGAGTGTGCAGAGGGAAGGGCCATACCATTATTGTGTGTAACCTGTGTAACAATCAGTATCATCCTAAATGCATGTCAGACGGTAATTGGAATAGCTTCCATGAAGGGACTTTTCGTTGTGAAGAATGTGTACCACTCAGCAGCCACAACAACACACACCTGGATATAAAAACGTCAACAGTGACGGACAGCTACCGCAAAGGAGGGTATGGCACGAGTGCCGACCATGTGTGACACCCACCCAGATGCCCTGACAGATACATAACCGAGATCAGGCACCCACAAGACGTCAAGAGCTGCACACAACCACTACACCATCATGCTTCTGAACGCTCCCGATATTCGTCAGCACAGGAACGGAGGATTCCAAGGCCTTCTTAGCAGAGTGCACCGGCAGGCTGCAGAGATACGGGATCAGCATGGAAGAATGGCCTAACGCAATCGGAGTTCAACTAACAGGTAACACAACAGAGTGGTGGCGCTTGGTAACAGAGTACAACATGTCTTGGATGCAGTTTGCCATGAAATTAACAATCCGTTACGCCAGTATGTACAACACGTTGAAGCAACAACTGTTGCTGTTCACGGAGGAGCAGATGCAAGGTGAGAATCTGGAGACATTTCTGAGCAGGAAAATCAGCCTCACCAACCGATATTACCAACATCTACTGCCTGAAGACGTTTGATTTAGAAGCTTGAGGCTTGTTTCTTTGGACAGTGAAGATTTTAAATTAGATATCATCACATTTAAATATCGTGTAACTGCGACTGGAAAGCAATTAATGCCATGGAGTATCCTAAGTTAGAGTATGTGTCTGGCAATTAAGAATGTTTGAAATATTGGAATGAGGTCGACGTGAAGAGGATGTCCTCCTAAAGTCGCTCGTGAGACATCTTATTACCAAAATGATGATGTCTGCACTACGTGTGACACGTAGGAGGATATTACTCTTTACCAGTGACTTTGATGTTTCCTGTTGACGTCAACGTCCACGCCAACTACAGCACGGTAACTTGGAATAATTCATTCTTATATTGCTGCAAGAGAGGAATATTTGAAGAACCCTATTAAAACCCAGTGGTCCTGGTATAGACCGAGTTAAGTTGAGAAATAATCAGAGTAGCCAACTGGAAGTACATCTCCCTTAGACAAATTATAAATTCACACTTATGTGCAAAACTAGAGAGGTGGTCAATGCCTATTATATCAATTTAAGGACGGTATATATTTATTTGTTTTGCTAAAATGAATCATTGTTAAATTAATTAAATTGGTCATTATTAAAATAATTTACATTCTATGTGTTGCTTTTCTGCGTATATTTTTTTATCTTATATAAAAGATACATATATCTGTACATACGTGTGTACAATTTATGAAAACCATAACATTTTTTTTGTATTATGTATTTGATTACAATTTATTGTGCAGAACAGAAATTGGCACCAATACATGAATCTCTGTAAGAGACATTTGAGCGCCCTGGAACAGAAATCGTCGCCCAATACGCGAGGCAAATTTTTTTTTAAAAGTATATGTGTGAGTGCAAGCAGTAGGTTTCCAACAGTGAAAGAATTATAAGAATCGACCCTGTAGTTTCTGAGATTAGCTGTTATATACAAACAAACAAACAAACAAACTCACATTACCGGTACCTCTTTATAATAGTAGTATAAATGTGTATTATGTACACAGATTGTATTAATGTTATTATTTTACATCTAGCATTTGTATTTTAAGGTAACCTTGCTGTTTTATTAAGGCCTATATGTATATGTTAATAAGTTGTAATATTGATGAGTTTTATATCCCACGACTTTGTCGTATAAGGGATCCATGGAACAAACAGGAATAAATAAATAAAATATATATAGGGTCGCACACATTTCAATTTTTTGTTTCATAATTTTGTAAAATTTTTGGGGATCTTGGCCATTCTGTTGCATGTAAGAGGACGTAGGCCTATAACTCCCCTTCCCCTTTTTTTTTTCGAGAAGTTCTGAGAATTTTTTCACATTTTTTAAATTTTTACACAAAATTTTCCTTGATCTTCATTACCTTCCCATATCTAAACATTTCCAAATTTAGGCAGAATACATGAACAAATTCAAGCATAAATGAATCGGCAACTTCCATAAAGCAAAAAAATTACTATTAAAAATTGTTTACACCAATACAGTTTTTTTCTTATCATTGTAATGCCAAAGAACAAAAAACAAAAATAAAATATTGTTATTCTCATCATAAATCTTTATGACTATTAAATACGTCCAAAATGGTTCGCAACAACTGTGATGGATTCCAATATGACTTCATCTCCTTTATACATATTTAATGTCAATACAGTAAATGGTTTCTGGTAAATAAAACAAAATCCTATTTTAGTTATTCACACTCTTTGCATTACATTAGTTATCTGTTATGATACAGTTTTATACTTATTTATGTGTATGCAGAAGTGGGAAAAGGAAAAGAAAAAAAAAAGGGGGGGGGGGGAACTTGCAGGCGGGCATTGACAAGATATAATTGTGAACCAGGAAAAATAAAATTAAAGATGAATGTAAGAAAAACTAAGGTAGTGAGGTTCACAAGGAAGAAGGTGATAAACAGGGACATGTGCAGATGGGAATGGGGGGGAGGGGGGGGACAAGAGATAGTAGAAGCAGCAGAATATAAGTATTTAGGGATTGTACTGCAGGGAGACCTCAGGAGGAAAAAAAACATATAGAGAGGGTGATTGCAAAGGGAACAAGGGCTATGGGTATGTTGGGAAGGGTGCTGAATGGAGTCAGCTGTGAGGTGAAGGAGAAGGCGTATGGCACAATGGTACGGCCAATGTTAGAATATGCTGCAGCAGTATGTGACCCGTCTGTGGAGGTGGAGGTGCGAGAACTGGAAAAGGTGCAGAGAAAAGCAACAAGATGGATGAAGGGTAGGTGGAGAAGGCAGCAGCAAGATGGTGAGGAAGAAGGGAACTATAGGCCATCAGTGATGAGAAATGGGGTGGATCTCATTGAAGGTCAGGAGGAAAGTTGAACAGTTAGTCAGGATGTACAGGATGGTGAATGAAGATGGAGGATGGAGAGGGCTACACTGCAAGCTAAGTAAGGGGGTGTTTAGAGGAAGAGGAAACAACAGTGAGAAGCTTCAGAGGGTGTGGAGGAGAACGGAGCGGGGTAGGCAGTCCATGCTTGTGAGGTCTGTGAGGGAGTGGAATGTGTTGAGGGAGGAATTGGTATCTGTGAGTGAGATTGGTAAGTTCAGGAAGGGAGTGGAAAAGGAGTTGGTTGGGTGAACAAGAGGTGAAAGAGCTCGCCACCAGGCGGTAGCCTAATTGTGAGTGTATGTGTTTATTTATTTTTTATTTAAATGAGGTGGCATAAAACACTCTTACCATCTTGCACACAAAGGTGGTCGCCAGGCGAGGGGGGCAGCTCCCCTGGTTGGTGCTCCGGACTCTTCTCATCTAGAGGCACCGAGTCGTAGTATGGTTCATCCTCTGCCCTGCCCTCCAACAACTCTTCAGGGGGGCGTGTCCTGTTCTCCGCTTCGTCCTCAGGAGTCATCACCCTGTCCTCTGCCTTGACCTCATTAGGTATCATCCTATCCTCAGCCTTGCCGCCAGGTGACGGCGGCCTGTCTTCCGCCTCCCCCTCGGGGGGCGGAGCCCTGCCCCCCTTACCGTGCAGCCCATTCACCTCGATGACGGTGACGTAGTTGGAGGCGGGACCGGGCGCAGTCCCCTCATCGCGGTGCCGCTCCACGTCAGCCAGCAGCCTTTCCAGGTACTCCACGTAGAACTGTTCCTTGTCCAGTTCCTCCCGCAGCACGGCCGCACGCTGGCGGTGCTTGGACAGGTTGGCGCGCACGTCCTGCTCCCAGGCGGCCGGCAGCTCGCTGCCCGGGAACCGCTGCGCCCAGACGGCGCGGAAGTCGCCAAACACACTCATCACCCGGCCATCCGCCCTACGATCCTCCGCTCCGTGTCGCGAGCTCACCTCGACTCCATCACAACATCAACTCGTGCAGCACCAACCGCGCAACTCAAACTTCTCTTTCGACAAAGGGTAGAGTGAATTGGTGTTCTCTTCTCTGTGCTGTCAAGCTAATTTTCACTACTTCATTCTTTATGCCATTTCACGAATTTTTTTAAGGAAAAAAATTCATATGATTTTGTTCTAGTTTCATATTCTATGGCAGGCTAAAATCTTTATTGTTTATTTGGCAACAAAAATTTCCGCCGCCAGATAGCACTGTCCTCTTTTAACATCTTTGAAAAACCGAGGTACAAATGTTGCGTACCGATGCAAAAAAAAAAAAAACAGAGAAATCTGCACTCAGGCAAATACCTCGGCACAAGTGCAATTGCTCTCGCTGAGCATGCGCAGTCGATACATGTAGCTAACTAACAACATGGCTATAATTGAGGAGGTTGCTGCAATAAAGGCTTTTGCACCCATGGGACTTTTATGGGGAGAATACAGAAATGAATTCTACATACTTTAATCTCTACGGCTACAAAGTTTCATCCAGAAATTTTAAATAGTTTTGTTGGTATGAAACATTTTGGGTGTTGATGTTATGAGCCCTTTTTGAAGAGAACAATATTTTAATTGTTGGAAAAGGTAAATAGTGTATTTTGTTCTTATGTGTGAGTTAACAGTTGGATTTAAAATGGTGAAAGTATGTTAAGAAAACGACAGACTACTCTGAATTCAGTGAAAAAAAGGAGCAGATGCAGATGAACTAATCGAAGATGTGTATGATGATAAAAGTAATGAACATATGGAATGACTATATGACCATTGATAGACTATTGGATTTCATGAAAATCATTTTTTGCCAGAAAAAATTGTTAATTGACGTGTCACTAGTTTAGTGTTTTCCTTGGTATTTTAATAAATTCTTGTTATGTTATCTCTATGTCTTTAATTATGTGGAATATTAATACTTAACAGAAATATTAACAATAAACTACTTTATTACTTTACCTTCTGTTAAGGATTTGTTTCTACTATTTAATTTCATAGGACCTTTTCCTAGAAAATATTACTTTCATAGGCCCTTTTTGCAGAGAACATTAAAATTAGGTCCTATCCAAAAAGGGCCTGTAACATGCCTTTCTATTATTCAATGTTGAAGCTTATTTCAGTCGGACATTGATAAAATATTTATATGGTAATTTGCAGCAAACATTAACAAATTATGTACATATGTGTATATAAGGAGTTACTGTCACTACGAAAACTATGCACTGTGATATATCAAAACATGATTTTGGCATATGGACCCTTTTTGCAGCAACCTTCTCAATTTTAAATTTTCAAAAAAATACGTGAAGGTTAAATGTTGTCGGTGGAAAAATGTGTAAATTACTCAATTAGAGTGATTTCAACAATAAATTGAAGTGGGTAGAATGGAGAATGTTTGTTTTCTGAAGGTGCTTCTAACTTTTTTTTTTTGGTGACTCAACCATATATTGTTTCCTTTTAACTTATTACAACAACAAATAGTTGCACATTAGCAAATTCTCTTGTAAATACTTTGGTCATAAAAGATTTCATCATTCATAAAAGTTCAATTACTTAAGAAGGTTGAATGCAACAAAAAGGGAGGTGCCTCTTACATGATATATTAACTTTAACTGGAAATCACATAATTTCAATTTTATTTACTTATCCTGTTTTCTGCTTTTGGTTAATAATAAAAATTAATAAATAATAAATTATCTTGCTATCAAAAAATTACCATGTTGAAGTAATTTAAATATATATATCATTATGAATTTAAAAGTAATGACTTGGAAAGCCTAGTTCATATATGCATTTTTAGTCCTGTCCCGAACACAGTAAACGAAACATCTTTTACCACCGCAAGTAGCAGAAGCGGGACTCAGTCACCGCAGCATGGAGAATTCTCAGCTATGATCGTGAGAGGCGGAAGTCGACGAAACCAAGGAAAAATTTGGAATCAAACTCTGGGACAAAATCTCAAATCAAGCTGTAGGATTCTGGGACCCTCTGTAGAAAAATTTAGTTTCGGAGATTAACTACCGATCCTATGCATGCAAATGACGGTTACAAAAAAAAAAGGAACCAAACTTACCCTAACTGGGAGGGTGAAAAAGGTACTAGCCGAAAAACATAGTCGCGTAGTCGCTTGCAGTTACATCACCAAAACAAAAAACACATTCTATACTACTGCTAATCGATATCACAGACAAACTTCTACATTGTAAGTAAGTAAACAAAGTCTCAACGGACTACATCCTTCGTCGAGAAGTCAGAAGGCTGGAGCTCAGAAAGACATGTATCACTTGCTGGCAACGGGAGGAGGAATCCCATGCGCTCGTAGCGTCGGATGCGACGAAACACAGCATGCGCTAGTGTCGTGGCCATTGCAGACCAAACTACTTAGTGCCAGGCGCACCACTAGGATGCGCTGGGATGAACAAAAGGCACTTTCAGTGTGTCAGTTAGGACGCTTTACAATTGTAGTACATCGTACAAAAGTAAAAGACAGCATAAAATTACTCTGTGGGGCGCTAAGGACTGCAGAGTGGATGCAGTCCTAAATGAAATGTAGAGAAGTGGCTGAAAGCAATGAGCACAGCAACTGTACTCTGATAACAGATGTGACGAAAAGTGTGGACGGCTGAAGCGGTAGTCAGATAACAGGCATGAGAAGCAGCCCACTCTGACACCAGCGCTGTTCGTGCGACCACCATCTTGCTAGCCTGATCAAGCTCCTGAAGATAGCCAAGTGAAAAACTAACTTGAAAACATCAAAAGAAAACTTATATGCCAGTTATGCTCAATTCAATAACTAAAACTGCCAAAACACGTACTAACTAACTTTATCTCTACCAAAATAAAAATGCAAAATACTTAAAAAATTTCCAAAAAAAAAAAAAACAAAAAAAAAATTTAAGTGCCTTATAAAACAGCATGAACTCCCGCCTCCAAAGTGGACACTAGGTCTCTTATTTCAAAGAAACTATTTTCATCCAGATGCATCTTATCATACAATTAAGTTGTACCTGCATGCACTTGGCCTAGGCTCGTGAAGAACAAAGTAAAAACAAAACACTAACATTATATACTTAAAACCTCAAACAACAATAGAGCACAACTATAATACACACAATGAAATTTCATGTGAAACATGAACATCAAAACACATACAAGATATATTACGCTGTATAGACAATGAACATCTTAGCCTAAAGTATGCTCTAGAGTCTTTACATTAAGTACTGTACGTCAATATTTTTACAACAATTGTACCCTCACATAACAAAACAGTGTGCACACTAACTTGAATCTATTGCCTAGGATTTCTCATACAAATGGCTGAAAACATTCCAGCCTCCAGAAAGAGGAATGACCCTTTTACTTTTTAGGTTAACCTCTCAAATTCATACTTAAATTCAACAACACCACTGTTCACCCCTGAACTTGCTGAGATAACATGCCATTAAATGGCCTACTATGCACTAACCTATACGAGGTTAGAACAACTCATCTTCAACTGTGAAATGTGGGCCCTGGTCACAAATTTACCATTACTTGGTTCACTAAGTGCTACTGTCACAGGAGTAAGATATCTCTGGATTTGGTATGGACATTTACAACGATAACTGAGCTTGGATGATTTTTTGACCACGCCCTGCTCAGTGGATGTGCTTTATACATAACAAAATCTCCCACTTGGAATCGGTTTACTCGATGGTCCTTATCGTACCTTTTCTTTGACTTTAGGCGTGCCAGGTTTAAGTTCTTCTTAGCTCGTTCCCAAATCTCCCTGATATCCTTCAGATCGTCAGATAAAAGTTCGTCTAGAGACCAAAGATTAGAAAGAGGGCTGTTCAGTTTATATGTGATCGTGAGTTCATAGGGAGTGCATTTATGTCCCTAATGGTATGTGTAGTTGGATGCCATTTGCAGCCATTCCACATTCTGATCCCATTTATCCTCACTGTTCCCATGGAAAGCAATGAGAGCACAGCAGAGATTCCTATTGAATCTCTCCGAATGGGAAGGTTGTGGATAATACTGTGTGGTGGTGATATGCTGAACCTCATGACTGAAACACAGGTTCCTGAATGACCTGGACTTAAACTGCGGATCATTATCAGACATAATAACAGGAGTAATTCCTGAAATTTTGAAAATGTAATTCTTTAAAGCTTCTATTGTGGTATTTGAAGTAGCCTTTCTCAATGGAATTAACCACATGAATTTCGTGAAGGCATCTATACATACAAACAAAATAATATTTCCTAATTTGGAACGGGAAAAAGGTCCAACGAAATCTACAAAAATCTTCTGTAAGGAACGTTCAGCAATGTCCAAAGAAAATAACTCTAAATGTGTATCCTGTGCAGGTTTACTTGAATCACAAGGTTTACACATTTTTACTCTGTTTTAAATATGTTGATACATGCCTTTCCAAATAAATGAAACCGTTTATTGTAAAAAGTGACCCTAGCGCCATACATAACCATTCTGAGTTAAGTGTGGTTACATGAACTAGAAGGGAAGATCTACATTTTAGTGTTAAAACAATCCCGAATACACTGGAAGAACACTATGTAAAGAAGTAACACATACTTTGATTCAGTGCAAACAGGGACGCATGTCCTGCACTTGGGTACCTTTTAACACTATACCATTGATAACCATGTTAGGCAAACATTCTACACTACACTAATGGTAGCCATGTCAGACAAGCAGTCTTCAAATGTTAATGAAACAGCTGATAGATACACGAAGTTTGGTTCTGAGCAAACAGTGGACTGTTTTCATAAGTGTAAAGTTGTGGTAAAAGAACATTAAGTGTGTTAAATATGAGTGGTACGGGCACAGAAATGTCACCAAAAAAGTGGAGGAAAGGAATACGTGACCCAGACAGTTATCAACGAAATATTATTAAGAAAGCCAGAAATGCAGGGAAAGGTTACATTGTCCATGGAGGAAAAAGCAACGAGCTCGAGTTATTCAAGAACCATGCAAGTTAGTGAAACAAAGTTTTGAATGCTATGGATAAGTATGCAGAACCAGTATTGTAAATTAATATTGTTGAAGATGTAAACATTTGCCTAAAGGAATTTTTAGGTTATTTTATAGCACACATGCTATTAAACCAGATAATTTATGTTTCGTTCTAAGTTGCCTGTCCTCTACTGTTAAATGTTAACATGTTTCACATTATGAAACATAAGAGTTGGTAAATTAATATTGTATGTTTATTTAATCAGGTGTACCAAGAAATGCTTCAACCGGTTTGATGAGATTGACCGAGCTGCAGTGTTTGAAGTTTTGTCCACAATGAACACAAAGTATGAGCAAAATCTACATCTGTAGAGAATAATAGAAATTAGATATGTGAAATACCACAGGAAGAAGACAGAATATTCTGTTGAAAAACTGAGGACATTCAAAAACCATGTCCTTCTCAAGTACAAAAATTGAGGTATGTAGGGATGCTTTCTTCCGATTGTATGACGTAACTGATAAAAGGGTAAGGCGTATTCGCAAATTACTTGTGGAAGGAAAGTCACCACGCGATAAGCACTGCAAACACCCTTGTGGGTTCAAAAAAGGTGGAGATGAACTTCTTCAGATTCATCAACACATTGCCTCATTCCCAGTTAAGGAAGCACATTACATATCACGCAGTTACAAATATCTCTCTGCAGAACTGTCGGTTACAAAAATGTACAGCATTTTCACTATGTCTATCATGAATGAGAAGCCCACAAGTGGCCTAATGATGTAGCCTCGATGTTATTGGACTATATCGAGCAGAACATCCCTCCTTCGGTCAAAGAACTTCATTTGTTTGCAGATAACTGTCCAGGACAGAATAAAAGCCACATGCTTGTAAGATTCTGCCTCACACTTGTTGATACACGTAGATTTCAAATTGTGAAACAGTATTTTCCTATACGAGGACACTCGTACCTCCCTTGTGACAGGAAGTTCAGCGTCATTAAATGCCCGATTAGAAGATGTGACTGGATATACACACTAAAGAATATCTGTGAACTTATCTGCAATTCATCCAGCAAGTCACCCAATACTGTCACTCTGCTCAATGAACATCAAAACCTGGTGATCCTAGATTTTAAAAAGTGGTTGATACTGTACTACAAACGAAGTGTAGTATCACTGGAAACCAGGAGACATGATCACGAATCAATAGAGGTTTTCTACTTTTCTAAATACCATTACTTTGAGTACTCTTTGGAGAAGAAAGGTGTTGTGAAAGCCAGTGAATGGTTACGTGGTCTTGTCTCCCATACGTTTATGCTGGGAAAGACTCCCGATGTCAGTTTGTCATCCATTCCTGCATGTACAACTCGACGAGTACCTATCGAAAAACCAAAGGTAGAGGACTTGAAAATGGTATGCTGTTATATACCAGAGGAGTGCAGGGATTTCTACAAAAGGTTAACAATGTGGCCAACAGTTGCTGCAGATGACACAGACGATGAATAAAGAACCCTGATGGACTGTTTGTGCGGATGATGGAGTCACCTAATGATTTTGTTATTTTTATCATGAAAACAGGTGTAACATGTTAACATGTTATCGTTGTGTTTATTATGTATTTGTACCTCAATTGCAACTTATATTATGTAAATATACTATTACTGTGACAAGTTACATCGGAGAATTTTATTTCACATACCAACTGTTGTAAAAAGATACCCGAATTCAACACAAATAATTAATTTTTCCTATTTATATTACGCAATTTGTAACCCTGAAAAGACTATACATCATCAACATATACAAATGAGAAGTAACCACAAAATTTTCGTTTATCACAGCCCAACAGTTTCATTCCAGATTACTTTCTTTGATTTTACTCCATAAATGGCACTCAAGCCCCTTTTTACAATAAGTGGTTCAAATGTATTCCTGATTGCGTTGATCGTTTTATAGATTCCTAAATGGGCTCCTAATGGGGATGAATGGAAATACTGGAGTACTATGTCAAGTAAGTTCTGAGGGAAAATAATTTTATACTGGTTAGACAAATGAGATTTACAATGCAAAACACCCTTGAACATTTTATACTGTTTTGGTGAAGTACCCTTCTGAACTTCCTCAATCACTTCACTGATAAAAGGGTTTACCTTCTGATGGGTCTCAGTATCCTTGAAGGCTAAAGGAAAATCTGTTAACAAGGCACTACAAATGTTCGTTTCCTGTTTAGATGAGGTTTCCTCAGGGTAGTTCTCGAACATCCGAGACAAACATTCACAACAATAGTCTGTGATTCCAAAGACAATTGCCAAATACTCTGAAGATTTATTTTCCTGGTGGGTTAGGGTCTGGGAAGCAAATTCAATAGGCTGCCTCTGCCCATCGATTTCCTGAGACAACACAGCACCCAGTGCGTTACTTGAGGCATCTGTTTGCAGAATGAAGGTTTTCGAAAAATCAACTGTTCTAAGTACCGGGGGACTAGAATTGCTTGTTTCAGAAACTCAAATGCTTCTTGTTGCTCTTTACCCAAGTCAAATTTTGTTCCCTTCTTCCTAAGTGAATTTAGTAGCGCCGCATGTTCAGCAAATTTGAGAATTTAAAATAGAAATTTCCAATGCCTATGAAATGGGAAATTCCTTTTGCATCCTTGGGTGGTGGGAAGTTTGTGATGGATTTGGTTCTGTCCGAATCTATATACACACACCCTTTTATGAAACTAAATTACCCAGTACATGTTTTGATTCCTTGTTTAGGGGAATTTGATGGTAAGTAGAATTTAAATCAAAAACACTCAAATATTTGGCTTTACTGGACCTATGGAATGCTGAATTTAAATTTGGCAATGGAATACTGTCTATGTCTGTTTGTTTAGGAGTCAGTAATCTACGACTAGACAATGATCGTTTCTTTTGGAAACCAAAAAGACTGGAGAATTGAAAGAGGATTTGGATGGTTCAATTACTTTATTATCTAGCAATTCTTAAATTTTATTTCTCATGATTTGCATCTTTGGGGGTGCCAAATCATATGGATGATGTCTTACTGGTTTGGAATCTAGTGGCTTGATATAATATTCAATCAGATTTGTGCGGCTGCCTAATTTTGAGGTTAAGACACTATAAAATCAGCACACAATTCTCTTATGATTTTTTGCTTCTCTTCATCAAGATGATCCAATACAAGGGTATCCCAATTATTATTAATTTCAGATACCTGCTCTCTTTCATCGGGTTGACTAGCATTAACAAATGGAATTACGACTTGCTTATTAAATTTGAACATATTGCGTCTGGCTTGTATGTCAATTAACATTCCTGTTTTTGAGATCAAATCTGATCCCAAAAGGAGATCAGTAGCAATTGAGTAACATACTATAAATGGAAAAAAAACCCATGAAAACAAGTCAATTTTAATGTTTACCATGGCCACGAAACTGACTGGCAAAGGTTGGTCTGAAGATGTAACACATTTGATGCTTACTGGTTGTGTACCTTTAACATAACCCTTTTTGTCTAGTTCCTTAAAGAGTGAAGTAGTAAGAACACTGCATACAGAACCTGTATCAATAAGACCTTCAATCTCAAATAGGCCAAATAGTGCAGCAATAAAAGTGATGTGTGGCGCACTGGCGTCAGTTAGGAATGGCCATGGACGGCCACACTTGGGCAAGCCACTTGACGTGCGGCATGCTTGACCATGGGGGGAATGAAGTACGGTGGATAGGAAATGCTATTTGCCAGGGTTAAGGGCGCCAGCCCGTGGTGCGAGCATGGTTATACTTTCAAGAGAATCTTCCTCTCAGGTTGTGATCGCCAACGACCATAGGCCTGCCCCTATGTCCACGTCTTGATGGATGTTGAAATTCTTTTCTGCCAGCCGTAAACTTAACTCTAATCGCCTCATCTAGTCAGGGATGTCAGCCCCCCTGATATGCCAGCTCACTCCCGAAGGGTTATTTTGGTTACCCAATGCCATTATTAAAAACATGTGGTCAAAACACAGTACGAAAAAGGTTAAGTAATCGATAGGTGTTTAATCTTAATAAAATGTTCGAATCTCACCAGTACGTATTTATTACAAGTTCTTCCCCATCGGAGCACTGAAGTTTACATACAGCCGTTTTAACCAGATGAGCTCTTACACACTTACACAGATGAAAATGGCCATAGTGCCTATGAACTTAAGTGCTATAGTACGCCTCGGTCGTGTAAAAGGCGAATCGAGGGTGAGAGTCCGTGTACACCAAGTGAGCAATAAACAAAAGGTTCTGGTAGACTAGCATGAATTAAGCAGAATTACATGATGGTTAATTAACAAAGATGAAGTGCCCAGAGCACCATGGCACAGTAGTACTCTCACGAGATCTAAGACGCTAATACTTTCTTGTTTGGCGCAGAGGCCGCTGACGGGCCGACGCTCCTGCCCAAACATCACATAACATAATTTTACATAAAGTGAAATAAAATGAATGAAACGAAATGGGCTCTACAATGTCGATGAGATGTACATATTATTAAACTCTTAACAACAAAACATAAAAGCACATGTTAATACACACGTTCGACCAGACAGCATTGCCATGGTAAACTAACCTCCACATTGACACGTAAAATAAACAATAATATGTTTATAGGGTCTGTCTCCAGTCAAGTTTATTATGCCTATATGATTTATGTTCGTGGCAAAACATGTGAGTTCATATTAATTGGCATAAAGACACTTCAGAAATACTTTTACCATTTTATAGTGGCTATTAACCACGTGGCCGTGTCCACTGGTCCACTTAGATGCGTCGCTTTTGAACGTGGAAGGAAAGTCCAGTATTTCAATGCTGCCAGTACTGGTCTAATACACTTTAAAATATAGAATACAGAAGAATGTTTTGAAATGCATTAAAAGTTACATTAATAATTATTATTAATATAATAGAGGCATTTACGTGTTACAATAGCCTCGTTTACGGCCATTCAAGTAAATCCATAAAATTGCACCTCTAGCGCATGAGCTATCAACAACATAATATTTACGTACATACAGGATTGCACTCAATACACTACAACAATAATAATAAAAAATAAAGAGACCATTTGTCTCGTACTTACGTGACATGGGTAACATGGGAAAATTAAACACTGACATAATATATGGCACTACATAAACATTGACCCACAAAATGTAAATACTAAAAGTAAACAAAAGCACGTGGCACTCGGCCTGACATATGGACACTGACATTCGTACAAGTATGTACGTGGTTGCATGGTAACCTAACTTCACATATTTGTGCACACTGATGGACAATATGGAACACTAACATTTGTGGCATTGTAGGATGATGACGTACACATACAAAAATAAATACACACTCCCAAACATCTGACATAACACTAATTACATCTTCTACATGCCATTGCACTTGACACATAACACGCAAATGGCACTGGTTCGTCGACTCAGGTGCTCCACTGTGATGTTGTGTTGCATTCTTGATGTCTCTACTGGCACGACGTGGTGAATGGCCTGAAGACTAGGTGCTGTCGAAGTCAAAGGTAAAAATGGTTTGGTAAGTGGTTCAATGTTGTGAAATTCTCTCTTTTTTCGATGCCCAATTTTCTGGCATTTATTACAATTTTTAGCACTGAAACAATATTCCCTAAATTATCCTCAACAGAATTTTTTATAATACACAGATTGTACATTGGTGTTCACTTTCTTTGATTTCGCGCCTTTTTTTTTCTAATACTTTCTTTGGAATCTTTTGTTTTTTGGGTGGCCTAGACCTTCTTTGCTGAGGTTTAGACCACCGCTCTACTTGTTTTTTTGACTCTGTTTCTTTTTTAATTTTTCTTGCAATTTCGAACACTGGCTTGCAATGTGACCTGGTTCCTTACAGTTATAGCATATGTTACTTGGTTACCTAGTAGTGTTTGCTGGGTTGTTAGGCTTATTCCTGATATTAGCACTAGTGGAGTTCTTGACCTTTCCCCTATCTTTTTGGCTGGCTTTTTTTTTTTCTCGAATAGGGCTGGAGGTTTTCTGTAATGAAAAAAGGCGTTTTCCCTTTATTAATCTGCGAATAGTACATTACTTGAATTTACACGAAATGTATCAAGATCTGCAAAAGTGTGTGGTCTGCAAGAGAATACCGCGCATGAGTGCTCAGTGGGGTTCAATCCATCTACAATAGTGGAAACAATTTCTACCTCCGAAACTGGTAAACGCAACACTACAGCTGCCTCTTTGATGTCTGAAATGTAGTTGGCCAAGGGCTCATTAGGTAACTGTAATCTGTTGAACCAATCTAGCATAATATTTACCAACATTCGAGCTGGAATGAATTAATCCAGGATGTCCTGGTGATATTGTTCAAAACTAAAATTGTTTGTGATTGCTAAGGTGGTTCTGTCACTTAAGAGGGAATGGTTAAAAGGAAAAATAATTTCTAACAGTTGGCTATCAGGTATGTTAACTTTATGTTTGATTCTAATCAGCTCAGTTAAAAACTTTAGCAATCTGTGAATATTCAGCCCATCAGTAAAGGGTGGAAAAGTTTCCCGTATGCAGAAAATGGCGAAGGAGCTTGGGGGTGACTAGTGTGGGTGAGAGAATGTTGGAGGGGTAGGTGGTGGAATGTGTTGAGTTGGGGTGATTTGTGTAAGCCTGAAGTTGCCTGAGTACCAAAAGTCTGGGTGTGAATACGTGACTGTTGTGTGGGAAAAGGGGTTGGGGGTTGTTGTGGGTTGACAGGAAGTGGTGTTGGCTGGAAGGCCTGTTGCGAAAGAAGCGTTGACACTGCGGGATGGTGTATAATTTGGGAACCCTGTAATGTGTAGTTGAGAGAATAGGGAAGGGGTTGGTACTGTGGATGAAGAGGGAGTGGGGTTTTGATTGGGCTTGTTCAGGTTTAGAAACTGTGAGATTCTGAATTTGCTGTGTGGTCTCCTGGATGTTTACAGAGGAATGAAGTGTGGTTGGGTGTGGCATGCTGGTGAGAGGTGTAGATGAAATGTATGAAATGTCAGTAGTGTTTACTGTGGTGGATACTACCACCGTTGAGGTTAGGTCCTCCTGACTAACCTGTGTACTGGTTTGCAGTCCAGCAGTAACTGCAAATGATGATGAGGTGTGGATGGGGATGATGGGAATTAATTAGCCTGAAGTGGGGACCTCTGTAATGGGAGGAGATGTGGGTGTAATGGGTGTTGACGTGGTGGAAGAGTTGGATATGTCAGTTTCTACACCTAAAATGTGCACACGTAAACTTTTTTCAGTGTATGTAGGAAATGGCCAAGATAAAAGAGACGTTTGTGTTTGTTTTGCTAATTATTCTACCTGCTCTTTTATGTTTTCCACATGTGTTGTTACCGTTTGTAAAAATTTATTCACTTCCCCATAATATGTGAAGTGCATCTGGCCCTGACCTAACAACTGTAATACTGTTAGGCAGTGTGTGACATGTGTAAGTCTGGTTAAACATCTGAGTAAATCTGCTTGTTATGTGCTGCCTTGCAATGTGACAGCTGTCTCATTAAGGTCTGCTACTTTTTTTGGAACAGATACTAAATTCTTCCAACCAATCTATATCTTTAACATACTCCACATATGACAGTATGCCATCCTTAATTGCAACACTGACCTTTTTGCATAGTTGTTGTCTGTCTCTTAAATAATCTGTGTTACGAGACTTTAACTCGTATGCCAGCTCGTCCTTGAGCATATGCTCTGGAATAACACAACTGTCCGTGTTTATAAATTTACTTAAAATTAACCTCTCGACACAAAACACAGTACACCTGAGCTAACTAATTACTTAAAATACCACTAATTATTTCAGTGCAAGAATGCACTTAAATTCTCACCAAGGCCAAGTGCCTGTCGCATGAAACTAAAGCACATGAAATATGTATTTCGTCAATAAGGCAAGAAATTACACAGTCTAATATGCGCAAAAAATATTTACCTCTGCACGATGGCCGTGCACAACAGCTACTGGGATACTCAAACAGAACAGCACCAACAAAAACAATTCGTCTTACTACATAATTAAAATATTTAACACTGCAAGAAAAACAGTTACTTAAAATAAAAACAAGATTGCATTACCTTTTGAAGCGGACAAAAATGCCAGGACAACGGACCAATTATTGCAGATATGAGTTTACAAATGATCGCACTATGCAATGTGTAATTAAAAGTGTAACTTATAGTTTTCTGTCACCAAGTCGTTAACTATGCCTTGTAAAAGAGCATTTATTTTAAATCATGCTAACATTTCACGTGTCAAATCGCGTGTAAAGTCGCGATTTGCCCTTGTCACTGGGTAAAACACACAGATGATCTGCTACCATATCAAGTTTGAAGTGAAACATACTGTAAATGCGGGAAGTAGTACAATTAATGCTGACAATAACAAAAAATCTGCAACTTATTGTTAAATAAAAATATATTATGTTATGCCGAGGATCAATATATAAAATAAAGCAAACAAGGCATATATTATTAGGCTCCCTACTCTTCCTAGTTTATATAAATGACCTTCCATGTATCTAAACCTCAGAAACTACTCCAATTTTATTTGCAGATGATACTAGCATTTTAGTTCAGGCGTTTTTTTTTTGTGTTCAGGTGTGTATGGCACTGTGTAATCAAGAATTACGCCTTTCTTTCTACAAAAATAAATCAATTCTAGTGCAACATACTCTCCTCTGTGGTCACATCTTAGCTTTGATACAAACTGCCCAAACATATTGCCTGTCATACTATAATAATCTTGAAAACATTCTGTAACTTCACCTTTTGACTTGGTCAGGTACACCATTGTAAAATGTAAGAAAATATTTATGACTCTCATTTGTAGTAGGTGAAATTGGACCACACGCATCTGAATTAACTATACCTAACATGCTGTTACTTTTTGTTCTGTTACCAAATGGCAACCTTGTTAGCTTTCCATTTACACACTCCTCACAGAATTCGACTTTGTTCATATTTAACCTCTTGTTTATCCCTTCCACCATGTTTTGACTCACCAATTTTTTTAAATTTCAGAATAGCTTAGGTGACCTAACCTTCTGTGTCATAGCTTATTTTCTTCTCACTCTACTTAAGTCATACAACTTTCAGCTGAATTTACATAAATTTTTTAAGTCATATAAATTATTTCTAATACCCTCTCCATTTTTGTGTCCCTGAAGGTACAATTGTACCTTGCCATTCTGAAAAACAAACTTAATATTAGCATTTTCTAAACATTTCACTGATAAGTTTTTTCTTAGGCTTGGTACATAAAATACATTTTTTACATTACATTCAGTTCTTTTACCCTCTACTTCCAAAAATCCATTAATATTTCCTACACCTGTTGCCTCAATCACACTATTGTGTTTAGCCACTGCTATATTATTAACAGCCTCTTTCAATTCTACAAACTCAGAAAATATACTTCTGTCATTCAACCCTGCCATATGATTTGTACACCCTGAATCTACACAGAAACTCACAACAGCATTTTTGCTAATACTATCATTGTCTGCTTCTGTTTCACTTATGAAACAAATTTTGCTACAATTAGGGTGACTAGTTTGACATTCACTTTGAGTGTCCATGTCAACATAATTGCTTTTTGGCTCACCCAATGTTGAGTAATGTTGAGAATGATTTTCCTGACGACCAACTGCTTGGAAATGTCCGCTATGGCGAACATTTCCATAATACCTTCCAGGTCGATGATATCCATGAAATCCCTCTTTGTAACCCTGCTGAGTTGCACCTCTTAAGCTGTTCCTGGGTAGCTGCTTACAGTTTCAACGAATACATCCCTTCTTGCCGCACTCATAACATACACTTTGTGTTGCTGATGAGAATGCTGATGGCACCACTGCATTTCGTTCTTCAGTTTTAGTAGATTTGCACTTACGTTTTTCTTCTTCTGCTCGCAGCTTACTATTCGCAAATTCAAGCATTAATGTTTCTGGTGGCATATTTTCAATGACTGTAACCACTACATCAAATGACTTGGATAAACTTAAAAATAAATGGTATATAGGGTCATTATCGTTAAATTATGGACCAGTAGATTTTAACTGCCTTACCACTTCATCAAACTGCCTCAGGAAACTAGCTACACTTTCTCCTTCATTTAGCATCATTGACTGTTACTTCTTCTTTAAATACAATTACCCAGGCAATCCCTTCTTCTCGTACAGATTTTCCAGGCATTTTTTACGTTTGGTATGCACTTACCTTATCCCACAAATTTTATAATTGAGAATCATGAATGCATTGAACAATTAAGTTTCTAGCCCGATTTTTTTTTCTGGTCTGACTCACATGTCGGTTTTCCATCTTCAATTTCAACATATTCCTTGTTAACACACTCAGCAACATCATTTTCCGCAAGTAACATATGCATTCTGAACTTCAAATTGTAGTATTTCGAGCAATTTAGTGGCTCTACCATATAACCAACTTTATGTTGAATGGCCATTTTCATTCATCTCTGAATACCCACTTAGCACAAAAATTACTAACTCTTACATCTTGCCATCAATTATCTTCACAAATACCTTGGCCATTCCGTGCATTGATATTTCACATGTACAGCTTTTCTTCAAAGCTTTCGTCATGTTCTTGTGCATTGTGCTCTGGGCCCATAACCTGTTGCTTTTAAACACAGCCAAAGCAATAAATACTCACTCCTAAGTTATGGTTTAATGAATTTTTTATTTTCTTGATCTTCCTTTTATTTACATAGAACACACTAGACTTAAACAGCAATATTGACAACCTTTTATCTGCAATAACAATACACAAAACCTTTCCACCATCTCCTTTGTTTGCCTATCAACAGGAACAGGAAGGGATCATAGACATGTTTAACAAACATTACACTTTTGGCGACCTTTATAACTTAACATATTTTACCTAAACTAAGTTCAGCATGTTTCTCCCTGTGTGATGTTGTAGAGGCCTTGAACAAAAATACAGCAAAATGGTATATTTTGCATATTTTCATTCCATCATGTGTTATGGTATAACTTTTTGGGGTAATTCCACTGACAGTAAAAAAAGTGTTTCACATGCAAAAGAGAGTTATAAGAATAATCAATGGCAAAAGAAAGTCAGACTAATGTACAACTCTTTTCAAGATATTGGAGGAGGATTTGTAAAATTTTGAGGAAAAGATGTGATGCCCTTTTTATGCCCTGTTCCACCATCGTGGTTCGAAACTCGATCCTAGGTCGGATGTAAGATTTTCACAGAAAACTGTTGCACCCGCTTCAAAAGGCCGGTTTCACCAAGCGAGATAATACTAGTTTATCGAGATCAACTAACAAAAAATCTCGATTGTCTGTATTTTGCGTTTCACCAGACACATTAATCTCGATTTTCTCTGAATATCGCGATTAAATATTAACCCGCCGATTTTGATGGTTTAAGTAACATTACCGTAATTAAGCTGTAAAACATAAACAAATATTTTGGGAAGGTGACGAAAGGGCAAAGTTATTTCATCGAGAATAAAAAAAATGGTTCAAGCAATGTCTAATTTAATTTTTGAAGAGGAAAGTGATGAGAGTTTTATTGTTTGTTGTCCACGATGTTTACGTGAAACACACGTTAGGTTAAAGTGCACTTTTGCCTTACGTCAAACACACACAATTGTCAAACAGACTATTTGTTTTATTATCTTCCTTTACGACAACGTTTCTGCATTAAGATTAGGTATACACGTAAAATAAACAAGTTACTTTTGTAGGCCTAATTCAAATCGAGAATGCGACAGGACACCAGTAATTATTTAATTAAAAAAATCTTTGAATATACTCAAAAACAGATGTGAACTAAACCACAACAGATAACACATTAGTTACTAAGTTCTATCTTTAGTTTTAGTATCTACAAAGTTAAGAGCTATGTTTGAAGCTTCTCCTGTTTAGTTCTTTCTTGTTCCTGTTGTAATTTTAGTAGGACGAATCTCTTTCATTGCCTCGTTTTCTTTAGTTGCAAAATTTTTGCACTCTCAATACAACTCGATTTTCGCTATATTCCGGACACTTACTTCAGTTTTTTTTTTATAGTGCATTGCTGGTCGTCGTTTAGTACACCAGGAAGATGTTGCCATAAAGTTCAGTTCCTCACATGGCTGGCAGAGACTGTCCTCCAACCATCGGCTCCACTCGAGACATAGCCACTGTTTCGCTTAATTTTGTTGTGTCACAGCATATTTTCAAGTTATTGAAATGTTCTGTAACTAATTCTAACAAACTGTATATGTTAATGGGATGAAAAAGTTCGGTTTCACTGTTTCCTTACGACCACAATACATCCCTGACTTGCCATACTTTCTCAAAATGATTCCTCTATATCAGCTCCAAGCAAAATCTCTAATGTTTACAAAGAGAAAATCGCTATTAAGTCAGAATATCGAGATAATTTTAAGAATATATTCTGTACTGAGATTAAAAGTGGTAAAAAATGCTGAACATTATCGAGATTAAAATCGAAGTTAAACCTCTCATCTGGATAAAATTATCTTCATATTCTGAAAAGATAATCTTCATTGGTGAAACCGGCCCTAACATATTTCGTTGCACCAATCGAGTTCAAGGCCCTACACAACGACAATATGAGGCCATCAGAATGAACTGTTTTGAGATAAACAAGGTTTTGCTTAAGCTTCTACTTCTACTAAATCTGGTAGTATGCCAATAATGTTTGGAAGTAAAATTATAAGCAGTTGATATAAGGTAATAACTAACCAGACTGTTTTATAATGAGGTAAACATACATACACCACTGTTATTCTGAACTTTCTATTAGAATAAATTACAATAATGACATACTTCAGAATTTTCTATGTAATTATTATAAAATACTTGACACTGGTTTTCTAAAAAAATCTTAAATTTCTTAATCAGCAGTTGATATAAGGTAATAACAAAGAAGAGCATGGGTCAAAGAACATACACAACTGTCATTCTGAACTTTTTATTAAAAGAATTGACACCAGTTACTTTCTTCAGATTTACCTATGTGATTAATATGAAATACGAGACTTTCATAATTTAAAAGACACAATAAATGAGTAAAATATCTAGTATTTTTCAGTTTCCAAAATTCAAATTCAAAACTCACTGTGGCCGTGGTTACATGAGTGCAGTTAAACACATTTAGCTAAATACATTCGGTAGCCATGTCTGAACAAGTTAAAAAACAGAAAATGTTTATGCGGTTTCACACCCAAAGCAGAATTATATCAATAGAAATTCTAACCTCAACAAACATGGAAGTATAAATGTATGATATTTAATTATAATAGCCTCGAATATTTATCGCTATTGATATTGTAAAATGTTATAAAACCTACACTTTGACTGTAATGGCATAATGGGTGGGTATTCGTATATTCAGCCTTAAATTTAAGTTAATTCAACAAGAGCATGAATTCCCTTCAAATATATCAATATTTTTTACACTGCTTGTTTACTTCGAAGCAGCAAATATGCTGTTGAAGTCGTCTGCAAGGATATTACTATCTGCCGCCATACTGGATGCAAACAACTCGTTGCTTGGCAGTTGCTATTGAAGAAGTACAGCGAAATGGCTATTACTAAATTTGCGTAGTTTAATTTGAAATTTTTCAACCAAGCATGAATCTGTTATTACTTGTGGTGCTTTAATGGCACACATTTTAATTATTTGGTGCGTTTTTTTTCTCCTGAGAATTTAATTTAAACACAAAGCTGCAGTCTCAAATTCGTGTACCTATCTTGTATAAGAGTTACCATGCAAAAACAATGCCGGAGAAACACATTATTAACAGTAAATTTAATGCACTAGTTTCATAATAGGCTGTGGCTGTAGGAACTAACCCATTAAGTACCAACTGACAATTTGATGCCCTCTTCTTTAAAATATCACAACAATTTTTGTATCTCTTTCCAACGCTCTGCCGCGCTGCTTTGTGAGTGGGACAGATTGACACTACAAGTTGCAGCATTTGCTGCATATGCGTTATCTCTGTTGGCCTGATGGAAATACTTTGTATACAAGATGTCTTCCAAGCCAACACACACTCTACGAAAACAGTATTTGCTACGTAATTGTAATTATTCTGAAATTCATTTATTCTTAAATTAAGAGTAGAGTACTAGGAATACATGTGAACAAATATTTTCATGATATTTAAATCAATTGTCAAGGACAACAGTTTTGAGACTTAGTGATCTATGGAACCAGTTATTTATCTTCTATTGTATTCGCCGAGTGTATGTTGTCTTAGGCTAGGACTTCTATGGTGATAGAAGCAATGTTATGATAAGTGGAAGTTTTTTATTGTGTATGTATAAAAAGTTGTTGAAGGAATTTTAGTAATGTAGGTCTTCAGCAATTCTATAAAATAAATGGAATGAGAACAGAATATTGGTAATTTCCTGTGGTACTCAACATATGGTAACCCCTGACATGATTTAACGGTAGATGTGTATTAAGGTAAACTGTATAATTTCCATTGTATCGCTGAAAGTTACGAAAACGAGTGTACGCCTCCTTTACCAAATGTTATAATTCACTTACTGGTCTGTTATCAAATGATTCTACAGAAAGAGAAGTCAAAACAAAAGTCGTTACTTTGGAAAGATTAGGCGGAGAACTGTTTTCTTTAGACGAGGAAATTTCTGTGGACATGCTACAAGTTGGCAATCAAACTGAAGCAGACTATGAAGAAGAGTACATGAGTGTTCAGCAATACAAGGAGAAACTAGATACTGCCAGAGTAGAAGTAGAATTGTTTCTGTGCAAACTAAATTCTCGTAATCCAGTTTTATTAATGAGTTCATCAAACTTCATGGAAGAAGCTAAAGTTACCTAAGATAGAATTTAAGAAATGTATGGCTGATGTCAAAGATTGGTTAAGTTTCTGGATCCAGTTGAAGCTCATTGATGAAGATAAGGAGATAGAAGCCTAAGATAAATTCCAATATCTCATACAAGCCACTTTAGAAGGAATGAGGTCAAGAGAAATTGTGGAAGGTTTTCCCCCCTACAGCAGAAAATTATTCTAAAGTGATAGTGTGTTTAAAGGACATATTTGATCGTGAAGAACATCTTATTGGATTTTATGTAAGAGAACTGTTGAGGTTAGTAATTGAGAATGCTAGAAATAGCTGGAAAAGGGTAGACTCTGTTCATCTGCATAACAAGTTGGAGTCGCATCTAAGATCACTAGAGTCAATCGGAATGATATCAGATAAATATGTAGCTGTGTTATTTCCCTTGGTAGAATCATGCATTCCAGAAGACTTATTGAGAGTTTCGCTGAGGAATCCGCTAAACAATTGTTGTGAAGATGATGAGGATAATGCTCATAGCAAGAAGTTAAAACAGTTACTGTCTTTCTTGAAGGGTGAAGTGAAAGGAAAAGAATGTATTTGTTTAGCAAAAACTGGATTTCCGAAATATGAAGGAGTCGATGGCTATGGAAGGGGAAAAAGGACTCGAGAAATATAGCCACAGCAAGTGAACTGTTTTCTGGAGAAGTTACAAACAAATATAAGTTGAACAGTGTGTTCTGTGAAAAGACATATGCTTCCAGGCACAAAAGATGTCACTTGGAAAGAAACAAGAGATTTCTAAAAATTCAAGAAGATGTTTTATCTGCTTTAAACCAGGACACCGGACAAGGGAACGCAATACCAGTGTGAGATGTCTACTTTGTGCTAAGAGGCACTGGGCTGTGTGTCCAGATTTCTCACCAAAACAAGGTAAACTAAACATTAATGAAGTAAAAGCGTCTGGAGATGAAAAGGGGAGTTCTACTCTATCAAGTCAGTGCCAGAAGGAAAGTGTTTTGCTTCAAACTTTACAGGTCAAGCTTGCAACGTCTAACAAGACAAAGGTTGTTAGTGCAATCATTGAATGTGGTTCACAAATATCGTACATTCAAGCAGATACAGCAAAAGAAATGTGCTATACAGCAATAAGATCTAAATGTCTTGCACATGCTTTGTTTGGTGGAACCACATCACAGAGTATGAAACACAAATGTTACAATATCTTAGTGAACAATTTAAGGGAAAACTACTCCTGTAACATTGAATTGCTGGAACAACCAGTCATCTGTGGAAACATAACCATAATTAGCAAGTCTAGCCCACATGTAAGAGAGTTGAAGATGAAGAATATTAACCTCACTGATGTCGGAGAAGATGAACCACCGATAGAACTTCGTCTAGGAGCTGATTTTGCTGGGGCATTGTATTCAGTCAAGAGCATTAATTTATGATCTGGACTCATGGGTAATGATGAGAAGAATTTATGGTGGGTTGATTAAAATAGAATAGTTGGTCGATGTTGACAACCCTACTGACTCATATGCCTGTGGATACTTGAAATCTTAGGAATTTAAGATCCAAAGAAGATATAAAACGAAGTGAAGAAGAGGTCAATGTTTTGGACCATTTCAGAAGAAACCTCAAGGTAAACTCCGAGGGACAGTTTGAAGTTAAACTTCCGTGGAAGGAAAAGCAGGATGATTTACCTGCCAACAAGTATATTACAGAGAAAAAATTAAACTGCACTACAGCAAGATTAATTAACACATTCAAATTCAAAGACTATGATGCAGTATTGCAATGTTGGAGGCAATAAGGCATAATTGAAGAAGTACGAGAAGACAAGGTTAATGCCCCTTATTGCCACCATTTACCCCACAGGGCTGTCTTCAGGGATAGTGAAACTACACCAGTTAGACCAATTTTCGATGCATCATGCAAGTCAAAAGGAACATCATCACTGAACGATTGTTTGGCAAATGGGCCCAATTTGTTAGAGTCAATCCCTACACTGTAGCTCAAATTCGGCTGGAATAAAATTGGGGTTGTTTCAGATATCAAGCAGGCCTTTTTACAAAATTCCATAGCAGAAGCAGATAGAGACTATTTACGTTTCCTGTTGTGGGAGAATCATGATAAGAAGAAGATGAAAGTTTTCAGACCCTGCAGGGTTGTGTTCGGAGTGAAATGTAGTCCATTTCTTCTTGGTGCAGTGCTTAAACACCATCTTACAGAATGTGATTCAGCAGTGGTGTGGAAACTCAAGCATTCATTTTTATGTGGACAATTATGTGATCAGTAGATAGCACTGAAGAGTTACATAAATTTGTAGAAGAATCAAAAGTGTTATTGGGAGATGCAAAATTTGATTTGAGAAATTGGGAATACACCAAAATGGTCGAAAAATTCCTAAACCCCTGTCAGTTTTTGGGTTGAAATGGGATGAACAAGATGATATTCTGTTTAGTGATACACTAGATATTGGTTTCCCATCGGAAGAAGTTATGACACAAAGGAAAGCGTTGTCTGTCTCACAACAAGTTTTTGATCCTATTAGTTTCAGCTCTCCCTTCACTTTGTGTCCCAAAATTTTGCTACAAGAATGTTGGAAGAGTAAGGCCGGTTGAGAAGCAGAAGTACCTGAACATATTGGGAATTTTTTTTTGAAGTGGCTGGATAAATTACCTCGACTGAGTGAAGTGAAAATTCCGAGATATGTGAATCTTCAAAATGCAAAAACTAACGAGTTACGTGTATTTTGTGATGCTTCAAAGGTAGCTTATGCAGCTGTGGTGTTTCTGAGAGGACAAAAGGGAAATGAGATCTGTGTACAATTGCTTTAGAGCAAATCAGGAGTATCTCCTTTGAAAAATCTAATGATATCCAGACTTGAGCTTTCAGCATGCTGTATTGGAGCCTGTATAGCCAGTTCTATAAAGAATACTATTAATGTTGAAATTAGGAATATTTCTGGACAGACTCAACAACTGCACTGTATTGCATTCAGAGTGGAGAATGTTGGGGAACCTTAGTTGGCAACACAGTAAAGGAAATTCTCCTTTTGACTGAACATAATGCTTGGCATCATGTTCCAGGTCAAGAGAGTCCAGTATACTTGCCGTCACATGAATGTTCCATGCGAAAGTTGTTGTCTTCCGGATGGTGGGAAGGGCCTGTTTGTTTGAAGAAGGAAGAAGGTGATTGTCCTCAATCAGACAGTATAGTGAATGAAGAAGTAAATCAAGAAAGAAAGTTGAGTGTAATAAGTACACTATTTGATGTTGCAGATGGAGTTCCTTGGTATTGCACACATTTAAAGGTATTCGAAGATAGTGAGGATGGTTGCATGGATCTTAAGGTTCACGAAAAATGTCAGGCAGGCACATTCAAGAGCCAGTAATGACCTGAGTGTAGAAGAACTGGATCAGGCTGAGAAGCTACTAATGAAAACGGTTCAGCAAGATGTACTCACTGTAAAAAGTTAGGCTGATTTGAAATCTATGAACATTGTAAAGGATGGGCAGCATATTCTCAGAGTTAGAACATAGATAACTGAACATACAGATGAAAAATGTTTTCTACATCCAATGTTGCTCCCAAGCAAACCTAAACTGACTGAACTAATCATCCTAGAATTACATATGTCACTTTTTCATGCTGGAGTTGGAACCATGCTCACAAGCCTCAGAAAAAAATTATGGCTATTGAAAGGGAGGAGAACCGTAAAAAAGGGTTTTTGCATGTTGAATACCTTGCAGAAGACATGGAGCACTGGTAATTTTGAGAGCACCAGTACTACTTCCAGAAGATAGGGCGAGATAAGCTGCTGTCTTTGAGGATACAGGAGTAGATCTCGCTGGACCTTTAGTGTTAAAGGGTGGCAAAAAGGCCTGGATAGTTTTTTGTTCACCTGTACTGTGTATTGTTGCATACATTTGTAATTAGTTGAGTCTTTCTCCACGAAGTTTTTCTTATTTGCACTGGGAAGATTCATATCCCATAGAGGGCATCCCTAGATCATATACAGTGATAAGAGAACCAATTTTGTGGGGGCGAACAATCTTTTGAACAGCATAAACAGAAGCATATTGAAGCTGAGCTGCTGTAACACGAATCCAGTGGAAGTTCAACTCACCGACTGCAGCTTGGTGGGATGGATGGTGGGAGTGGTTGATACAAATGATAAAAAAACTGCTAAGAAGAATTCTTGGATGTGCTGCCCTTCACTTTGAAGAGTTATTGACTGTAATTTGTGAATGCGAAGCAGTTGTCAATTCTAGGCAATTGACTTATGTTTCAGATGACCCTAGAGACTTACAACAACTAACACCAGCAATGTTCCTTCAGGAGACTTGCATAATGGGAGTTTCTGACCTTGACCAACTCGACCAAGTAGATCTGAATAAGAGACGACTTTATCAACAGAAGATAAGGGCAGATTTTAGCAGCAGGTTCAGGGCTGAATACTTAAGCCAACTGTTGCAACATCCAAAGAAAGCTAGACAGCACGAACTGAAGACTGGAGAAATTATTTTGCTGAAAAACGAAAAGCAGGGAAGAATATTTTGGCCTTTAGCAAGAGTTTTTGAAGTATACCATGGTATAGATGGAAATACTAGTGTTGTTAAGGTCAAGATATCCTCTGGAGAACTTGTTAGACCTGTAGAGCGAATTTATCTTCTAGAGATATCTGCACCCGTAGAAGAACTTAAGGCACGTGTGGTATGCCAAGTTGAAAAATGGACTTCCCGGACTATGTCATTTAAGGGATCTACTGTGACTAGACGTGACAGAGTGGTTAAAGTTCCCCAGAAACTGAGAGACTAAAATGATCATTTGTGTTTATCGTTGATTTGTCACATGCTCCCAATGAAGGTGGAAGGATGTTAAGGACAACAGTTTTGAGACGTATTGCTCTATGGAACCAGATTTTCTCTTCTTTCTTGAATTCGCCGAGTATGTTGTCTTAGGCTAGGACTTCTATGATGGTAGAAGCAATGTTATGATAAGTGGGAGTTTTTTACTGTGTGTGTGTAGAACGTTGTTGAAGGAATTTTCATAATTTAGGTTTTCAGCAATTCTATAAAATAAATGGAGTGAGAACAGAATATTTTAGTAATTTTCTGTGGTACTCAACATCAATATTGATTTTGTGGCACACTGAACACAAAGTAGGCAACAAAATGTCCCTTGAGGCTGAGCTCAGACATGTGTGCTGATACTGATATAAATAGTGTATCTCAAAAATAAGTCTCGCCCTTTGTTACCCAGACCAGTAACGTAAATTTTAAGGGCTTATAAACCCCTGGTTAATCACTCTTATGCTCATATGCCCATGATGGCGAAAAAACATTTCAAGAAATTGTATTATTTTTTACCTAATTTGTTTCTATTTTATTCTGAAGGGAAGGATATTATTCTTTTGTTTGGAAAATATTGAATAGAAATAAGAATATATACTAATAGCTTATATTTTATTTACATATTTTTGCCTTTGTTTATTTCAGGCGAGAGTTACTTTCCCTTGCAGAAGCTCTGGACTACTTTGAAAATCTTCCTGATGATGACGAATTGATCACTGGTCTTGGTCTGCTGATGTCACCATATTCCCCCCGGATGATGGAGCATCCGATGACGATTCTGGAGACGAAACAACCCCGATGTTCTACCGCCTAAACAACTTAGCGCTATGGCTGAAATCCATACCACAGATGACAACGAAACAGAAGATTCGCCTATGCTGTCAGATGCCGACGAGCCAGATGACAAGTCAGGTGAGGAACCTTCAGAAAGAAGGAGAAGGGCAATGTTTCATGTGGCACAGTGTAATTTCAGATGGAGTAAGGGAGACTTGCCTGCAGCCCCAACAGTGCCAAGTATGTCACTTATGGCTCATTTTGATGCTGTACATATGTCATCAGTAAATCATCTTTTGGATTTTCCTTGCACTTATTTGGCGAATTAAGTTTTGAATGAGATGGTAAAATAGTCAGTATTATATGCCACCCAGAACAATAATCCAAGCTAGTGTTTGACTATTGAAAAAAAAAAGAAAATTCGTTGGCATTCTTTATCTCAGTGGATATGTCATTCTTCCACGCACAGAATTGTTTTCGGAAACTGCAGACGATGTGTGAAACATCTTTGTTTCAAATGCAATGTATAGGAATAGATTTGAGGAAATAACAAAATTCTTACGTTTTTCCAACAATGAGAAACTTGGTGGCAGGGATCAGATGAGTAAAATCAGACCCCTACTGGATTTACTCAATAATAAATTCATTGCAAATGCTCCTGATTGTAACGATATTTATGTTGATGTTGCTATGATCACCTTATTTCGTTAGACATGGGTGCAAACAATTTTTGTGATTGAAACCTGTAAGGTTTGGCTTCAAGGCTTGGGTTATGGTACAGAGGTCGGGATATTGCCTTGCTGCAGACTTATATCAAGGGAAAAATAGTACGAGGCCTGGTGACCAAGGCCTTGGAGAGTCAGTAGTTCTAACTTTTTGGGACTCTCTAATGACATTGTTCCCAGGGATTCAGTTCTACTTCTACTTCGACAGTTTTTTTTATGAACACTAAGTTCATCTTCTCCTTGGAGAAGTGTCCTTTGCGGACAAGAGGTAATGCAGAAACGTGAAAGGGGATCTTATGAAGAGTATACTGGGGAAAATAAGGGGATTTCAGCTGTGGCATGGAGGGACAACAATGTGGTGTACATACTATCTAATGAACATGGAGTCCAGCCAGTTGAGTATGCTAACTGGTACAGCTTCAAGGAAAAGAAATGATTACAAGTCACACAGCCAAATGTCATTCACAAATATAACGAGTTCATGGTTGGAGTAAATTTGCTCGACAATAACATTTCCAATTACCGCAATGGTATCTGTGAGGGAAAAAATGGTATATTCCAATTGCATTCTGGTTGTCTGAACAAATAAGTAGAATCCTGTTTGTATTAAAACTGTATGGACTAACTTGAAGCTATAAACTTGTATTTATGTTATGTTTATTGAGAAATATTTTTTATTTCTATTAGATTGCAAAAGCATTTGAAATTTTTATACATATTATGGTCCTATAAGGTTATTATATCTGCCTTTTATGTTATTTCAATTACCAAAATCATAAAAAATAATGGAAGAAAATTCTTGTAGTGTTCCTTAAATAAAGTATTTAGACGAGGGTTGCAGCAAAAGCAAATTTAATTATTTTACAGACTACCAATATTCTTATGTCAAGATTTCAAATTGAAAAGGTGCGACTTTTGCTCTAGGGGTAATACATGAATGCTTCACTCCCATTATTTTGTAAACTGTAAGTGGGATCAGAAAACGTACAACTGGAGAAAATATATAAATGGTTATTAAGTTATATATGTAAATCTGAACAAAAATTTTGAAAACGAAAGGTTACGGTCCTTAATGGGTTGACAAGTATTTTTTTAGGTTTGTATTTCAGTTATTCAATTTGTATATAAAATACCAATTTATTTACACCATTACCACCAAACTCCTAAAAGGTTTGTACTATGCCTAATATTTTAATAGTAACCAAGAACTCACTGACGCATGGCTGATGCCGGTAAAGATGGGAACAGATTATTTCTGGAGTTGTGATGGTGAATGGAAAGAAAGAAATATACCCAGGGCGCCAGACGCCGTCAGGCGACATCAAAGATGATGCTGCTTCTCTTAACTTCAGGGTTGTGGGCCGTCGACCCGGGATCAAACTCCTCGCCATGGCTGCTTAATTGTTGTCACCTGCATGTAGATTATCACTCCAGATGAAGGTTGATTCCTAAACGATAGCCCATCGGTCGGCTATGCACCATTTTTTCTGTTGTCGGAAAAACCTCCTAATCATAACATTCACATACGTGGGCTGTCAGGGCCTCCCACGCACCCATGAAGATCGGAACAAGGCTGGTTACAATGAAAATGAGACTTACGTGCTCATTGAGCGGGATTATTAGGGCCTGTCCTTTTAAAAGCTTATGCGGTTGGGAATAAAAAACTGTCTTGAAAACAAGTTATTTATTACATTAGTTACACCTCTTCTCTGAGGGAATTTTACACAAAATACAATCGGATATTTTAACCGACCATGCGGTGAAGCGGAAAATGTCTGATGACAATTAACAATTGCATGCACATTAAACTGCCTGGGGCGATGCTAGTCCAACGGGGAGTGGAGGTGGCTTACTGGGCGATGAGATAGAAAAATGTTCCAATTGATGAAGAAGTCTATTATAATTACATGTTGCGTTGGAAAAAGTTGATGGTCGCCCGGCGTGTGCGGGAAACGCAGAAGCCTAACACACACACACACACACTCTCCACCTCCTTGACTTTCTGCTAGCTGACTGACTCTCCTGCTCGACACGGGGTCTCGGTGCAACTTGCCATCGCATCGGAACAGGACTACTTTCTGAGATGACTTGCAAGATTGAGCCTTGTGATAATGAAAGAAAAAATTAAACACGTGAAAACAATACAGGTATTCATACTACACAAGCACTGGTGAAATGGGATGGACAAAATACTCTGCAGAAGATGAAAATAAATACACATTACCTTGCAAATATGATAAAATATTACAACACCTTCAAAAACAAGCATAAACATTTTAATGAACAAACAACAAAAGTCTTTTAATTAGGCCTGAAAAGTCTCAGTTCCATATGCTGGCCAAATTATTATTCTGCGGCATCTCATATAGCCATGGCAACCACCGACTGCATTTCCACCAGCATGCCCTGCTCCGGTAAAAGAATGCACACTCCACATCCTGTAGAGTGCACAACCCTGCTGCTGGGTGCTGTACAGGCTACGGCCGGTCAAACTATCTTAGGCTGGGGGATGCACAAATGTCAAACACCCAAACCCCTTTTGCCATGTTCGAGACTGTTTGTAGGCCATCGTATGTCACTGGCTGTAGATGAGGGCAGGCCTGCATTACTGCAGGTGGTAATGTCGCTCTTGTGGCCCTGTCCCGCGATGCAATGCCAGCGGTTGCCCCTTCCTCCTAGGCAACTCTGGCTGCCTGGTCTCTTGACATTGTGGTGGCGGGAGTTTCCGCCTGTGTGATCGCCGAAGGCACAGAAAGCTCCCAGACACACTGCACTTGCTATCACCTTCCTTGCTCTTGCTGTCTTCTTGCTGAACTCGCTGCCTCCGGGCACTACATGGCTGAACAGCCCCTCCAACAACACTTGCACTTGCATGAATGTCTGTCCCTTGCTTAATATGTATGTGCACATAATTCCCTTGCTGATGTGCATATTTACTTGCTCCTCTTTTACTTATATCTGCACAGCTCCACCTTGTTCATCATGCTCCCCTTGCATGTGTTCCTTTAGCCGTGTTCCTCTAGCTCATGCTCCTCTTGCATTTGCTCCTCTTGCACTTGCCCTCCAGCACTTGCCATCCTTGTACTTGCTCCTCTTGCATTTGCCTTCCTGCACTTGCCATCCTTGCACTTGCTCCTCTTGCATTTGCCTTCCTGCAATTGTCATTCTTGCACTTGCTCCCCTTTAACTTGCTCTAGAGGCTTTTCGGATTTTCTGCGAGGTGTTTATACACCAGGTGACGCCTGTCTTCTCTCCTCATCTGCACATGCACCTCCTCGAAGTTCGGATGCACCTTCCTGCCCCCTCTACTAGTTTTGGAGCTCGTTAGCATAGTTCTCGCTCAGCGACACCTTTGGTGGTGCATCAACCTCAGTGAGAACGGGCGGGTCCTCTGCGGAACTCTCCCCTGAAGTGCTGCCATACTTCGTGTCTCGTCTCGCCCCTCTTCAGGCTCGACGTGGGGTCGGTACACACCGGGACCTACTTCCATGCTGACGGTCACCTGGTGCCCTCACCCTTCTCCCACTCACCTGTTATGTACATATGGCGTCTCCTACTCACTTATTTGTTTGCTTTTGTACTAATTCTTCCTTCCCTCTCACTTGCTTATTATGTACATTCCCCTTCGACTTGCTTGCTTACTTATGTGCTAATTCCTCCTTTATTGTTTGCTTATTATGTAAAATCTCTTCCGACTTGCTTGCTTATGTGCTAATTCACCTGCTTACTTGCTTGTGACTTACATGCTAATTATCTCCTCCTCACTTGCTTGCAGTTATGTACATTCTCCTCTTGCTTGCTTTGTACATCCTGTACTTATTTGCTACATGACATGTGTACATGACCTCCTTCTCACTTTGTACACCTTGATCTTACTTGCTGATAACGTGTTATGAATGAGAGTATTTTCTGGAGTGACGTGATAAACATCAGATTAACCTGCACAATGTTTATATTTGGTTACCTTTTTGTTACTACTCTAACTCTCTTTCTTGCTTGCTAAATGAACAACACAATGAACTCTTCCACACTTACGAAATGAATGACACATAGGGTTTCCCTCACACTCGCAAAATGATTAATTCATAATTAAAAAAACCTGTTGTTGACGTCATGATTTCCTTGCAGTTAGACGTGTATGGCAGTTAATTTCAAATACTTTCTCGTGCAATTCTCACTATACATTTTATGCACTATAACAGCTAGAACGTTGTTGAAAGTTAAGTTATATGCCAAAGTTAGGTTTTTGTTTACATTTTTATCTTTCATCTCCTGACACCATTTTGCTCAATTTGCATCCCGGCAGGAAGTTTCATGAATTCTCTCTAGAATAATTGTGGTATGCATTAAGTCTTCAAATGTGTCTCATTTAACAAAACAAGTAAAGCTGCTCTAAATTCTGGCCTAGCCGTTTCTGTAATTACTTCTAAAATTTCATCTTCTGGAAGATTCGGATGGAAACATTTGACAAGTTGATTTTTACGTGTTATGAAAGTTGTTAAAGACTCACCTGTTGTGGGCTTTCTAGAGTCAACCTGCTATGGACCTGTACAGATGTGAACACACCTCGAAGCATGTGGGGAATGCACGTCGAAAATCCTCCCACTGAAGTCCGTAGTGGTTGAGAGAGACTCACCAAAAGCACACATCTCAGAGAGCTGCACTCCGACGCAGCTGGCCCATTCATTAAGGCTGATGCCGTATTTTGTGAGACGGGATACACAGTCTTCCACAAAGGCTGCTGTATCTTGCAATGCGGTGCACACAAACATGGGCAAAGTTTAAATTTCGTATGGTGTCTTTGCTACAAACACTACTGGCGGATGTGAGTTGATAGTTCGGCACTATTTCCAGCTAGACCGGTATAGGAAACATGTGTGGTATTGGCAGAAAAAATGGCGCGAGTGGTTGGTACACATGCTGTGTTATTGTTGGGTTAGGTTGGGGAGGCCCGCTTGATTTACACTTGCCATGTCTGCGGCAGAAGAGCTCGACGTCTCGGCTACACTCTGCTCTCCTCCTCTGCCTTGTGCCGCTACAACTGACAAATTGTTAGTTTTCCAAGTACTGTTATCTGTGAAAAATCACTATTCACATTTACTGCCACGTCATTGTCCCATTGTCCCAATAGGTCGAACACCTCATCACATGGGGTGTCTTTTATTTCGGTTTGCGCGCGAACTATGGTCTGAATTAACTTGACATTGTGTGACGATAAACAAACAAATGTGAGTTCTGCAACTGAATTCTATTCTGTGACACTGAGGCATTGTTTGTGATATTTCACGTCACACAGTACACACAGAAGTATTTTTGTATCCAGTCCGTTACATAACAAATTATCACAGTAATTCGGAAAATAGTAATTTGGGAAATGCCCGCGTTCAGGCTTTACTTGTGTTATGGATATTGCACTGTCTTGCACTGTTTCACGACAACTGCAGGAGTGCTCAACGATGACTTTTACCCACGTTGGAATTTTCCTGATAATGGGATCCAATTTACTGGGAAGCAGTAGCATGAACTATGTACGAAGTGGGGAAAGACAACTGCAATTTACCATCCCAAGGCCAACACAACGAAAATGCAGAATCAGGAGTTAACGGTTCAGCTTCGCCTCCGAGAGGGTGACCAACACACAAGATGGCCGGAACATCCAGCAGCCGCTTTATATACACTCCACTGTCTTGTCAACGTCACCACAGGCAAAACACCTGCCGAAGTATTGCTGGGTAGGAAGCTATACCTACCTGGAGAGGGAAAATGCGGAAGTCCAGACAGCAGTGACGCACTCAGAAGTACTACCAACCATCGAGCATGTTAGGAATGAAAACAGCAGGTACACGAGCAGCACGTGCGATACACAGCAAGATGGGTGTCAACAACACCACCACCACCCCCGGTGCCATAAGTAGGGCAAGAAGTTTACTTGAAGATGTGCCCGAAGTCCACCACATGCAAGTTTTTTTGCACGGGCTTCACTGCTAAATGGAGCAAGCCGCACCGAGTGTTGCAGCAGTTGGGACTTACACACATACTTGGTCAGCATTGGCAGGAGATCGGTGAGGGAGTATCGGGGTGACAAACGTCTCACCCCGGCTGTCGTCCACGACGAGGTTGGTACGAGTGCCCCTCATCCACAGGACAGCGACGGCGCTTCTGTGCTCGCCGAAATAGGAAGAGGCGAAGGAGTTGCAATGGTACCTTAGGATAAAGGAGTAGCTTCGGCTCCACAAGAAACAATGCACCTGAGTGAACCATCTGGTGAGTCCCATGACGGCATCGTGAGTGACGAGCTCCCTGAGCAAGCAGGAAGGGAGGAAAGTACACCAGTACCTCCAGCAGGAAGAGGAGTAGAGGAAACAGAGGACCTGCTGTTGCCTGGCATACCACACCCGACAGGAAGCGATGAAGCGCTTACCCAGGTCTCTCAGATAGCGAAGCAGCTAAAAGAGCTATCGTTGATGATACAGCACCAATTCTGGTGGCTGTACTTCCTGAAGGGATGCTCACAGCTGGTACACCAGCAAGTATAGAGTAAGCTACCACAAGAGAAGACGGAGGAACAGGAGAAAACACCACAAGGCGACAGGAGGAAGAAGACAGTCCAGGTCGCGCCCAAGAACGCCAGCATATTGCAAGCATAGAATAGGACAGCAAGAAGGGGAGGAATGGCAGGAGCAGGTGAGGAGACACAAGTAGCAGCAGCAGCGACAGCAGGAATAAAAGCAGTGGGTCAGTAGCTTCATTTTGCCTTCGCAGGACATCATGGCAGGTTCACCCAACTCTGCAATGCGGCCAATATGTATGCATTTCGGCCACCCATGGCACAGTTCGCTGTAGACATCCAGGAGTACCGGGAGGAGTTACAGCTCAGCAGGGAAGGGCCTACAACCTACGCTCTCGGAGGACCCCAAGGACACCCGAGTGCCGCAGGTAGTGGTGTCGGCCGGCAAGTAGTGCCAGTGTCGTGTGAGTGCAGGAGTGGGTACTCAAGTGCAAGATAGGACAAGTGCAGTTCAGTGCAACGTAGAGTAATGCCACATGTGTTTACCATCCCGGGAGAGGAGGCAGAGTGATACACAAACACGTGTTATTGCATCAAAAGGGTTATAAAATTTTTGAAGGAATATTTCTCGATACGTGATGAGGACACATGACCAGTAAATAAACTAAAGATGCCTAGAACCCTTTACGCCCCAGTGGTATTGATACTTGCAGTGTTGTTGTGTTTATATAAATATTTATTTTCACAACTACTAGTGTTTTGTCCATTCCATTACACCCTATTTGCAACGTAAGCCTCAGAACAATTATTTGATTTGTATTTGCAGTGTTTAATATTGTTTGTAGCATGTAATGGTAAATATGTTCTTCCGTTTGTACAAGTAGATCCCTCCATGGCATGTGGATCTGCCACCGTCAGCCCTCGCGCCACGGCGGGAAGTTAGTCAGCAGGCCACACCCAGAGGGGGAGGACCTTGTGAGGACCAGTAACTTCTCTGCAATAGTTTCATTTATCAAGAATCGTTTCGGTGTCTGCCAACCTGGACACTCCCCCTCGCCTCCCCAGGGATGGCATCGCCTGGGGATTTCGTAAATTAATGTGCACACTTATTTTCATACTAACCTAGTGATTTTATTAGAGTGTAGCCTTCCACACAGGCTGAAAGCATGCAACTGTGTAAGCTGGTCTCCCCGGAGGAAATATTAGAATCTCTAATAGATAGCATGTACTGACGAGTGCTTTTTATTCGGTCGCTGAAATGCATTTTAAAGTCGCGGGCCTCTTATAACCCCCTCCCTTTTTTTCTTTTCCAGGTGTAATGTGTAATTTAAGGGTAAACATTAATTTTATGTGTGCTGCAACCTAAACAAAGTCTGTGAATAGCATTTATGGGCATGTGGTTAAGACATAACTATCCACATGTAGGGAGTCTGATTACACCAATTAAACTTCAATAATTTGCAATGCCATGTGCTGATTGGGCCACCCAAAGAGCCCCTCGTTTAGGAAACAACGATGTCTTCATATCAGGTGAACAGCAATATCAACGCAGGAAAATTTGGCCAGGTGATCGGCCTACAGCACCCGAGATAACGAGGACTCAGTCTACCACAACTGCATCAATGATGCCGCCACAGCGATGTCTGCCGCCTACAGGGTATATAATTCCAAATTTTGTTCCCACATTCGTAGATTCCCAATCAACCCATTTCAAATCCCTGATAGTCATTCAAAGTGTTCATGAGTTACCCATAGGGTGCATGCACTTAGGACACCACAGTGCCAGCGCACTGTCAGTCATCTTGCCAGCCACATTTTTTTGTCAACAAACACAAGTGCACAAGAGATGTGGCTGACCGACACTGGTGCGCAGTGTGGGAAAGAGGGATCGTCTTCCCCACTCAAGATGTGGCTGGCCTCTCTGTGCAGGGTTGATGACACAACATCACAGCTGAAATGCGACACGCACAAGGGGTCCAGCTGGCAGTCAGTGACGGTGACTGTTGAGGGCCGGGGGGAGCAGCCACCACTGCGTCACTTCTCCTTCGCTGTTGCCCGCACTCCAAGTGCAGTGGCATCGCTCCCGGCGCGACATAACCTTCTGATTGTTGACAAGCGTCCCAAACATGTCGTAGGCATCCCGATGGTGCCTTTCCCCTTGTTGCCTCCTCACACTGTTGCAGGTAGGAAAAAGGTGGGAAAAACTGATATTTCAGGAAAATTTTGGAAATTTCTAGAAAGTATTTGAGAGAGATTTTGGCGGGAAAACGTGGAGGTATGAGAATTGTGGTAGGAGAATGGCAGTAAGAGAATGGCCCCACTTGGGCAAGTCATCTGGCGCATGGCTGATGGTATAGATTGGAAAGGGATTTTTCTGGAGTGGTGAAGGTGAATGGAAAGGAATAAATATACCCAGGGGGTTAAACACCATCAGGCGACGTCAAAGATGATGATGCTCCTCTTAACCTCAGAGTTGTAGGCCGTCGACCCGGGACCAAACTCCTTGCCGTGGCTGTTGAAGTGTTTTCATCCATCTGTAAATTATCTCTCCAGATGAAGGTTGTTTCCTAAATGATAGCCCATCTGTTGGCTATGCACCATTGTTACTGTTGGTGGGGAAACCCCTAATCATAACACACGCGTATGTGGGCTGTCAGGGCCTCCCAACTCCCATACAGATAAGATCAAAACTGGTTACACTGAAAATGAGACTTACATGCTGATTGAGCGGAATTATTAGGATCCGTCCCCTAAAATGCTTATGCGGTTGTGAATAAACCACTGACTTGAAAATATGATATTTATTATGTTACTTACACTCCTCTGTAGGAATTTTACACAAAAAACACTCGGCTATTTTAACCGGCCAAGTGGTGAAGCAGAAGAATGTCTAATTACAATGAACTAATACATGCACATTAAGCTCCCCAGGGCGATGCTAGTCCAACTGGGAGTGGGGGTAGCTTACCGGGCAACGAGATAGAAAAATGTTCCAGTTGATGAAGAAATCTATTGGAATTACATGTTGGCTTGAAAAAAGTTGATGGTCACCCGGCATGCACAGGAAATGGCGAGGCCTAACACACACACTCCACATCCGTGACTTGCTGCTAACTGACTATCTCTTCTTCTCGACCCAGGTGCTCGCCGTGGCTTGCCCTCTCACTGAAATGGGACTAGTTTCTGAGATGACATGCACCATTGATCTTTGCATTAATGAAAGAATATAATTAAACATGTGAAAACTATACAAATATTCCTATTACACATGCACTGATGAAATGGGATTTACAAAACACTCTGCAGAAGATGAAAATAAATACGCATATACATTTTAATGAACAACACAATAAAAGTCTTAATTAGTACCAAAATTTTCCATTTGCATACACTGGCCTACTTATTATTGTGCTGCATCTCGCATCACTATGGCAACCACAAGCTCCACTTGCACCGGCGTGCCCTGCTTTTGTGCTGTGCCTGGTCGCTCCGGTCACAGGGGCGCACAATCCATACCCATTAGAGCGCAGAATCATGCTGTGGGCAATAGCTAGCTTTCGCCGGACAAACGGTCTTAGGCTGGGGGACGCACACACATCACTACTGTATCCCTAGAAATAAATGCATAAAGTAAAATTATGTCTGTTAAATTAAAACTACTTTCATTTCCTGAATTGTGTCGTTTAACCACATTAATTACATGAAGACCAGACCTAACCTATCTTCATGATATGTAAATGTAAGTGGTTGGGTGTGCAATGTTCTGCCACACATTAAACAAAGTGCAATAAAGAATAACAAGAGTAATATATGGTAGTTAAATTGGCTTAAAATAAGATTTAATGCTGCGAGACCTAATTCTTTTTTTTTCAATTATTATAGGACCATTCTCTTTCAGTACTTCTTTAAAGTGGTAGCAATCAAAAGTCGAGCCATCATTTGGATCCCTATCTTATCTCCCACAAGAATTAACATACATGCTGATAATGGTAATTCTTAAAGTAAAATAGAAGGGTGGGGACAGTTGCTTCCCCAAAGTCCATTTGCCGGCCGTCATCTGCAGCCGCTGCAGGGAGCAGTGCTCTACCAGGCGCTGGAGCGCACCAGTAAGGAAGTGTCCCGCATCGGTTGCATGGAAAATGCCATTCGACGAGTGTGGTGAACAGTGGTCACCGGAGCGCTCGTGCAGTAGGAGCAAGGTGCAGAGCAGTGTAGTGAAAGTGTAATGCAGACACGTGGTCACACACGCGGATGTTATGAAAATAGAATCTGTGAAAACAGGTTAATGTTTAATTAGCAGGTAATTACAAGATGCTCAATGATGGATTACCACACAACGAGTCTACATGGAGTCCTAAAATAATTTAAGCACCCTACGAGCCTCAGTGTATGTGTTATTATTTTTCTGTTATTTCCATTTTTCACACGTCTCACCCTCATTTCACTTCACACAGTGTAATATGTTTATTAAAGGGTTTCTGTAATATGTGTAATTAATTATGTAAGAATTGTTTGTTTTTAAGAACTGTGTGTATGTTTTTGCGGTATTTGTGACTGTATGAAATTAGTTCGCATTGCCAGCTGGCCGCCCAATCTGGCCAGCGTGCCACGGTGAGGGAGTTAGTCATACCACTGTGTCTTGAGGAGTAGGATGCATGGACCAGCTGGGTAGCATTTCGCAAGCTTGTGCGGCACATCAAAATTTTGTAACCAACAACTGCAATAAACATTAGATTACTGGAACCTCGTATGTTTTAGCCACCCAATACTAATCCGCTCCTCCCTTCAACAGGATTCTCATTGCAGGGGAAGGCTTTTGTTTCATCTTAATTAATTTTCGGCAACGTGCCATTTTAACAGTGTTATTTTACCGGCAGATAAAGCCCGGTAGTGTACATTTCAATTGTTTCCCAGGGGAACATTTTGAATAAAAACCAGTGAATTAACGTGAAGAGTCTCCCTTCATTCAGGTTGCCTATGGACTAAGGGACGCTGGCCCCCACCTTCTTTTGTTGAGTGTACTATGCAAGTGTTTTCAATGTATTTCAGAGCGTTTTTATTTTTGTGTAACAAAATATGGGTGTGTGAGCCGCCCTGAGATCTCACTGCATAGAAAGCATAGTTCATATACGTATTTTCTATTATTACTATGGACGGAGCACCAGGAGGACACAATCCTTTGGCTGTCTGCACAGAACCCAGAGAAGAGAAGTCTCTTCTATTGCCACTAGTTGGTATTATCACTGCAATACCTGGCATCAACAATCTGTCAGCAGAAGGTTTGGTGAGAAATAACAGTATATTTCCAACACCAACACCAAACCTTTAAAGTACACCATTTTGGTCCACCAGTCTACCGACAAATGGCTGCCCGATCATGTGGCAGTATCCTAACAGCTCCCCAAAATTTCAAACACCGTCAAGGAATTCATACCTATAGTTTAGTCTACTATTAATGATATGCCTGGTAGCCTACATATACTGGTTATTACTTGCTTTAACCTGTAACACGTATTTTTTGTAACTCCAATTTAGACAATAATAAAAATAACATGGGCATATTTCAATCTATCATATTTGTGGTTATCAAAAAACATGTATTTTTGGGCCTTTATAAGGAGTTGAATAATTGCACTTAAAATATAATTACTTCAAAGTATATAGAAAAAAACGTACCGACACATACGAATGCACATCGGTAATATTAATCATCATCTTTTGCTAAAAGAAAGCTTTTACATGCCTCTCTAACATTATTGTAATTGCAACCAAATGCGAAACAATTTACCGTCGCACATTCTGCTTTGTATAAAACTGCTAAATCACACATTTATTTGCATCCAGCATAACAGCATATAGGAGCAGCAGAGAAGAGAAGTCGTTCGAACCTACTTATGAAAACTGTTCACTTTGAACGAGAAACAACTATGATCGAATCTCGCTTGGAGGTAATGTAACCACTTAAATAGCTTAACTGGTTTGAAGTGAAGTAGTTCTGCATCCCATGTAACCACGGCCTAAATGTTTTAAAACGAAGGTGAAAATATAAATGACAATGTGAAATCTTGCTGAGAAAAACTTTGAACAAATTACTTTTAAAAACTTACTGTATTCTCTTTTAATAACACTAGTGTAGTATTTAATGCAAATATATGTCTTCTATTCTAAATCTGGGATGTCTCTCTCTCTGCTTCTACTTATGTTGTGTTTAAGTTCAGGAAGAATGCATGATACACTGGTGGTATAAACAGTAAAATATAAATCATATCTTTCCTTTTCTTCATAGCGATGGCCCTTGGCTTTACAGCACACTTGGTTGTAAAAATGTTGTTGCAACGTTGTATTAGGTTTGTTTGAGCGACCTGAGCTTTCTACTACTTCTGCTTTCGTCCTGCTATTTTCTTGCTCCTTTTCATTTTGAGCATTCGTTTGACAGGTAGTGTTTTTTTTCGGCATAGCTGTTCGGGTATCAGGAGCACTGCTCCTTTTCTCATTAAGAGCATGAAATTTCTGCTCTTGCCGCCGATAAAGAACAGAGGCGCAGTGAGATCGAGAGCAAGAAAAAAAAGGCACCAAATTTGTTTGTTTATAGTCTGGACTACGAGATAGAGATAGTTTTGCTTCAAAATCGTTTGTCGTGTTTATTTATTTGCGAATATGTTTGGTCATCCTCTGAGAACTGCTGTAGGGAATGAAAATGTAATTATAGATATTTATAAAAATATTGCATTCATCCTTGAAGGCAAGGGTCAAAATGACAGTCGCTGTGGTTATTAAATATTTGTAATAAATCACAGGCCACTTTAATGTGCCAAACAATAAAACTGACACTGAATTGCCCCTAATAATCTATAACATTCGCAATAACTTAGTTACTGTTTTATCAGGCATCGCAAGATTAGAGTTATGTCTAAATTACGACTGTCATTGAATAGCCAATTTTACAGTATTTATGCTTGTAGGGTTACCAGGCATTTTCTTTTAACCAGTCATGACCTTTTTTTGCTGCCTCTAGACTGTTCGTCGCCCTACGATGTCATACGCAATCAAGTTTAAAATTACAGTTTGGCGATGTTGTGATCAGCTGTGATGTGTTCCTGACTTCCACGTAACACTTGTGCCAATTTGTTCCATCTCAGAAGCATCTACCACACAACAACACTCGACCGATCAATATTAGGTCGCGGTCTTGATCAGTGCAGGTCGACAAGAAAGGCATTTACACTTTTCTTGCCACCCTACAACTCATGGCCACAGGTCATAACTGCAAAAGTAGACGTCACAACCCATGCATGTAACTTATCCGCAGCAAAACAATCGTGCTAATCCGGAATTATTTACAGCAATCACAAGAGCTGTAGAAGCCGGTACAACTCCGCCCCAAATTCAACGATTACTTCCAATTTCCAAATTTGTAACTTGCCTTGCAACCACTCCAAATATGCAAAGCCAAGCAACAAGCATAAAGGAACCACAACAATGTTCATCCAGTACGCGTTGCACAATTTCCCTCGTTTCATCTATCATGTTAATTATTGAGTTCCATTTTCTCCTGTTTTCATTTTAGCACCGGATTCGCCGGACGTGCGATGGAGCCGACACCATGTCGTTAGTCATATTTCAGCACTCCAGACAAACAGCAGCTGATTGCAGCGATGAAAATGCGAATTGTCCACAGCGGAATCTCCCGGCTGCTTGATTTGCCATGTCTTGCCCTGTCAGATATTGCCTGTGTATAAATAATATAAAAAGTTATCTGTACCTATCTACCTACGCCCATCTGTTTTACCCTTCTTTCAATTCTTTCTTCATAGCAAGTGCAAGTTTGGCAGTAAATAGTTAAACCTTAATTTTACATGTTTTTGTATCACTGTTGTTCTGTAATGCAGGCCTAACTTCAAAATTGTGTTCCTGAGTTTATTCATCCCAAGTTACAGTATTGAGTTTTACTATTATTAACATAAAAAACCTTACAGTTTGATGCTACACCAAAGGTGTTCTATCATTACAAACTACAAAATTTGAAGCTGGCTTTGTTAACTATACTCCTATACCTGTGCTTATTGGCGACATTGTTTCTTGATTAAGTATTGTTTTATTTGACAATGCTTGCCATAAGAACAATTAGAAACCATTTACAATTTATTGGCAACAGATATAGAATAATTTCATGTTAAAATTTCGTAGTGGATGTTCGACAAGACAACTTGCTATACTTGGAGAAATAATAACAAAGATAGTATGCATTCTTGAGTAGGCAAAATTGTTTGTAATATCAGTCATGTTAGCTGCAAAATTATTGAGGGCATTGAAATTTAATGCGACTGTAAATAACACGGCATAGTGAACACCCCAGACTCCCAGAGCTCTTGTTTACTGGCAAATGCATGGTTTTTAAAGGTTAGATTACATTATGCAGTGTAATTGTTAAAGCATGTAATTCTAGTGAAGCTGTAAGAGCTAGCTTTCAATAAGAGCCTGTCTACAATTGACATATTTAACATATTCACAGTTATAGTGATAAGAATATACAAAATACAAAAGTACAGTGGCTTGGCTACAATTGATATAATGATAATAATAATTTTTGCTTGATTATGTTGCAAAATTTATATTTAAGAAATTATGGTCTATATATAGAATTGGGAGTGGTTTTTTTCTTCAAAAATAATTATTTTCAATAGATCGAAGACATTTTTTAAATGATAAATTATTTACATTTCAATTTTAACTATAAACATTACCTCGAAGCACATTGGTATTACATTAATAATAAGACATTTCTTTCAGCTTTGTGTAAGTATTAACCATTTTTTTAAGTATAGTAATTTTCTTTTAATACTTTTCTCATTTAAGTTTTCAGTATCGCTGCAGTCATTGCAATAAAGGAATCACAACAAAGATAAGAGTCCATGCACTATACCTGTAAAAATTTTTCTTGAGGTTCGTGTGGGTTTGACAAAAAGGAAATGTTGCACCCATTTTGGCCCCAAGAAACACCGGAAATGTGGCCATCATCAGATCTGCACTCACTTAGCTATAAATAATATACATTATTTTTTAGAACTATTTTGTCCAATTAAGGTAGTGCCATTTACAAGCCTGGTATACCCTACTGTTACCGCTTCAATTCACAGTATAAATGTTCACTTCTTTTTTGGAGGATCTCGGAAGATTGCAAATGCAGAGTAATGAAGTAAAAAAATCTGTACATATAGACAAATGCATTGGATGAAATGTTTATACTTTAAAGGAATATAATTTATTTATATGTAATAGGCATATGTTGAATAATATTTATCTGCATTTATAAAGGTAAATATAAAACTATTCTTAAAATGTGCATACATATGCACATTTTTTATATATTTTACTTTTTTATTTGTTGAATATTTTTATATACTGCCATGATAGAGCCGTCACGTTAAATTTATTAGGTACCATCTACTTCTGTGCACTAATGTACTCTTTGCTCCGCTCTGATCCCCCTCATTTTTCCTCGCGGTTCTGCCTCCCTTCATAATTCCTTTCCCTTCGTGCATCATTATTTTTTGATTTTTAGTTGCTTTTTATTTAAGGCCTTGCACAGAATAGCTCTGTTTACTTTATATTCTTTAGACGTCTGCTATGTTACGCCGCTACCTTATGCCTGCAGGATATTTGTTATTTCCTGATGGGTAGTTGCACTTAAATTCGGTCAGGTTTAGGCAAATACAGCTACCATGTTTCGAGGTATTGTTTTTGTTTCACGCAACATAGCGATGGGGCACTTAGAAAATGCTGTCATGGGAGATGATAAGTTTGCAGTACAGTTTTCAGATGTTTGGTAATTTGTGTGATAACTAGTGTTGCACCTTGGGTGTGCAGTAGTGCTAGTCTATTAAAAAAATCTGGATTTGGCTGCCCTTCCAAATTATTTATCGGCTTAACATGTGTGTGCCCTTTTTTAACGTGTCGGATTGGTCCTTGTTCAATGCTGAAACTTAATGTTTCCTTTTCATGGTTTCTATAACTTGATCGCAAGGGCAATTTTTCAGTTTTTTTTTTTTTGTGTAAAGCTTTTGTATATCAGAGCTTTGATGTGACCCGAACGATCTCACGCGCACGTGCGCGCGCACACACACGCGCGCACGCACGGCACGACATTCTCCTGCCCTGGTTGGCGTGGGAATACTGTGGTCAGCATTCCCTTATTTGTGCCTCGTTGGTGGTGCTTGGCCTTATCCGAGGTCTGGTAGGTTGTCGGCTATAAGTTACCCCTTGGGTATTTGGTGAGATGGGGGGGGGGGGGGCAGCGTGCCGGCAGGGTTGCATATCCTCAAGGTGAAGAGAATATGCTTATAGATTTCCGATGCCTGCAGGGTAGGCAACGTGTCTGTCTGTAGTGGGTGGAAGAGGTACTCTACATCTTACAAGCTAGGCCACAGGTAAGTAATTTTTCATGTCTTATGATTTGCACTTCCAGCAGGGTTTACATAACATGGGTAGACACTTCCCTTTTTTTACAGCGTTACATAAAAGGTTCTAGATCATTCTGCACGAGCTTTGACATAGGGTTACGTAATGCTTTTGACACTGGCCTCAATTACGACACAAGGGGTTTCACTAGCGTATAAAGTTTGATGTGCTTACAGGGGTGCTATACTTCTCTCAAGGTAAAAAAAAAACTATGGCGTAGGTTTCAGTTCGTTGCAATGCGGTTTAGCCTAAAATGTGCCCCTGCGACGTTCCAAAATTCAATGGTAAATTTTCTAGATGGATACATAGGACACTTTGTGAAGGCCTATCTCGATGATGTACTTGTTTGGTCGAACAGCTAGGGGGAACATTTGCACCACTGTAGCCTTGTGTTCGAACGGCTCTAATGCAACAAGCCTTAGTACATTCACGGTTCCGTGTAATTTTTCATGTAACTGATGCTTTGTATGTTTGACCACGTGGTCATTTCAATGTCTGATTTTCTTGCCATCCGACATGTTACAAGTCCTAAACAAATTCAATTTGCATAAGAATCATTTTCTCTATGGAAATATTTTGTTTATCTGGAATTTGCTGTTTTTGCAGAGAAATATCGAAATAGCACCAGCACCAAGTGCTCCGTTGCAACCTGTATCCAGCGGCATCTGCGCCATCTAATATTGCTTTCATGCGCTTGCCTGTTCATTGTGACCACTCATGTAGGGTTCCATCATCCTTCACGTGTAATTATATCATTCTTTGTAATTTGTACGGTGATATTTACGTCCTACCAGCTATGTGTATAGGCCGTCACTTCACTAACCAAGTGTGGCAAGACGAGATCCAACAAATCCGCATTAACGCCACACGTGTTTGTTCAGCTTGTTTACTTTGTAATTCTCTGCACCCTATCTACAGAGAAAGTCGTCAGTCCACCCTGGCGGCTGTTAACCCCTTCCCTTGTAAGATCTAAGTGTGTGCTAGATTAATTGCAGGCAGGGGAGCACCCAGAGTTAGCTAGACACGTCCAAGTGTAATTCATAAATTAGTCTCCTGGCACGTTTTCTTTTGTACGAGTGGTATAATAAAAGCGAGTAGTACAGTGCATCAAATGTGTCTTTGTAGTGACAGCCACCTCTTGCCATTGTTTTATAAAAGTTAAGTAATGCTGTTTAGTAATGCAAGGTGTTTTGTAAGTACGCTCGGGTGAGATGGACACGCAAAACCCACAGCATCCTGAGAACCCCGAGTCTCAACAGTGCGGTGACTGGGAAACACCGCTGGCGCCCACCTACCGTAAGTTGCTGTGTCACTTTTCATCTTGTCTCTCACCCGACGGCGTCACGGTGTTAAAGGATCTTCGCAAGGAATGATTTAGATAACAATAATAATTTTCTATTTAAAAGTTTCAAATTTTTTGTTGACCCTAAAAGAGAGAGAAAAAAAAAAAAGCTAGGAAACTGTAATATAGATGCTAAACATTCGGGAGCAGCCTAGTCATATTTTCGCTGATATGATAGACATGAAATAAGGATTTATAAAAAAAACTTAAGTAAAAGTAACTGCAACCAATTTGAAGTATCTATAATATTTAATACTCATAATACATCAATTTGTTTTGTTTAGATTATTACATATTTCATCTCGTTAAACTCTTGTGTGTGTGTGATTTTTTTTATTTATCTATCTATATATATATATATATATATATATATATATATATAAACAAAAAAGGGCTGATAAAAACCCAAACCAAAGTATTATTTTTATTTATTACAAAAAAAAAAACTTAATACTGTTACAATTTCCCTCCAGAAATTAAGTGGGCTAACCAAGTTCGTTAAGAGATGGACATATTTGAATTAAAAAATTAATTATAATTTCTTTTTTTTTTTCCAATAACTACAACAAAATTCTCTGAACTCGTATTCTCACAATAAATTGAAATTACTTACTGTTCACAATTTACACCAACTAATAAACTTTATTAATTACGACAAAGAAGCAATGAAATTAACTAATTAAAGATCAGTCCCAATAGACAAGTCTATCAACATATTTAATTATTTTATAATTTATGCATCCATATTTGACAGTTAAAATATTTACAATAAAATCAGTATTACACTTCCATTCAGTCCTACCTCAGTTCAGTCCATGTTCCGCCAGTCGAAATGTTCTAGAGTCCTCCAAGCGCCCTAATGCACAGTAGACTTTAGTCGGTTTCACACCCTCTCGTCCATTCAAGCCACAAACACCTCACTCGCCGTCGTCTACACTCCCTATGCTCGCGCATTGTTCCAGGAAGAGGTGAGGGTGAGATGGGTCTCCAATTACGATGCTGGGCAGCAGAGTCGGCGCCAGCTGCAGCACGCAACACCTACTGGTTCCCCCCCCCCCCAATAAGTGCACAGTCATGTTTTACCTTATTTATTGACGAGTGTTCTGGTGTGGTTTATTGGAGTATGACAAATAGTGGACTGGGCTTACTGTTCTCAATTATTTATTTCTTCACTGAAAGATTGCACGTGGACGTAGAGATTTTTCCTTTCAAGTCCTCCTCTGGGGCACCTTGGTGCTTATGTTGGGGCCCAGCAGCTGTAAAGTTCCTTTTGTTGGAAATCACTGGGCTGTTTTCCTTGTCCCCTGAAGTGGAATACGAAGGGGTGGCTCACTTAATACCATATTTTAAACAAGACTTACAGAAGAATGTTTATTTTTGTCCGGAATTTGTTGTGGGATTTGACGAATCTCTAAATAAGGCATGCCAGAGCCAGCAAATGAATTTGATCACTAGATTTTTGAATTCTAAAATGGATGAGGTAAATACACGTTATTACACATCAGCATTTTTAAGATAGCTGCAAATCCAGTGATATTATAAAAGCATACATGGCTTGCTTACTACCCCTTAAGCTCAGTAACATGCTTCAGTTTCAACAGACGGCCAAAACGTCAACCATACATTTCTGGTTGATCTTCGAACTGTATTGAAAGAAAAACTCTCCAGAAAATTCTGGAATGCTAGACTCGAGTAGTTGTGGTATCCATACATTGCATAATGCTTTCAAGACTGCCATAATACTTGCTACAAGTTGGAACTTGGTATGACATGCCAGCTAGTCATGCTTGATACACTTCACTTACAAACTGTAACATCTTCCCTATGAAGTTTTGCCCTATCAGGTGGCTAGACAATATTGCAGTAAGGGCGCTGGAGATGCCTCATCTTCACAATTTTTTGATTGCACTTGAGAAGGAGATGAAAAAGCCAACGTCAGCATGTTTTATAACTCTTGAAAAACATATTAAAGACCCTTTGATAGGACCAAAACATGCTTTTTTCAAAAGCATTGCTAGTGATGTAGTGATGTTGGGCCATTTCTAACCGATTAGCCAGTCACATCTTTCCTGTACTCAGCTCCACTGTTCAAACAGTTCAGGAACGGTTTGTTAAGCCAGCTGTTGTTAGCATCTATAGATGTTCAGAACACTGAAAAAATCTTCTCCACTCTAATCATGTGGAAATAGACTTTGCAATCAAACATGAGTGCAGAAATGCACTCCAAAAGTTTGTGATGAAAATGATGGAAAGTCACCATGGAAATACAAACTAACCAAAGCTTTAATATCTCTTGACCCAGCTGTAGCAGTGAGCAAAGAAATAGGAAATATTCGTTGAAGTGATCTTTTGGATATTTTAAGCAAAAACCATTTGGATGGAACATCCAATGATAAAGCAGTTCGTGAATACAAGAGAGTTTGTGTTGATAAGGCTGAGAAGTTAGTGACATTTAAACATAACGAAGATTGCCTGTACAGCTTCTGGATGCAGTTGTTAGGCTCTGATGACAAATACTCCATCAGGCTAGTATTTCAGTTGATACTTATTTTATCTCGCGGCAATACCAACCTAGAAAGAGGAATCTCTATCAACCCTGAATAACTGGTTGAAAATATGATGGAAGAAACACTCTTAGCACACAAAACAGTGTATGATTCAGTGAATGCTGCAGGAGAAATAGAGAAAATTGATATTAGCAAAAGCACCATTCATGCTAATATGAACTATAAGCAAGCCTTAGAAGTCACTAAAAGTGTTGCAGCAGCAAAACAGCAGAATAGAACGAAAAGGAGAATTAATTCTGTTGTTTTAAAAGAGTTGAGTGACAAAAAACTGTAAATACTGGAAGATGATCGATGAGAAGCTGAAATATTTGAGTCCAAAATTAAAGCTTTAACAGATTGTTAGTGCATTATGTGGAAAAATAATAAACTCAAAATGTGAGGTCACTTTTGTGTGAGTTTGCTGTACCACTTAGGCCTACTTTAATGAAAATTGAGTATAGTAAAACCCCTCTCTTACGACCCAATCCCGAGGGACTGTGAAAGTTTGGGTCGAAAATTTGAGGCAAGTCTAAAAATAGATACCATCCCTTCTTGGCTGTCAGCACCAGCCAATGATCACCCCCTTCCCCTCAAGGATTGGAATGTTTCCCGTGCACATGCGGAAGCCGTCTGTTTTGTCAAGAAGTAGGGAGATTGTTTTCTTTTATTGTAATGTAATGTAAAAAATACTTGCAGTTTTGTCACAGGATTCTAATGAATTTTACAATGTATAATTCTTTTCACATTTATTCAAAAATTCTGTGCTGATAAACTGTTTCGTCCAATTAATTGTTCTGTACTGTGTTGAGAAACGTACCAGAGATAATACAGTAACTGCGCTTATGTACCCATGTCTATTTGTGTAAGAAACTCTTGAAATATTCTGAAATTATTTCCGCAATGTATAATTTACGTTAATCAGCACTTCCTAGTTCATACAGAATTATTTGTGATGAAACATTTCACAATATTTGAGAATTTTGAAAACATTTTGCATCATAATGTAAAGTAATCACATTTAAAGTCCTTGTATTTTATTGTTGTTACGTTTGCGTATCCTTTCACATGTCTCAGGCCAATACAAACATTGCAACGCAAGAGTTTATTTAACCGCCAGTTCTAATCGCTGCCGAAGTTCAGAGCGGGGGTAGCCCGGGCCTTTACCACCCAGGCGGTTCTCATGTGCAACACAGGAGAGGCTAACCCCCTCCCACACCCATCAAAATATTTTAGGAGAATGCTATATTTCTTAAAGGGAAGCTGAGTACTCCCAGCAAACCCTGGTTCCCAATGTTTCCCCCCCCCCCCCGGGAAAGGTTCGTGGGAGGAGGTAACAGTGGGGCTGTTACCTATTTTTGTCCCTTGAATTACGTTAATTTAGAAAAATGCAGGTTAAGTTATAGACTGGACGAGAGGTTGTCAGACTGCCGGCCACTCTTTCCTTGTAAAAGTTGAAGCTAAGCCTGAATATCCCGTAAATTTAATCGCGAAGGGTCAGGGTAAAGGCGTTGCCTGCAGTGAAGTGAGGTGATTGTGTAATGATTTGTGAGAAAATATTAATTATTTTTAAATTAGTAGTTTGCAGTCTTTACCCAGTAAAAAAAAAAAAACTGCAATACAATCACCATACAGAAAGGTTTTTAATCTTTGCCGTATACTTCCACATAGGCCTAAATGGACGTGTAGCCAAATGCTGTGTCATCCGCCAGAAAATAAAATGCATTAATAGACAGTCTACATGTGTATTGCGTTTCCAGGCGGAAGCAAAGTCGAGTCACAACCACGAGTGCCGACCAAGCGGTATTGATCGCTCACGTAGACTAGAAGGGATACCCAGCTAACCTCCCTCTCACCCCTTACCGAAACCAGCCACACCACAGCAGGGGCATGGCGGGCACACACAACGCGCAATGCCACCTGCCTTTTTGATTACTACATGCCTCATAGTAATGCATGACCCACGACACCTGCGTATTATATCTTTGTATTATTAAAATATAAATGTATTATTATAGTTTAATCTTTTCACACACTTTCAATGGCCAATAATTAGTGTTTAGGCCTTCTTTTTTTACAAGGGATAGTCGAATGTGCCTTTCTTGGGTATCAAACTAATCAGGAACCGTCCAGCTATTAAAATATACATACCGTATTCATATTTAATTTAAAAAGTGGTTTTTATGCGCTACACAATTAAACATGAACTTTATGCAAAAAAAAATTACGGCAAATTTGGGGACATAGGGGTTAGGGGGAGAGTCATAATTGACCCAGTATTTTCCGAATTTTTTATTAGGACCCCCCCCGCCCTATTACAACATTCTCGGGAACCTGTGTGTGTGTGTGTGTGTGTGTGTGTGTGTGTGTGTCTCTCTCTCTCTCTCTCGTCGTAATGGAGATTCTACTGTAGTGGAAACATACTTTATATATGTAAATTAGCTGTTTAAATTATTAGTAGTGGCTTAAGTTCTAACCACCAAAACTTTTGGATTGAAAGTATGTCTCCGTTATAATGAAGCATAATTGCAGTGGTAAGTTGAAATTGATCCAATAAAAAAATACAGTTGGAACACTACAGAATAATTTTGAATTACATATTACACCTAGTAGCCTGTGTATTAAACTAAGATATTATTTATTTATTAATTTTTCTATAATCAGTGCATGTAGTTTTTATGCTTTGCAGAAAGTTTAGGTGGGGCGGTTTTCAGGTTTACACAATTCCTCGCAAAATTGTTTATTTAACCTTGATAACCTTGAAATATGCTTGAATTTTAAAAGGTTAAATTTGGTTGCCACCCTAAGCGAGCTCTTGCCTGATGCTCTTACTAAGGTTACAGGAGGTTCACTAAACGAAGCCGCCCAGTGTTGTATTGAGAGGAATGACGAGGGTTGCGTCACTCATGTTCACAGGCCTGCTGATAGGCTTCAACTCACGTTCACACTTCCTATCAGTGCTCACAGAATTCTGTGGCATTACATTAATTTCACCGTGCTAGATTTCTCAAATAACAACCAACATTTTTCAGTTTCTTTATTAAGCTTACGTTATGTGAGCACTTGGGGGAATTTTTGGGGTAATGCGAACATTAACTTTCCACTCTGCGTTTGGGTTTGATTCTACGTTATTATTCCTAGGCAACTTTCTAGCAAACTAGTGACCAAATGTTCATAAGAAAAAATAATTTTGTCATTTTCACGTTACTGGTGCCCATTGATAGGAGGTAGTCTACATTAATTTTGGCACTCAATGTGTGGAGTATGGTTCCTACCAATGTGATTCCTGAATCCTCAACCTTTTGAAAAACTTTACTAACAAAATACAGGCGTACATGAGGGGGGATTGCAGGTACTTTTGTCGCTCTGCCTATTATATCAGGTTACGATTTTGGTATGGGGCATTTTTTTTTAGACCTGATCTTCCCTAATAAGCTATCTAACGAGCTCTTGCACTCTCGTTTAATCAATGTTTGGCATTTCTAATCTATCCCTCTCAACTACTTGGTTTAGCTAAAAGTCCCTGATGAGGGAGCATGATAGTTCATATTCTGGCATCTGCCAGGTACTTGCTAAGATACTGGCGGTGCTAGACATTGGTGCTTAGTGCTGTGTCGGGTATGGGCTACTCTGCAAGGAGTCGAGGGAGGGGCAGGGGGGAAGGTGACTGGCTAGGTCCTAGCTTACAAGACTGCTACCTAGAGCTTTTGGCCCTATGTTGGGCACCAACTGACACGCGTCCCTCTGTTGAGGTGAGTAGTTACTGCCCTCCCTGGTTCAGTAAGTAATCCTACCACAGAGCCTGATTGCTGCTCTATCCCGGTGGGACGTGGGAGGTTCTACTGGGGAATCAAACCTCACGCTATCCCGGGGTATGAATTGGGAGGTGGATGATCCTACAAGGGAGACTGGGTTTATCCGTACTGGCCGTATAGGTTGGTGTGCGGGAATATAGTTAGCTAGGAAAGAAACTACCAGAGACTTCGGATAATCTTCCCGTAAGCCAATTGTATAGTGCCCATGTTCTGAACATCCTCACTCTGGGTTACCTTAGCTGGGATTAATGTTACAGCAGGCGATGGAGTCTCCAGCTGGAGGGGACGTATAAGCTCCGGATCTGATTCTGGCCAACAAGCACCTAAATAGGCATCTAAATCTGATTCGTGGGCAAGGGGAACGAATGGCGAGATAGGTCGAGGTTCGAATTTTGAGCAGGTTATGGCTCTGGACACCACCTTTCATAACATGCACTGAAACCTGCCTTCTGACCTTTCTGCCGACATGCAGACCTGGGGGTGCGTCTTATTCAAACGCACCCGAGGCACTGATAGAGATGTGCAATCTGGTATTGTCCATTTCATATAAGTAGGGTAAATTTGGACAGTTGTAGAAAAATAGCACTGCCACAATATATATCCTTCCACCACAGCTGTTTAGGCACTGAAGAAAAAGACATTTGTAAACGAATGTTTTGAGTCCAATGCACACTTGCATTTTCCTCTTTCCTCATGTTCCGTGTCATGGCAGGCACTGGAGGCATGACTGGTGTTAGATAACTTCCGTCCAGTAATTAACGTAGGATATTATAGCTAGGTTGGCATTCCAACCCGTTTTATTTTTGTAATTACAGGAACAAATTTCTTTGGGTTTTTAAAAATTTTATTTCAAAGGAAAAAGTGAGAAGGGGGAGGGGGAGCCTTAAGTGTACAGTCTTTCGTGAGATAGCATTATTTTGACGTTCTTACGAGTGAGTGTGTGGCATTATGAGTTGCATATTTTTTCTATGGAGCAGTGGTAAATTTTGCTCCTATGGAAATAAAATTTAAATGATTTAACTTCGAAAATGTTCACTTCAATTAAAAATACAAAACTCGACATATACATCGCTTTACGCATTCATACAGATACAGCAATATATACACGCACACAATGATCGAAGTTAACCTTACACTCGTTGAATTTACGATATAGACAAATAAACAAATATTATTAATCCACTACAAAAGTATGAAAAGTACCCCTTTTTCAGGCCACTGGCATTTCAATAATTATATTAACCATTTACCAATACATTTACAAAACGTGCAACCTTACTGTTTTTTTTAATTTGCAACCTCTTGAAAATGTGTTTTTCTATTGCAATCCTTACAAGTTTACACTAAAATCATGTTTGTTAGTCACTAGCATTAAATAATTTATCTGTACAATCATTCAGTAAAATCAACACTGAGCCCATTTCTTAAACAAACTTAAACTTACATTAAATAAATTATATTCACGTCACTTCATTGTGGACGGCGTGCGGCAAGGAAAATGGCAGAACAAGCATCAACGGTAAACACGTGTCCATTAATATTACAATTCATTCAAGAAAACTCACTACAATGGTACCTACAACCAACTATGATTGAAAAAAGCAAATAAAATTCAATTAACTAATGATTAACTACTCTGAGAACACCAACAAAATATTTGTATAATAAACACAATGGACTTCACTGGGCTGGAAATGTTTACTCTCCGTATGTGTCTACATACTCAGTCTCAAATGCTTAATATGTTTTTAAAGTCCAGTCTCTGTTAGCCAAGAAAAAGTAAAATTGCTTTAATAACATAATTCAAACCATAAATGTTGCAAGTATAATTAAGATTGCAAATTACAACTTTTAGTTCACAGTACTATTTTCTTCCAAAGTCGTCATGAAAATAGCCAACTTAAGAACACACATTCACCAGCAGTTCATCAGCTGATACAATACTTTACGAACGAGAGCATTTACTGTTTACCTATTGTGTAGGTTGATCACATTGTCAGATTTTACCCCACTTATATAAAATGGACAATATTGGGACACCACTGTGGGTAGGCCAAGGAGCACTGGAAACCCAGGAGCAGCGGAATGTCTTTTCAGATTCAAATAGCCTTATTCAAGCCCCATATTCTGTGGAGTTCAGCACTCATTACGACTAATTTTTAGTGGGGTTTTGCACGGAACAAACTTCCACTGACAAAATTATAATTAAAATGTTAATTTACGCAAGTCTATGCTCTTTACAGCATTTCCTCAATAAAGGAGGTTTGTCAGGAAGGGAAAAGCATCGAAATGACCTGCTAATGCAGAGTCAAGGAATCTGACTGGAGTAAAGGGGTTGCAGGGTATGGGAAGTCGAGTTACCTCTGGAGTCTTCAGGTGCAGGAAGATCCTTATTCAAGCTACTGGAGAGAAGACTGGTCTTGCGCAGACCCAGGCAGTGCTCGTTGACCTATGCAGCAAGCATCTCTGGTGATAGGCATGCTCGTGCCTCCTTTTATAGTGGAAAATCCCTTGATCAGCAATCTTCCGGGGGTGCGGGATAGTGTAGCTTTTCATCGTAGGGGTTGGTTTATTAGGGTTGCGGCAGTGCCGCTCTTTTCCTATTACCCTGCCTTGAGGCAACAACAAATTTATCCACCTCAGCCCAAGGCTGGCAGGTGTGAAGTCGCAAGACAGCAGAGGTGCTGCCATCCTGTGGTGTTGCTGGAATTTCTTTCTCAGATAATCTCAGGGTAGTGGCCCATCTGGTAAAACAATCTTGGCTAACAGGGGTGGTGCTCACATGCTGGCTTCTGGGCGGGCACTATAATTCATAATTAATCACGTTAATTATTTTTTTACATGTCTGAAGCCGCCCAACGCATGGAGTCTATCAGTGGGCACGTTAAAAGTAGCTTACCAATGTGTGACTTTCCCCGAGCTCTTCCTTGCTTGTTGATGGGGCGAAGTTGCCCGTAATGTGTGCAGCTATGTGGCATGCGTCAATTTTATTGTATTGATATCTACGAAGTGATATTCAATACTTTCGATATGTACCAGTATCGAGGGGTATCGAGGTATCAAAGTATTTAATATTCCATGTCTTAGCCTAGCAGCCTATTCACACTATATCTTAATTTATATTATTTGTAACTGGAACTAGAAAACCATGATGGAAAACTGAATGGGTGACATATGGCTTGTGAAGGACAAGATGGAATTAATACAATTTGCAACACACTACACAACAGTGTTTATTTACGTTAGTGCTAGCATACTTCGTATATTCTGATACATGTGGACATAAAGGTACATATAATATACAAAGGTCTAGCAATGATAGCATTGTGCAGTATTGTCCTTCGAGCATAAAGTTTTTCTCGCAAGATTTTATAAGAAAACTGAATAAAATTTACCAAAGCATACATTTGTACACCTATTCTGCATTAAGAATTCAAATAAAATACACATTAAAACTAAACACTAATCAGGAGATTCAATAACCTATATACTATAACAGCATACCTAAAACTTACAATATGATTATACGTTAAATCCAAATATTTACAACTTTAATTTTGAACTTAAATGTATGCATGTTTGACAGCTGCAACAAATATTTGTAATATGATTACTTTTATAAGTTGAGATACATTATATCATATTAGTGGACTTCTTACAAGTAATTCACTAAAGGGCATAGCAAGTGCCCAGCTAGACCAATACCATAATTGTTTACTTGATCCTTTAGGATCAAGTGACTAATAATAAGTTTCCTTGGAACAATGCCATAGAAGCACTGTAGCATCATAGTGTACAAAAAAATATATCATAGTAATTTTCTCTTTCCCAAGAGAATAATTATAAAAAAACAATAGCTGCATTTCAAAAAATTACACAACAGTAATGCAAAATTACAAATACAGTATATCTGATAGATGCTGCTTGCTTTAAGGCACAAGACTTCCTTGCAAACACAGAGTGTAACAGGTTTACACCCTGGATGCAGCTTTCTCAACAGTCTATCGTACGAGCTGGCAAAAGTCCCACTAAAAATAAAGCTTAGTCTATGAACTTATTAACATTTTCTATGCCTCTACTTGCCGTTCTGGGCATTTGCCCACAGAAATATTGCAGCAATGGGCATATAACACTGCAAATGTGATTACTCATCCAGAAAAGTTCTAATACAGTTTTGAACTGTTATTGAATTTTATGTTTTCTTCTTATCTATCAGTGTAAGTTTATGTGACCTTAAAAATTGGCCACTTTTCTCATTGGCGTCGCTGAAAGTGAAGAAATATTTAACTTAGTCTTTTTAATATCTGCACTGACCTAGCATGACAGTTACAGCAATAAGCATTCTTTACACCCTGCTTGCTGATTCAATATGCCAACTCTCCAAAAAAACACACACTGCTACACAATCTGCCTGGAGTTATTGTCCAAGACAAAAACCTACAATCTGCAGACGAAGACAAAAATATTAATACTGTTCAACAGTCCCAGTCTATGTATGTTCCACATGACAGCACACACACTGTTACACTCCCACTATTACATTTTTTTAAACCACAAATCATAACATTACGAATACATGCAATTTTCATACACAAAATTCTGTGCAGTTGAGAAAACATGGCCTTTGCAGTACCATTAGACCTAATATTTAATTCTGCAACAAACAACACAACTTCATTCACTACAATCTCTTTTAAACATATATAATTCTCGACTATAGCTTTTGACAAAATACTGATTTGGGAAGATGTCCACATAAGAAAGACATTCTCAAGACATTTAGAGTTTCCGATGCTAATAAGCTACATCACTTCTCTTGAACAATGGCAAAAAAAACACACATCATTTAAGAGGAAAACAGTAAAGGCAATGGCCACACACATGTGATGCTAAAGGCACACCTTAACAACAAGTTTGATTTTACTGACAAAGTGGCTGAATTGTTTTTACACTACCAGCACAGCATCTTCCTGTCATTATCATAATTTATTTTTGTAACATAATGGTAAGTAAATTTTTCACAAAGATGGGTTGATAGTGGTTTCGAAACTATGGGTACCAAACAACTATTTCCATTTAGGACAGAAGTGACATTACAGATGCAGTATATCACAACATAAAGAACAAAGTCCTGCAGATGAAAAACAGTGATCCATTCAACAGTTTCATGTTTCAACACAAGTGTATATGTAGACACTCGTACATAAATTAACTTGTTTACACACTGCAACTGCCACACATGTAGAATGGAAAATAACTATTACATTATTGCAGGTAGCTCAACTTACATCAATTTTGAAATTTCAGTCTATACCAGCAGAAGCCATTTTGACTCATGCCACCAGTATGATGGTAAAAATTTTTTTGGTACTTGAAAATTGAGGGGAAAAAAATCATAATTTAATTAATTTTCACATGAGCTTTCAGGCAATTGTATCGCCAGACTAGCGAGTATCCTTCTGGGCATGTGCAAATGCTAGGAACACCTGCTCCAAGGTAGTCTCGCTGATCGTATAGTCCTGAATGATGGCGTGAGCATTCTTGAGTGCTTCCAACATAGAGAAAAGTTGCTTCCAGTGCAGGTAAGGGTCCGTCACATGGTAGTGTAGCAAACCCTGTAAAATACAACATCACCTGCAATACACAGGAGCAAAGCCTTCCTTCACATCTGCGTTGACAAGCGAGCAACACCTAAATCTCTCACTAACTAAAAATCCTCAACTTGGCAGTGATCTTCAAAAATTCCAAAACAATGACTTATCAAAAATTCTTTAAAAATGCCAACATTTGAAAGCTGTTATACACAACTGTTACACCTTGAAGTAAATTGTCAGTTTATAAAATTTAACAATAATACTATCTTACAGTATACTAATACTATCTTACAGTATACAGGATATTCCCTCTAAATTTTTCGGGGGAATGTCAAGAAACTGAAATACAACAGGATTTTGGTAGACGAGGAACTGATATGTACATTAATAAAATAAATTATTACTAATGGTCAGACTCTCAAAAAAATGAGTTAACAAAAACAGACTCCTCATTTCAGTTGAAATTTTTTACAGCAGACATTGAGCTAACTGAACATGCATGTTGAGTCACAATGCTTTTAGGTTATAAACAAATATCACACCAAACCATTGATGTGTGCCGCTCATACAACTAATCTAATACGATTATGACTTGTCGCCAGGAGTACCTCTTCCACCACTACAAACTTAAGTGACACATTGCCTACCCTACAGGCAGCAGGAACTTATGAGCAAATCATTCTCACCTGGAGGATACGCAACCTGGCAGGCATGCCGCCCCCCCTTCTCCCATGCTCAGAGCCAACACGCTGCCCAGACCTCAGGCAAGGCCAAGCACCACCAACGAGGCCTGAAGCAGAAACGCTGACCAGAGTTTTCTGACGCCAACCAGGGCCTCCCCCGCACCGCCAGCCAACAAGCTTCCACTATATAAGTCAGGATGCTGCTGAGCTCGAGAGTCATTGTTGTTCCATGTCTTGTGACATTCCACAGCACTGCTGCCAGTGCTGGGACCGCCTGAGGTCTTCGAAGCTTTGAGTGCACCCCCCCTGCGGCTACTTCACAGTCGACGACCAGTCAACCCGACAACAAGCGAACACGCTTATCTACACATTTTAAATTCACTATTAGACCAGTTTAGAAGAATTAAATATTTTCTTCTTGAGCTGATTCTTTCCCATTCTCCATTAGAACCAGGTCATCTACACCTGGCCAGCGTAGTAACCTTCAGCATTCAATTACCTGGTAGGAGGTAGCACACGTTGCATGTTTACTGAGACTTCAATAATAATACTGTTGTTTCTTACCTCTCAGCTTTTATTTCTTAGAGTATCTGTGTTTGCCTGCTAGATACACGTTGCTATGTACACCTTTGATAAGGACAAGTATTTCTAACAACCGAATTAACTTCAGCCCCGGACACCCTTCAGGGATCAGTCATATTTTCACAGACCCATTAGACGGCCATCTGTTGCTTTCCAAACTACCACAACATTGCTTCCAGTGCTGGTGGAGAGGACCAGAGGAGCCACAACTACTAGCAACACTTTCACCCAGAGAGGGGCAACAGTATCAAGTTATTGCCTTATCCTACAGCATTGCTTTCAGTGCTGGGATAACTGGGAGAAACCCACCGAATTACTGTAAACTGGGAACAAATCCCAGACGACAAACCGCTAATGTCCATCGACCCGATGAGCATACCCACAAACTCAATGAACCAGAATTTTCCCAATTAAAGGTCATACCAGAGGAGCACGCCCGGGCATTCGGACAAGTAGGACTGCTACGACAGACACGTTACATACAACATGAAATATGACCTATCACTGACGTACCAGTCTACAACCGTCCATACTGAGTGTCAGCCAACCGTTGTGACATCATAGAGAAAGTCAATGACATGAAGGACCAGGGAATCGTGGAGACCTAGAACTCCCCATTTAACTCACATGTGGTCCTCATGTCTAAAAAAGATGGGAAATTGTGATTTTACGTAAACTACAAGTTACTAAATGAAGTTACCTACTCAATCGCTCCTCCAGTTATAGACTTGTCTCATATATTATGAGACATTGGCAAGGCCAAAATATTCGGTACTCTCGACATGGAGTCTGGATATTGGCAGATTGCAGTCCACCTTGACAGTCACACATATACTGCCTTTAAAACACCCGAGGGCGAAACCCTCCAATTACGAGTCATGCCTTTTGGCTTGAAAAACGGCCCAGTAACATTTCAACGATTAATGTCTGCTGAGGTATTAACAGGTTATATTGGCGAGTTCTGCTTCGCTTATCTTGACGATGTAATAATATATTCCAAAAGCTGGGAGGAGCACCTAGGCCATCTGCAACGAGTGTTTGAAAGACTCGAATTACACGGAATGACTTGCAAGCTGTCGAATAGCTTCTTCGGCAAGTCTTCAATAGATTATCTGGGACACGTCATATCACCTGAGGGAAACTTCCCACAAAAGAGTTCTATATGAGTGATCGAAGAAGTGGCTGAACCTTCAAATAAGCGGCAACTATGACGGTACCTGGGTCTGTGTAATTTGCTAGGAGACTTCATTCCAAACATTGCAAAATACATGGCTCCACTGCACCCACTCCTCGAGAAAGACACCAGTTGGTGGTGGGGCACGGAACAAGCGTTTTCAGACTTTAAGACCAGCTTCAAGAATATTCACCAACTCCATCGGCCACAAGGAGACAAACTCTTAATACTGCAAACGGACGTGTGTCAGAATGGCCTGGAGGCAGTATTATACCAGCAAGACAAAGGAGGACAACCCCATGTGATAACGTATGCATCAACCCGCTTAAATGAGACAGCAGCGCTACCACATTAATGAGAAGTGCCTGCCCGTTATCTGGGCCATGAAGAAATATTGGTATTATCTCGAAGGGCAACAACTTCATTCTGCGAACTGGCTCAAACCCTGCAATGGCTACACGAGTCCCGGAATTCGAAGGCCAAGCTTGGCCGGTGGGACATGTTCCTCACCGAGTTAGACTTCCGAGGTCCAACATTGCCCAAGAAAGTTAAATGACATGCCAGACGCCCTGTCTCGCTTTAAGAGAAAGCTGAGGAGGAGGAGAAAATGCCCCCACCCCCTTTTTCAGATTGAAAGAAGTCCGGAACAGCAAATCCGGCACCAACTTCAGATCGAACCGTCAACAAATTACTTAAAGCCAACAGGAAGATCCCGATATCCGACACCTACTACAGGAACAGCCCCAACGATACGCATTATGGGATGACATATGGACTAGCAGTGGACAACCTAATACACCTTGGAAGATATGGGTTCCACTGCAACTACGAGCAGATATATGCAGACACAATCAAGACCATCCCCTAGATGGTCACCCGGGTACGAGGGAAACCCTTTTGGACATTAAAACCAGATATAATTGGGGCAGAATAAGCAGCGATGTCCGGCAGTACATTAGTAACTGCGTCACGTGCTGCCGCGGCAAAGCATACCAGTTTCCTTCACCCACCGCAAAACCACGGAGACCCATGACGGCCTGGACCCACCTCGAAGACGATCTGATGGGCCCATATCCACATAGCACGAAAGGAAATTGCTACCTCCTCGTAGTAACTGACCAATTTTCCAGATGGGCAGATGCATTTCCTCTTCCCAGCCAAGAGACAACCCCAATCGTGCAGAAGATGGAAGAGATTTTCGCACGATGGGGCTATCCGAAAGCCATGCTGACAGACAATGGCACCCAGTTCACTAGCCATCAATGGCAAATCCCATGACAAGAGTGGGGGATAGAAACCTGGACTACCCCTCCCAGCCATCCACAAGACAACCCCACTGAATGGAGGAACCAGGACATTAAGAAGTGCCTCCGTATCTGTGTATGCAATGATCATAAGCATTCAGATAAGCACATCCCTACCATACTGTTTGCCCTCTGATGCAGTACGCCATACAAATAAGGCCGTTGACCCCAGTTCGAGCGTCCTATTCCTGGGACAACCCTTACGCCGACCAGGCGACTGGCAGTGGGAAAGCAAACCCACTGACATGCCTCAACCTGAGGGCATCCGGCTAGCAGCTCTAGTGCGTACCACACATGCCCAGAAAGCTCAGAACATATATATTGTAGAAATATCCCCAACCGAAGAGAGGGGTAAGAGGATTCAACTTAGGGGAAGCCTTCCTGTGAAGTCACCCACTCAGCAAAACCAGCAAACAATTCAGCACTGGCCTTGCTGACAAATGGGATGGACTGTACCGTATCATAGGCAAGCGAGACGTCTAATGGGCCGAGGATATACGCGGACGAATTCGTACGACCACCAGAGGTCAGATATGACCATACCCATGGGACATGCCAATACTTGGGGACGACGCTGAAGAAGACATACCTGGCCAATCGGAGGACGAAGACAAACCTCTACCCAAAAGGGTAGAAGCTGATAGAGCCAGGACCTTCAACGAGACCCGAACCAACGCCCATCGTGGTTGACAGGACACCCAGTTACATTGCGCCATGGAAACCAGATGTAGAACAACGCCAAGGTGTATTCTCCGTGAGATAAATGCCCTCGATGCCACGCAGCTACACCGAAAAGATAGCAGCCAAACCAAGATCTAGCTGCTCTGCGTTATCTTGGCGGAGCCCCCGCGACAGAGAACTCCGTAAAACACCCCGCCAATCAAGCCACATCAGCGAGCGATCGGAAGTACCTTTGGTGAGAGGAATAGCAATCACCCAGGCGCCTACCTCTTTACCTGGTACAACTACGGAACCGGACGTTGAAGACATCCCAACTTCAGTGAGGTCATCCCCAGACGAAGAAGTACCGGATGCTACAGGACCATCGGAACGCGGGACGTCGAGATCAAACGAGAGTGCTCCGCCTCAAGATCCTGCCACACAGGTAGGCCTGCTTATCAGGACGTCAAGCTGCCACGCCGGAAGTGCTCCGCCTCAAGATCCTGCCACGCAGGAACTCCTGCCAGCTTGGAAGTCGAACTCTGGCAAAAGTGCTCCGTCCAAGCCTCCTGTTACACTGGAAACTCTGCTACCCGGGGTGTTGAGCTGCAACAGACGTGCTCTGTCTCCAGGTCCGACGACGCAGGAATACCTGCAGATCTGGATGTCGAGCTGCCACATTGGAAGTGCTCAGCCCCGCCATCTTGCTACACGAGAGGCTGCTCCCATAAAAAACATTGATGCCACCTACTACACCTCAACAGGCACATCACCCGCAGTGGAGGTCAATGTGAACCTCTTCCACTGCCTTGACCAAGGACCTGACCAGAGACCGCAGATGCCGCCCACAACCTGGAACCATGACGAGCTGTGCTGCCCGCAGTCGGGGTGGAGATCTTTCTCTCCCGCACTGCCCCATCAGAGAAACATCCTGTCCTATGGGTAGGAACCATTGCAGTCAGGGTGGAAGGGCTGACCCTACCCCGCACTGCCTCAACATCCCTTGAACGAGTGACCTCTCACTTTGTTGCGGCAGAGGCAGACGTCACGATGCACCAGGGTTGCTACACGCCGCCTGATGCCCCACGTACCGCCAAGGCCGTCCACGTGCCTAACCGGAACGGGGAATCGACACGGAGACCCACAACCAGGTATATCTGGACATACCCTCTGCAAGCTGCCCTTCGTCCAAAGGGGAGGTCAGATGAAAGTGAAAACTAAGATTGCCAATAAGTGCACGAAGTTGATAACCAGTGTAGTAGTCGTAAACCACTAATACGTGTACGTGACGAAAGGACTCGTTATAGACCGGTCACTTGCATTATATTTAATTTAGCAGCAAGCCAAACACATTGAAATAAGACGAACTATTACATTCAGGCTAAATTAAAAGAATACAGTACAGTTCCAGTGAAAAGAACCAATGAGGTAAATTAACCAGTAATTAATCACTTGACTATGTGATAATTAACTTTTTATATACAACCATAAAAAGTTGTACATCAGTAACATTTGGATAGAAATTTAATTTAACACATCATGGTTAGGGTGTTTCAGTGGCCGATAGTCCAGTTGAGTAAGTAACATTACGAAGACGCTCTCCAAAGTGCCTGTGATTAAGAGACTTTGACATCACAAAGACATTTAGTTATCATCTGTAAATCTGACTTGATGTGTAGGTAAACCCTTAAATATGGAATACATTTTGAAAATGTTTAAGTGAAGATCGCTTACAGGAAGAATGCAGTCGTGTAAGAATGTGAAGATGCACAGTGTACATATTAGATGTTAGACCTACGATATACGATGGACTCCCTCAAGGGATAGCAAGGGTAGTTTTTTTTATGCTTTTAAGCACTAAATATGACAATGTCTAGGCGCAGTTTTAAATACAAGATTACGTTTTCAAAGTGTATATGTGAAGATCGCCTACAAGAAAGAATGCCATTTTGTAGGAGGGTATTTTTATGTATATGCTTGTAGTGTGTGTGTTTTGTTTGCAATATCTTGTACAACTTCTCAGCAAAGCTCCCTTAATATGGTGCAAGATATTTTAACTTCAATTTTCAAGGGTATATGTACTGTACCTAGTGATGAATGTGGGCACAATTTGCAGCATTAATCATGCATGTAGTGCGCTCGTTTTGTATTCGTCAAGCCTGTCAACCCAGGTATTGACGGGGCCTGTGGTTGCCCACTTTACAATATGTCAATGTAACTATTTAGCTTGCTGATAGACACAAAGGTTCCCTGGAAAGATTTTCCTTTTATTTTTTAATTCACTGTAGCAAGCTCCAGGATAGTAGTGGCGTTTCCCCACCTTCCGCGAGTAAGGTTTGTAAATAATATAATTATTCTTACTTTAAACCCCTCGTATTCACGTGCCATTCTTTTCAATAATTTTTCTTTCAGGTTTTATGTACGATTCCATTTTAATATCCACCAGCGGTATGTTGGTTTTTGTGAATGGCACGCATTATGAAAAGTAGACCTGCAGGACACCCGACACATGCGGCTACCTAACCCAGTCATCTTTGCACACAGGGGGAATACACGGTCTCACATCAGCAAAGCCCGACAATCAGGGCGAAGGGCAGAGAAGGAAGCCGGCCTGCCACCCGCAATAAAGAGAGAAAGAATCAAGATTGTCAGCTGGCAGACACTGCTCCACGTCACACACATTTCGCTTCGCCGGCTGGGTGCTCTGAGCGCACAGAACACGTGCTGCTACAGTGGCAAGCACCCCTACCCTAAGGGTCCTGCCTACCTGTTTACAAATATTTTTTTTGTGCTACCTACCTCAGCACATCTATCCAGACCTTCTAGACCTTCCAGAGAGGGGGCCTACGCCTTTCTCCGCCACCTTTTCCACGATAAGTGTTCATCGCAACCGGGAGAGAGAGAGAGAGAGAAAGAAAGGGGGGGGGGGGAAATGACATGCCGCTTCTACATCTATTCAAATACAATTACGACTCGTCTAGACCATCTCTTCCAACTCTACAGGCACGAACAACGCATTTCCTACCCTACAGGCAAAGGGAACTTATGTGTTTTTCCTTCTCACCAGGAGGATACGCAACCTGACAGCCCCCCCCCCGCCCATGTGCTCAGTGTTTACAACCTGCCGAGACCTCTGGCAAGGCCGAGCACACCCGACAAGGCATGAAGCCAGTATCGCTGACAAGAGGATTCCCACGCCACCCGGGGTCGGAGGACGTCGTGCATCCCCCGCACCAGCAGCCTACAACCTCCCACAGCACTGCCAGTGCTCTGGATCTTCGGAGAAGTTACCAACCTTTGAGAACGCCATCGCGGCTACTTACTACATACATCGACGACCAGTCAACTCGATGACATATGAACACAAACATTTTCTTTTAACTTCACTTTGTCTCCTTTAGACACCTTTATTTTGCAGTTTAACTATAACTCCTTATTTTTCGTCTAAAACCAGTATTTCCCTTTTACTTAGAACCAGGTCACTTACACCTGGTACCACACAGTTACCTTAACTATCCTCGACTTGGTAGGTAGTAGAACAAGTCATGTGTTTATTGAGCTCTCAATAAACACATGTTGCTCTCTACTTTTCTGTTTTTATTTCTAGGGTATTTATTTGTATCTACAGTTGAAGATAGATTACGCTGTGCACTGTCGACGGAAACCGGGAATTTTATTAAACCAAATTAAGACATACATATTAGACAGCTACATGTTTCTTCCCAGCTACACATCAGCACTGTCTGCTCGTGGGGGAGAAACAGTGACGCCACAACCACTAGCAACACCATCACACCGGGAGGTGCAACAGACTCAGGTTGCTTATCATCCACACTGTGGTCTGTAGTGTTGCTGGGCATCCTAGTGCGAACGCACAACCAGTAGAGGCTTAGCGGTCCACGTCCCTGATCAGCCCACCTATTGTGGGGATCAGTGGGGACTTATTGAGCTCGAGCCGGCAAGTCACTATTGGGTAACACTGTTAGTATTTCTGTCTCAGTGCACTGTGTGAACTATAGAGCTGTTACCCTATGCCTCACAAGGGGAGGAGTGGCAGAAAACTCAGGGAACATCACCTGGCTCACCCTCCTCTCAGGCCAAGGATAGCATCACCCCATCCTACGTAGGATAGACAGGTGGGACGGGGCCGTGCCACTTAATTCAGATGAACAGTAGCGCCTGCTCCGGTTGTGTTCATTAACTTTTCACCGTGTATCCGCATCCACACCAAGTGTCACTCGATTGTCACCAGACTTCTGACCGGTACTGAAGTACTCCTAGGCTGGGACAACCACATCTTCTGGTATAAAGAAGCTCGTGTGTGGAACATTTGTCCCGCAAGGACATATCTACCTAGAATACACAACTAGAAGTAAGAGTGTATAAGAACTAGCCAACCACCCTCGTCCCATTCCAGCTACCTAAGCCGCTTTTGGTCTAGTGGATAAAATCCTCTACTAACGTGTTCAGTCAGTCTAATCGGACACGTGTCAAACTAATTTTTTCGTGATTACCTACAGCCGAAGTTTGTCGGTCAAATAGTGATACACTTTGTATGTAAGTTCACTGATCCCCACAAATGATACGTGTCACTTCAGTGCCGTATATCATTTCTACAAGATTATATCCTGCTAAAAAGTACTGTAACTATGAATAAAATAATGAACTTTTCATGGCCCGACTTGTCGTGCAGGTCAAAAGCATGGGCCAGTTAAAATTACTGACCTTGACCTTACTGTAGACTGATTGGGCCTCTGCCCCGGTGTACAATGTCTGGCGCATGGCCTAGCGGTAAGGTATAAAGTCAGTCTGACGTTCGAGGGTCCGGCAGATAGGTTGGCAAACTGTCACTGGTTTACCTGTGCTTAATGAGACCTGGGTCTCAGTTGGTGGGGCGGCACTGGAACTAGGGGTTATGTGTCTCAGCGGCTCTTCTCGTCCCTGACAAATGTCAGTGACAACTGGGTGTTCAGGAGGGTGCTGGAAGGTGCGGCCTCTCTCCAGCTGGCAGACTGCTTGAGCTCGTTCCCATGGGGATACACTGCAAAAAAGTTGGAACTGGGTTTCAGCTTCCATTGGATTCTGTTGTAGTAGTTGCCTGTCTTTCATGCCACCTGGTGCCACTGTTGGGTGTATGGCATACGGTAGGTACTACTGACAGTCTCACGAGAGGAGAGTAGACGACAAAGTTCCCTGGCTATGTGCAATACCAAAGCCACAGCTGGTGCTCCTTTAACCAGTGACAAGAGGCGCAGTGGCTATAGAGTGTTGGGTGTCCTCTGGGTGCTACAAAACAGTAGTGGGTATCGGTCCATGTGAGGGGAGATCTACAGACCCAGTTTATCACTCCTGGCGACAGTACAGCACAGTGGACCGAGTGGATCGACTGGACTAGCAGTCTGATGACTCTTGGATTGAGATTCTAGTGGTTGGGGTTCTAATTTACTGCATACCAGGTGTACAGTACGGGTGGTTACCGACTCTGTTCGATGTACGTGCGCCTGGTGAAGGGAGCCCACAGTCCTACACTAATTTCGGTACATTGACATTCAAGAGCGCTATCTCCTGCTTTGCTCTGGTAGGTCATCTACTGAGGATCGAACAGTCACCCTACAAAATAGTACACTGATGTCTTGAGAGAATTGTGTATTTATTCCGTGAGGAATAAATATGGTGGCCCGTACTACCTCCTAAGTAACAGAAACTATACGGAAGTTAGACTACGCAAAGCCAGGTGAAGGGGACCTGGTACTAAACTGAACAAAGTGATAAGGCTAGGTAGCTATGAAAATAACTGACCCTAACATCTAACCATTGTTCAGAAGAGGACATGCAGAGGCCACTACCAGAGGAGGTAGCGGTGGTGTTACCACTGCTAGAGGAGCACTGCGGTTGTTACCAGAAGAGTAAGAAAGGCAAGGAGTGTTGAAGACATCTTCGAGGGCTGCTGGAGCAGTGTTGAGCTTCTGGAAAGTCGCCAAAGCAATTCTGGTAGGTCGCTAGGACTGAGGGCAGCAAAAAGCTCCAGCACAAGAAGTGATGGAGTGAGCTGCATACGTCAAATGGCTGTGAAGAGAGCCGGGAGAACTGGCGTTACTGGGCTGCGCATCGACATATCTCCCTGCCCGCGGGCCCTCAGATGCGGGGTTGCGGTGGGATGATGAGCTTCATCTCCTGAACCTAGCTGTCTGCTAGCGCCGCTACCATAATCCCCTGGTCCGCTGTGGAACTAGATGACCTTGGGCATATTCTGCAGGCCCTCTCCTAGCTAGTACTCTGCCTGGGCAACGTGAAAGCAAGTTCAGATGAGGCAAAGTTGTGTGTAGTATAGTCAGGATGTGTGTCTCGCATATAATATTATGACACATGACTAAATTCGCATTATATACAACGTACTACAGATTCACGACTTCGCCACATCCGTGATTATTTACTTTATGGGCCAGTTTACTATCAGTACTAAAGGCAGGACACGCGGAACTCCACCATGTTGACAGAGCCGTAACATACTCTAACATCATGCTCCTAGCTTTTACTACTCCCCTGCGTACGCAGAAAACCGTCAAGTCATCGTCCTTCCCACGAAAAAGTTATTTACACCAGTGCGCTCGCCAGCAGAAGATTGCACCAGTTTGAATTTGGCGTTGCCAGAGACGTGGCCCAATCACTGAGGGTCAAGGCCCACACGAACACCCTTAGCTTGGAAGTTCTGCACCCCAGGCATCAAGTGAAGAGGCGAGATAAGGCATCCACTGGTCCATGCATATGACCTCACACGCTCCAGCTCTTGGAGGTAGAGCCAAGCCCCTGCACTCCTCAAAAGCATCCAAGCTCCCCAGCGATCACTATAAAATACGAGTCAGCCCACGCTTGAGCAGTTGCTCGGGGTGGCTCGCCAGGGTCACTTCTCTCCTGAAGAGACTGCGAAGGCCGGAGTTGGATACCGCAGCAGTAACATAGTCTTGCAACACCCTCTTGGTCATGGAGGCTGAGGGCAACCTGACTTAGGACTGGCTGTCCTACGACCATGCCACTTACCATGATGACAATGCTCTCTAAGAGACCATCTTCCCCTGAAGGACATCTGCAGAGGCACCTCCTTGCAGTCATCTTCGACCTCAAGCACCTCCTAAGTCGACATAGCCCCTTTGGACCCTAACCTGGCCGCTCCACCACTCGAGTAGAGTAACCCTAGTATACAGATTGTGAGGTCCCTTCTGGCCATTCCCTGCTTAATTCAGCTGGAACCACAGCTAGTAAGCTTTTAATTAAATTTCTGTAAATATAATTAAACACCAAGAGTCTAAAAGAAAGTAAATTTAACAGGTTGCCTTCACATGATTTTCATTGAACTAATTCTTTTAATTTAACTTCTGTAAGTTATTTTTATTGTGTGATTACTCATGGTAAAGTAAATTTTATGGTAGAAACCATTACTATTGATGTTTTATTAATATTTTTGCTTTACTGTAACTGCTTAAGTGGGTTAATTAAAGCCACAAACCCACTGAGTCTCGCAACATTTACTCAATAGATTTAGTAACCCTGGTACCCCTAGTGTATTTCAGTGTTATAATTAGGGACACCCAGAAAATTGTGAACCGCGAAATACACTAAATACTGTGAATTTGGACGTCATTTCACCATTTTTGAAAAATCAACCTATTTTTTTGCACGAAAAGCATTGACACAAGTATTTACATTCTTCAGATATGGTAAATAATGGTTTACAATTGATTGTGTGTCCACAATCAATTGCATGTCTACGATTGTCCTGCCAACACGGAAAATGTGCAGTGATGCCAACCATAGTGGAATTCCGCTACGCACAGCCAAATTTAAACATTGGGGAGACAAAGCGGTGAAAAGTGATAAAAACAGATAATGTAGCGACTTTCTAGATTGCTATAGCATAAAAAAAAGGCTTGACGCATGCCTGGTTAAACTGAATGGCACGTAGGTCGAGGATTTTGTTGCTAGGCCAACAGTGGGGTTTGTAAGTTAGGCTCAATGGGGTTTGGTGAGGGGTGTTGGGAATTGGCTTACATCGTCATCCTAGCTGATGATGGTGATGTCCGGGTCTTCACTCAATGGCGGCGGGCTCGCCCCACTCTGAAGCTGCGATTCCAAGCAGCTGACTCACTGCTCCAAAAGTACGGGTTTGACCAACCGCACCCTGCCTCAGTTTTCTACACCAAACCTCCCACCACTGGGAGGTACTCTGGGCTGGTGCGAATTGACGGGGAAAAACATACAATTACCACTGGAGCAGGTGCAACTGCTTGGCATTTGAGTTTGGCGGCGCGGTCTCGTTCCGTCTACTTTTACCTCGTGGGAGGTGCGAGGACACTAAAACCCCTGGCAGCAAGGAATGCTATGTTTTGTTCCCTACGCTTTTTGCCGTTCCTTACCTGGTAAAGCATTGTTGCTGCTTAGAGATACGGAGTGCACCCTGATGAGGAAACAACATCACAGCGTATGTCAAGTATCTGCTTGCTGACACAGACTCGGTGAAAGTCTCCACTGATCCCCCACGCTTTGCAGGCTGATCAGAGACGTGGAGCTATGTGGGCCACCAATGCCTTTACTGGATGTGCGTTCATGCAAGGTCGAAGGGCAGGTCTCAGGCTACGGGTACCCCCGACACTAGACAGTGCTCTGGAGTAAGGAAATAACATGGGATTGCCACCTCTCCTTGAATGAAGGAGTTTCTAGTGGTTGTGGCTCCTCTGTTCCTTCCCTCCAGCACTAGAGAGTGCTCTGGCAGTTGGAAAGCAACAGATGGCCATCTAATGGGTGTGTATGACTGACGGACCCATGAGGGGCGCCCTTAGTCAAGCTAATTCGGTTGTATAAAAAGTCCTGGTTCCTATCAGTAGTGCACGTCATAACTGGTTTCTAACGTGTGAATAGAATGATACTCTGTGAAAGAAAAGAAGCTGAAGTATAGAGAACAAATTAGGTTTATTGAGGGCTCAATAAACATACGACACGTGCTACATCCTACCAAGCAGTAGAGTGCTGAAGGTAACTACGCTGGCCAGGTGTAGGCAACCTGGTTCTAGGTTGTAAGCAGGAAAGATATATCTAAACAGTAAAAATATATATAATATTAAAATGTTCTAGTAAAATGTGTCTAGAAACGACACAGTGAATTTAATACGTACGTGAGCGTGTTCGCTGGTCGTCGACGTTACAAACAGCCACTGGGGGTGTGCTCAAGACTTGGAAGATCTCTATAGGTCCCAGCATTGAGCAGTGCTAGAGATGTCGCGAGAGAAGAACAAGAAAGACTGCCCAGCCCGGCAGCGTCCTGACTTATATAGGGGAAGATTGTGTGCTGCGGGGAGGGCGAGCATCCTGCCCTGGTTGGCGTGGGAGACGAACAAGTTGTGTCAGCAGTAGTCAGCGTTTTTGCTTCGTGCCTCTTCAGCAGCGCTCGGCCTAGCCCGAGGTCCAGGCAGCTTGTAGGCTCTCAGCGTGGCATAAGGGCATGCTGGCTGGGTTGTGTAACCTTCAGGTGACAAGAATCCGCTTGTAAATTCTTGTTGCCTGGAAGCCAACAGAGAATTCATCTAGAAAATTCTCTGTACATGTCTCTCACGTCTGTAGTAGTGGAAGTAGGAATACTTCGCAATGAATCGTAAACGTAGTTGATTAGTAGTAGGAGCAGCACGTGTCAAGCTACTGGTGGTTTAAAACTAAGCGGACTAGAGGGACGTTTTCTTTTTAAAGCTTAAATATTTTAATTAGCTAATGTCTTCATAGTTTTCTAATTTTGTAAACATATCGGCACCTATATTTTGTGCGACTACATAATTCAACATCTGTCACTAACTACTGGCTATTAATACCACAACCACTAAGATGAAGACAGTGGACTCTTCAGAATTCATTTTTATTATGCAACGAATGTCCGATATCTACACGCTTCTGATTTGTCGTAGACAATAAAGGTACGTTATTTTTCCAAATAACAGTTTTATAGTATTATTCTGTAGTCGCCATCGATGACTGTTTGGATATTTGGACTCTTGTCTCCTGCTTGCTCCGCACAGGGGTTGAATTCGTAGCAGTCGGATAGGATTTACCTCTGTAACAGATTCACTCTCAGGATAGGTATAAAATGTATTTATTACGAATAAATACTGGTGACATGTACTCTTACTACTAAGCAAAGTGCAAACGGAAGTAAGCTATGCTTTATAGGTGGAGGTGACCTGTTCCTAGGCTATCCAAGAATGACTTCCGCCAGCCATGAAAATAACTCAAAAGCAGTTACTCTACCCTGGGGTTATCTACACGAGACTATACAAAAGGGGCTGCTATCAAAAGGGCAGTGGGTGTAGTTGCCACTGACCTGTTGAACCAGGAGGATCAACATCGGAAGTGTGAAGTGAAGTCTTGCAGGCTTCTGGTGTTGAAGAGCTTACAGAGATGTCAGATATCTCCGGCTCCAGGTGACAGCTGCACTGCTTCCACAAAACGAGTTGGCAATACCCAACCTCATGTCACGTCCAGTGATTAATGCCCATACTGCAGGATGTATCTCAATGGTAAGTCTGGTGTTCGAGAGAAAATAAACTGGGGTGCTAACTGAAGAGGACTGACTCTCCAGGTGACTGATGGTTTAAGCCCTTTACCATGGGGTATATCCACAAAGTGTGGATGGGTTATTGGTACACACTCCCTTAGCAGTAAAGAACTCCTCCTCTTTCTCCTTCCATCAAGCACTGTGCCTTTCCGGTGCAAGCAGATACACAGAACCATAACTAAGTGTAGAGCCCAACAGCAGTTGATGGCACGAACCTATGTTCCTGCGGTTCTGCACCTTGGCACACAAACCTAGAGTGATAGGTCGTATGGACCGTCTTCCTACTACTGTCAGAGTGTGGTCCAGAAACAGTTGGGCCTCCAGTCCCAGGCAAATACCCCTGCCAGCACCCTCGGCACTCCGAGCAGCGATACAACCTGAGGTGGCTGTCCTGCTCCTGATGGAGGTGTACCTAGTGGTTGGGGCTCTACCTTTCTGTATAGTTGCGTGCACAGAATGGGTGGCTGTCGAAGGTGATGTGTGTTATTGACATGCACAAACCTGATGGGAATCTACAATATGGTTTGTAATGTTATTACACCAGGTCGCTTGCTTGCTCTGTCTACAAGTAGAGTTCCTAGTATCGGACAGAATATTCATCTACACAAACTTACTCTCTGTATAGGATAAAAATGGTATTTATTATGAATAATAAATACTGGTGACTCGTACCTACTACCAAGCAGAGTGCGTACAGAAAGAAGCTACGCTTTAACAGGTTGAGGTGACCTGTTCCTAGACTACTCAAGTAAGAATGACTTTGACAGCTATGAAAACCACTCTGACACAGTTACTCTAACCTGGGGTTGTCTAGACGAGACCTTACAATGGGGCCACTACCAGAAGGGCAGTGGTTGTAGTTGCCACTTACCAGCAAGTAGCGACGGCTGTTGATCCAGGTGGGTCAACAGCGAAAGTGTGGAGTGTTGTTGAGCAGGCTTCTGGTGTTCAACTTCTGGAAGCTGCTGGTGCTTGAAGTCTTCTGGAGCTTCTGGTAGGAAGTTGTAGAAGTCTCTGGTCATCGGTGGCCGCTGAAAAACTGGAAGCTCCTGGAGAGGACCGTGAGGGCCAAGATCAGTAGAGGGCCACAGCACCGAAGTCTTGAGGAGAGCTACTGGAGATGAACAACTGGCATCTTCGACCGTGCACTGCCTTATAACGTGTGCTCGGCCAGCCCATTCCTGGGCTTGAGTGGGAGGTGTGATGTTGCTCTGCAATGTCTGCCTGGAGCGAGCAGGGTGGGAGAACTACCCTTGCGCTCAGCTATATGGCCTCGGGTGCTCTGCCATCTTCGGGAAGATTGGCAAGACAATGTCTAGCAGGTACTTCAGGGAGGTCAATTTGTTTTGTGGCAGATTGGAACAAAGCTTGTATTTAGCATAGACTGAGAAATATCACACAATTATGGTTTATATTGCCGGACACGCCCGTGGCAGACTTACATCGCCATCTTGAATCACACTGGCGTCTGGCACTACATGCAGCGACACCATTGCCGTAGAAGAAAGTAGATCTCCGTGGAAGGATACACAAGTCTGATTGCATATTGCACAATATGCAACAGCTTGTTTCATGTGCTCAGATCCCTGCCAGGGTTGGAGAGATCCTGTGCGCACTTGTGCATAACGTGTTCAGTTCGCCCCTTCCTCGGGGTACGCAGAAGCTACGCGAGTAGTGAGAGGATGTTAGATCTGGTACATCAGGAAAATACCTCGTGTCTATAATGTCCCTGCACAGGAACAATCCTGTAGCCATCTATGGTTATGAGTCCTGGTACAATGTAACACAATAGGATGAGTCGTCGCCATGTTTAATGCAACTCATATAAGCGGCACGTGTCATGCTCAAACAATATATTTAGCAGTAGGAAATCCCACTGAGCCTTCAATACAATCAAATTTTCTTCCACTGCAGTCACAAACTTTGTTAATCCACCTTTGTACCAACTATCAACCTTTTGTAGATACTAGATCATCTGAACGTGTAGTGTTGCTGAAAGTCTCAAACTAACTATTTCTCTAATATTTTCCACATCATTGAGCAATTGCTTTTGGTAACCAGTATATTGTGTATCAACTCTCTTGCCTCCCCCTGTAAACTCCAACAAGTAATGAATTCTTTGAACTTAAGTAAGGTGTAGAGCTTGAGCAACGATACCAATTAACCAGCCAATACCACAACCATCGGCATCGGTGGCATATTAACATTATTTCTCGATAATGATTCACCAATTGGTAACACTAATTTAACACAGTGATAAATAAACAAGCATGCTACATCTCATAAAACATTAATTTCCAGCATCCATCAATCAGATATTCTGCCCGAAACCCAAAATATATTTAGAAATATATTTAGAACAATTGTTTTTCGATGATATGTTCGTTTTTTTTTTTTTTTTTTTTTTTTTTCATTTTACCATATTTCTTGCTGGTACATTCGCCAAAGACTGTCTGCATCATTCACTTTTGGATACAAATGCAAAACAACACGGACAATCGAGAAATGGTACGGATAATCAAGAATTGGTGCTATCAATAGTATTGATTACATCCCCGCAAGAGTTTTTTGCATTTTATTTTCTTCTTGCGTTTTTACTACATTCGTAGGTTGGCGACAATGAGAAAGCAACCTGTATTCTTTTTCTTCTTGTGCATTTACTGCACACTCAGGTTGGCAACAACGAAAACGAATCTCACAGTATATGGTGGTGGTGTAAATTGAAAGTGAAAGCAAACGGACTTGATTTTGATGGATGTAGTTTTTATTAAAAACTGTCTGCTGCGGTTTTGGTTAGAATGTTAGTTCTGACAAACTCTGCAAGTAATAATTTGCAAAAATTGTCGCAAATAAATCAGTTGTAATTTTAACCAAAAGATTGAAAGTCACAGGTGACGAAATACGAAGCAAAATTATTAATATAAATAAAAAATTTTTTTTGCTCAGTTTCAAGTGAATAGTTAATATTAAACTGACTTCAATAATTTCTTTTTAATGACATCTTTAGGTTGTTGGTTTAAACAAACATGCATTTTGAGGTTATGTAGGACATTTCTCAGATATAAAATCGAAGTCCACATCAAATTGCCTGAAGTTTTGAAGGTTGTCTTTAATGAATGCTGTATTGTCTGGTAACAGTTTTGGTTTGAATCTTAAGTCACTTATTTGCCCAGTTAAATTGTCTATCTTATTATTAAAACTAGCTGTGCCCGTGACTTCGTTCGCACAGACTTTAGGATTTGTTTAAATATGTTTAAAATAGAAATTTTGCTTTGCTTAGGTTTTATGGAGTTATTAAAATACATACCTGTATAATTAGTTTGAAAGATTGTTACTTTATTATAGAAAAAAATTTATCACGTTAATGCTGGATGTTTGACAATATGTTATTTTATTATGTTTAATGCATGCCCGGTTATAAACTGTTTGGCACAATCATTGTGGTTTTAGTGCACTAGACCAAGTACGCATTTTGTACAGACGTGCGGTGGAAAAGAAAAGTAGCACACCCAGTAGGTGCAATCGGGATGGCTCATAACCTTAGTGAGGTGGCGTGGTTCCATTCTGCCTGTCTTTCCTTCGTAGGAGGGACTAAGGTAAACCACTAGTCATCAGCTAGATGAGCAATCTTTTGTTCCCTATGCCATCGGCCGTGCCTTTTCTTACAAGGCATAGAGTTTGGTTTGCTGCTGAACAATACAAGTCGTGCAGTATGGACGAGAAACTATTTCCTATAATAGTCTTGTCCAGTAGCTGCTTGGTAGCACAAGTTCGGTGACTCCGGTGATCCCCCACTGTAGTGGACAGATCAGAGATGTTGAGCCGTGCGGCCATCAATGCTTCTACTGGATGTGATGTTCAGCCAAGGCCAGGCCACAATACCCAAGCCAATACCTCCTCCAGCACCTGGGTGCTCGGGGTAGTAGGAAGCAACAGGCGGCCGTCTAAAGGTGTGTGACCAGACTGGAAGACTCCTGAAGGGTGTCCTCAGTCAAGCTAGTTCGGATTTAAAACGTACCTGGTTTCTGTCGGCAGTGCACAGTGCGAATTATTCCTAACTGGCGAAGTAGATGATACTCTAGAAATAAAAGCGTATGGATAGAGAAAAAAGCTGTATTTCTTGAGGACTCGTACACAGTGACCCGTGCTATATCCTACCAAGCAGACCGAGTACTGAAGGTAACTTATGTTAGCCAGGTGTAAATAACCTGGTCCTAGGCTAGAGGGAAAGATTGAACTAGAAAACTGAATATATATGTCTACTGAACTAAAATTGTCTATTTGCGGGTGTCTGGAAGAGACAAAAAGAAGTTAGTTCCTTTGCTATAGTAGCAAGGTTGTCGAAGACTGTTGTCGTCACAGGGAGTAGATGTGAGGACTACTGAATACTCTAGGTTGCTGGAGGCCCCAGCACAAAAGAGTGCTCGGGTTTTCTTCACAGAAGAAATATGAATGACTGCTGAAGCCCTGCCACGCTTGGACTTATATTAGTCATTAGTATAGGCTGCCGCGGCGGGGTGCAGGGAAAGCATGTGACGTCCTGCAGTGAGGCTGGCGTGGGAGGTGAGAATCCTCTTGTAAGAGCTCTGCTTCGTGGATCTTCGGTAGCGCTCGGCCGTGCCCTGAAGTGGCTGACAGCTTATAGGCACTCAGCGCAGGGGGACAAGGCGTGCTCACTGGTTGTGCAACCTTGAAACTAAGTGTTTGGCCGCCCGGTAGATTTAAGCGGCACGCAACATCCGTGACTGGTTTGCAGTATCGACACACACTGGGTTGAAGCGATGAGTCATAATCGTATTATAAGCGGCATGCATCATGTTTTTCTAAATCTTAAGTAACTTTTTCTATGATGTGTATTATATCAATGAACATTTAAAAAACCATTATTGTTTCAACAATGCTATTTGACAACAACCCTTTTGCAAAAAAAATATGACATGAAACACAAAGAAAATTATATGAAAAAATTAATTTACTTCATAACCACTTGAGACATCGAGATGAAATAACAGCAGATTTGAAATACAAATGGACTCAATAATCTGAAAGTTTTACCAAAATTGATTCAGCCATTTCAGAGCCTATTCTGGACAAACACACAAAGACAGACAAAAAATAAAAAAAATAGTTATTTAAGCTTCAACTTGTTTAAATAGCATATTACGCTGATGAGTAACATACCGGGAACTTATACTTACTCTCTGGTCATTGCAGTGGATGCCGGGGTATTTTAGTCTAGAAGCTGAGTCAGGTACTTCTATATAGATATTGGATTCAGTTTTACTTGGGCACTGGCGCCTTCCCGTTATAAAAAACTGGCAGAGTGGCCAAGTGGCAGGGCACAAAATTTGGCATGGATGGCACTATCCTGCGTTTGGGTGACAAAACTGCCTTGGGTATACCTGGGCGATGTTTGGGTGGAGCAGCACTTGAGACAGGCTTGACTGCAGCCAGTACAGAGGCTTGGCGAACTATGTCCTGTAGCTTAGGCAGAGGTATGGGATGAAGAATAGCAGGTGCGAGATAGGCTACTACTGGCGTGGGAGGTTGTTCAGGTCGGTGCAAATACTAGAGAATCCAATCCGGGTACTCAATGGGGCCGGTCCTCTCAGGAGTAGTGAAGAGATTTCAGGGCACAGGAACTTCCACTGGGTCTTGAAGGTGTAGTGCTTGCATTTGTTCTTGAGGTGACAAAACTAGCTAGCTGCTTGACCAGGGATAGCTGATATTTGTGTGCTCTACCTGATGCTAAGAGTGTCTACGAAATCATTCCTTCAAGACTTTCCTATGGGCATAGAGCATTGGGAACTGGAATTTACCCTTCTACTACTGTACCATGTTTGCGGGTTCCTTGTCCAGTGATACGTGTGGCACCACAGGCGGTAGTGGACAGGCGTACATGAGGGATGCCAGGACTCACCTTGCCCCGATACACACATGGGTGTGTGGCCCTGTCCCAGACTTCCCAAACTGGCGGACAGAAGTGTCTTCCAGCAGAGTCAGCTCGGTAGAGTCCAGTGAAAACCAGGTCGACAAAACATTCTAAGGACAGTGTACCTGTGTGGCTCTTTTCCGTCAATCCCAGAAGAGGTGTAGGGAAGGGCAGCCAAAGCTAGTGCATTGTAGCGGGCTGAACCTGCCCTTAGCTAACGCTCGTGAGTGAACCCTGCATTACAAAAAGCAGAAAGCAAGACACAAGGGATTGCGTCAAGCGGGGATTATAAACAGTGGGTGAGATATTCAACTTCAACAAACGGACAATAATATAGGCCAGCCCAAGATTCGCTGTGTGACCTGACTTCTGCTAGAAGTGTGAGACGCTGTCTAGATGTCAGCCAGTGACACACCTCAAAAAGGGGCAATAAGAGAGGAGTGCTGAACCGCCATTGCGATACGTCGAGGGACGCAACCTTCGGCATCTTACAAGGTGAGTTAGTTCCAAGGAAACATCGGAAGGACATTAAGTAGATAATTGGCAGTGACTTACATAACAGTTATTATTAATATAAAGTAATTGATCTCCCGTTTGAACATAATAACTATAATGTAAAGTGTTGTTCACTTGTGAGTATTCCAAAGATTATATAAAGGAGGTTTAAAGAGATTCCCATCTTTAATATTCTGCAAGCCCCAATCACCTTAAAAGGCTCTTGTAGCCAGACGGAGTCACCTGTAGTACTTTAGTAAATAGTTTATATTGGCTGAAGTTCGAATCCAGTACAAGAGTCTGTTCCTATTGACGACAAAAGTCTTTGACAACAACCAGTAGCTTCTACCACTGTCGTCAGCAGAGGCTCCTGCAGCAACAGCGACCAGAGGCTTCAGTAACACCAATACTTATCAGTTACCGGAAGCTGCTTCTGCAGTAGCATTGAACATTAACACACCCTTTTACTAGAGCAGTGGACTAACTTCTCTGTCTCTTATAGACATCCCTTACTAGTTAACTTTGAATAGTATTTATTATTCAACTGTCAGTTATATTTCCCGAATAGCCTATGACCAGGTTACCTACACCTCAATTGCGTAGATTACTTCCAGCATCCGGTCTGCTTGGTAGATGTTAGCACGAGTCACTGTTTATTACAAAATTAATAAACACATTTGTTCTATTAGCTGCAAATTTTATTTATAGAGTAATCTTGAATACGCCTGGTAGGAACAATATTAATTGTGCACTGCCAACCGAGATAGGGTGTTTTTAATACGAACTAGCTACGGCTGCAGACCCCTTTCTGGAGTCCAGCAGTCCTATAGATACACCAGTCAACAGCCAGCTGTTCTAGACCTCCAGGGATAGAACAGAAGAGCCTCAACCACTAGAAACTCCTCTAATCAGGGAGAGGCAGTACGCTTGGGTTGTATCCCTATCGGAGCACCCAGGTGCTGGCAGGGGTCTTTGCTCGAGAGTTATGGCTTGGCTATGGTTGTGATACAACACCCAGTAGTAGCAGGAAGGCAGCCCACACTGCATCAACGCTTCTGGTCTGGCCGTCAGTGGTGGGGGACCTTCTGAAGCACAGAGTTTGTGACACCAACTGCTACTGGAAGTACACTCTTCTAGGGTTCCGTTTCACACCCATGATGCACGACCCTTATCAGTCAGCAGTGATCTACACTCTATGCCATTCAAGGTGCGGCACGACTCACGGAGGGAGGAACAAAGGATTGCTCATCTCGCTGTATTGACTCCACCAACTGCGGACAGACAGGCTGAACTAGACTGCACTGTCTTAATAAGGTTTTTGGTGAGACTGTCATCTTCCGTATCTGATTACACTATTTTCCCTCCACATATCCGTACACACCAGGACTACCACCCTAAGTTCTGGAGCCCAGAGGGAGTCACCTGGAATCTATGGTACCGTGTTGGCCGACATATCATCGACCCAAAGCCAGAGGACTGCGCAGTCAACTTATCAGCAGCCAGCCACCGTTCTCCAGTCAGTTTAAACCAATAAGTAAGCCAGGTAGTCCCAACAACTCCCGCCAGTCACCTACCTTAACACGTAAACCCACAGTGGGCCAGAAGGTAGACAGCCGTAAGAGACCAGCCAACCAGGCTATTGAAAACTTTATTCCAACATGCAAAGCGAAATGCCCCACTGAAATATCAAGCCAAAAATGTTCATTGGAGCAATAAAACCCTATACGTGCGTGCTGGCCTAGCACAGATAAAGCCACGACGACCGTGCCACATTCTCAGTAACCTGGGAACGCGTCAAGTGATTTCCTGGCTCCCAACATGGGGCGCCAGACTAACTGTTCTCAGCGAAAAGCAGAACAAGAGACCTAAGGACCAAGTCGTGAAAGCAAAGCGGACTTTGGGGAGTCAGATAAACACCCCGTGGCACCCATAGCCATAGTCGTGTCAAATTCAGAGCTCAACACCACCAATGGCATGGACCATGACTCCGAACACGACATAACAATGAAGAAGTGTAGCCATGCAGACTGTTCCGGTACTGGATCACTTCTAATCAAATGCAATTTCTGCGGAAATGCGTTCCACCGAGTATGCTTAGGCTGGCCCAATGAAGCCAGTAACACAGAAGGTTTGGAATACTGATGTGAAGCCTGTCGCATTCAGTCAACCACATTCTGTAATGAGGTAACCTGCCACGGCCGAGGTATTAATAAAATATGTTGCACTACGTGTAGCAGACCCTACCACCACCTATGCATAGGGTGGCCAGACGAGAGAGTCATAATGCCAGGCATGGCCTATCAATGCAAAAGGCGCAGGAGTAAACACACCTCACATTCCCATCTGTCTTTTGCTTTCTGGAATATTTACAGCCTGGAACAGCACCAGGACATCCAGCGACAGGCAGGGATGATGACATCCAGATTACAGACTTCGCAGGCAGACATCACGAAGACTCGGTAGCAGTCATGCAGGAATGCAAGAGAGTTTAGAGAAAATGACATCTCTGCGAAAGTGGGTAAGCAGGGCCCAGTTGCATTTAAAGGGCCTTGCGCTAGGCTGGTGGAATCACTACGGCGAGTTTGTGGACGAGTGGCATCAATTTTCGAGTCAGTTGGCAACTGCGTTTGGTGGCGAAGAAATACTGATTGGTATGGCCGCCAAATTCTATAGCGAGGCCCAGAACATGGAAAAAGAGGAGGAACTATTTATAAAAGGAACTCATTTATGTAAGCCTTTTCCCAGCAGTGAAAACTGAAGAAAATTGCATACACTCCATAGCTCGAATGCTATTACAGAAGTTGCATAATTTTCTATAAGCCCAGAAGCCACAGTCAATAAAAGAGCTTATAGAACATGCACGTGAAACACAGCACAATTACGAAGAGCAGGCCACGCTAGACCGTAGGCAGGTTCATAAGATATTGGTGTGCAAATCTGTCCATTGACTATTAGAATTATCTGTAGCTGTGTTGCAATTTATTCCCACTTTAGAAAAATTATTTTAAACAAACAATTTCTTTTACATGGAATCAGATTTGAGATTCGAGGATATTTTGAAGGCTTAGACTATGGATTTGGATTCAAACAAAAACAGCATTTGACCATCTCTATATAAAAAGTGAAGGGAATCCCACCAAAAGGCAAAATATAGTCCATTCCACATTGGAAGCAACTTTCTCGGAGCCCTGCTAAATATCTACTTGCAGGCCTGTTTCGTATCCTTCTGCCCAAAGTAAACAAACATTGCCATGCGACTGCCATGTAGCGTCTGTCAAACTCAATGTTTACATGCCATTGTGTGTGTATACCCGTTTGTATACTTTCACAACACCTAAAAATAAACATTGAAATGTTACTTCTACTTTTATACCTGTCAAATGTGTTGTTTACTGTTTACAGCTTTTCAAAGAATTCTGTCTTAGATCTATTTCAAAAACCATTTCGTACAAAAATATTCACAGTTTAGACCTATAACATTATTTAGGTTATTTCAATATTTAGTTCTTACGATTACGTTACAATAACACATTTGTTTTCCACGACATGCACATTACACGTAATGCACGTTAATATTTTGCAGCGACACTGTTAAACACTGTTACAACTGCGGTGTAATGAATTGTAGTATTTAACTTTTTGTTATTGATATGTCTTGGATTATTCCTTTAAAAGGATGGCCTCAGTTTGAATAATGAAGGAAGAGCCAGTCTAACGAAAAAGCAACATTAAAATCAAGCACGCAACTCGCATCGCTCATTTTTTTGTTATAGAAACTTAAAATATAGCGGGGAAAATGCACACATAAGCCTACCGTAACTTTTATTCCGCTCATATTTATATGTATTTTTACTTACTATGTATTAGGTTTATTGAAATTTATTGGGGCTGGGCTTGGTTATTTTGTTGATTGGTGATAAATCACGTTACAAGACTGTATTTCAAACACCAACCAGGGCAAAGGTACAACGTTGTGATCAATAAACAGACGTGGATGTAAATAAATAACTTCGCCATAAAAACAGTTCACATTTACAACGTATAAATAGTTAATATCAAATATTTGAAATCACGCACACAGGCCCAGCATATCGACCACGATGCACAAAGGCACGCCATTTCACAGACGCAATGATCAACGAAACACATGCGTCACAGTATATTTATTACTGCCGTGGAAACACAGATTTATCACATCATCATAACTGGCTTAGGTAGGTTTAATAAAAAGTCTACAAACATTATGTAATTCGACGTATTTTTCGGAGTAAGTATAATTTACGCTTCGTTTGGTAAAACACGAATACGCTATGACACGACTTGCCACGTCTGCCAACTTCACTTTGTTTCTGCCCTGCCATCGTAACTAAATATATTAAAATAAGTATTCGAACAATAAAATCTCTTTTCAGTTGTAAATTACAAATTCAAAAATCATTGTTTTGCTGTAATAAGTATGAAATATGCTACAATTGAAAACATGTACAATTATTTTACATACTAGCGAAGTGAAACTTCTGCAGTGCGAAAGAAACAAGAGCGAGAGCAACAAAGCTAGCTCAGCAGGCAGTTGCTTCAAAGTTGCTCTCGTTCGATAAAACAACACTGTAACATTACTGCCTACTCAATATTTTCCGCTGTTATTTTAAACTGTAAAAACGAGATATGTTGCCATTGGGGCTACCTAAATATTTAAATAGGCACAGTTTAATTTACAAATAGTGTACTAAAAAACCAGGTTAAAATAATATTTTAACTGTGAACTATTTCTTACAGCCCGTTGCAAACACGACGCGCCTCTTGCTGTTGTTAATTAATATTTAAAAAGAAATAAATATTACAAGTTATAGAAGATATTACGGTAAAGGTTAATTTTTCCAAAAATACAGTACTCTTAAGTTAACCACGGTGTGTGCGTGCGTGCGTATATATAGATATTATATATATATATATATATATATATATATATATATATATATATATATATGGAATACATGTTATTGAAAAAACAGGTTGACATGTTATGCCTGGAGTGTTTTTTCAAAAAGCTTCCCTTTGTGATCAAGGTTGTTTTTTCCCGTAAAGTTTGGCGTTCAATTATATCTGGTGTAAAATCAACATGATTTTAAAACAAAATATTAATATACCTCAATTGATAGCCTCTTCACAAATAAAATTATATGCCTAGAAGCAGATACTTTACCTCCCTTGTTGCCAAAAATTATTTGAACATCGAACGACTTGTATTACAAGTGTAAAGTTGATTTTCGGTAACTTCTTGTGGGGAAATTGGAGGATTTATATTAATTAGTTTTATTACACACGCATATTTTGAAACTGATATTCTGTAAGGACCTAGTCGAAACACTTTGCTATCTAAAAATTACAAGCTGAGCGGGATTTAGACATTTCTGGAAAAATTCGGGAAATATATTTTCCCAAAAGGTTGGGTGGATAATAATTTTCCAGTAAATTTTTCGGGATAAACTTTTTTTCGGCTATTTTGCTATTGTTTCGGTGTTCTACAACACACATGAAAGAGAGGGCCAATTTGGCCCCAATCTTGCCAGCATTAGTAAATATTAAATAAATGCAAGTCAAAGTACATACAAGTATTAATGGCTTCCTATACCGTATTTACACGTGTATAATGTGCACTCCTGTATAACATGCACCATGACTTTTGCAACTAGATTGAGAAATTTAAAAAAAAAATAAAATTGTACCAAAAATTTATGGCACCCTATTAGTAAGTATAGAACAAATTATTCTTTTTTATATTAAAGTGTGGTGATTGGGATATGTTTGGAAATTACTTTAATTAATTAACTTGGGTGCAAAAAGCCAAAATAAAAAAAAAATCCCAGAATCGCCTTCCTCCTAATACTCGATGTTTCTAGCTTTGTTTTGCTTCTTTCTCCTTTTAGCAGTGCCTGGCTCTTTTTTTGCTAGTATAGAATGTCACACTACCCTTTTTAATTAAAAAAAAAAAAAAGGCATCTCCGCATCACCCACCCTCCCCCCCTTTCGGGAAAATGACTTGCTGGCCACTGCCACGGAAACACAGAGGGATGGTGGAATTATCGACCTGGGTGTAATTACAAGGGGGTAGGGGGGCCGTAAACACGTGGCAGCTCTGGTTTTGTGGCATGACAGGATGCCATGTTAGTGGAAGGGGGAGGAGGGGCTTGGTTTCGACCTACACATAACTGAACGTTCAGGGAGAGGAGGGGGAGGGAGAGAGAGAGAACAGACAGTCTTGCCACTTTCCTCAACACCCCCAGACAATTTATTGCTAACACTCCCCCTTCCCCTTTTTTTGTGTATAGCACGCACCCCAGAATGTTTTCCTTTATTTTGGCAAAAAAGGGTGCGCTATACACGAGTAAATACAGTAATGCTTCACTATAATAAACCTCAAGGAACGAAAAATATGGCTAGTTTGCTATAGTGAAGTTCTTTATAGTGAAGTGCACAAAAAAATTTGAGGTAAAATTAGATGCGGCAAAATGTTACTGAAGTGAAGTTAGCTTCAAATCCCAGATTCAAATCTTTATCGCCAACCGCTGGTGAAGAAAGTCACTGTGACTCACTCCGCATATAGGAGGATAACAGGTCGTGCTCAACGGAAGAACTGTACATGTGCAAAGCAGTTGCATCAGGAATGCTTGGAAGCAGCATGTTCAGAAGCTTATAAAATTAAAACTAAGCATAAGTAGTTAATAAAACTTACCACACGTAGGTCACAAGTGCTTTTAGTATCATGATATGCAGAAATCCAGGTTCACAGATTACATTTTAATGCTGCAAGCCTTTTAAGTTTGCAATTAGAACACACACCTCAACGTGATTCATTCTCCCTCGGGGCAGAAAAAATAAGGACTCTTTAAAGTTTTTTCGAAGGACTATGCTGATTCTCCCATACGGCCTATATTGAACACTTTACCGAAAGGTTAACATCTTGCCTTGTGCTTGTCTGTATCAAAAGAAAGCCATTTTTTGTACAATTTTTTGAGCCACCGTATATTAAGATGTACTTTCCTGGCATGTTCAAAGACAAACATCACATGGTAAAATCACACATAAATGTATATGCCTATTACAGACGAAACTAGTTATAATTTTCATGAACAAATACTATCACACTGCAACTATTTACTGCTAGCTACTAGCGCTCTCTGCTATGTGGAATTTAAAACCACTCAGAAGTTCTGGTACATAAAAAACTGGCACTTTCTACAAGAAATCTGGTACATCATGCCAGATTCATGGAACAGGAAGAGAGTAGAAATTACTTTTTCTGTATCCATTCCAGGTCTAAAAATTTTATGGGGTTTTTAACACAGCCTTTGATGGAAAATGGCATGCATAATAATAGTTACATTAAGAAACTAATATTATTGGAACTTCAATAGAACACGAAAAGTTGCACGAATCAACACAGAAGTAACGATGTGCAAAAAAGCCATGTGCCGAAATAGAGAACTGTGCGAGATGACTTAAGCCTATGTGCTTCTGCTGGCCAATTCATGGACATTTTCATAATTTGTCAAGTGCAATTTTTGATGGGAGGTTTCTTACAAGGTTGAAATTTTAGCCAGTCAGAATGTGTGGTGGAATGTAGTATTGACAATAGTTGTAATTTTACTCATTTTGTAAAATAAATTTAAAAAAAGAAGAAAAAAAATTGTGGGAATTATTCTGAACATCTGTTTTTTAACACAAAAGTTTCAGTTACCATAACAAAATGCTTAGATTCTGTGCATAAGTCGAGACAAGATCATTAAAAATATACTTGTCACTTGTGTGGCAGCATGTATGGTTGGACAGGTTAATCCATAGAACCCTTCATACCTGCTTGCTTACAGGCTCAGATTACAAGTCTCATGGAAGTTCCTGCCTGAACTTTGACAAAAAGTTTAATTGTGGCATACAAGCTTTACATAGATGGCCCATAGTTGATGATGCAATTTTGGTATTACTGTGCAGAAGTACAAAAGTATTTTGATATGTGGTATGACATCCTGAAAAATAGGCCCAATATTCCTATCAAGAAATTGGTATGTCTATGTCTAACATTGCTTCCGTCCCACTTACAGAAGAGTCTGATGCATGATGTAATAGTACAATACGTTACCTGTCTGCAGGCGGCGGCGGGGAAGGGGGGGAAACTAGGGTTTATGACAGTAAAATCACTAATTTAGTACTACTCTTTTCGACAACTGTCTCGGATTGTGGAAAATTAAGTACAGTGGAAACCTGGAATACCGCGGCTCGGTATACAGAGGATTCAGTTATACAGCAGGGCAATTTATGTCCCCTGGCCAGAATAAATAAATAAGTGGAAATTGTGTGGTCAGGTAGGTGTGTGGTCGTGAGTTAGGCACAATGATGTGCGAGGGAGTGGGCACACGTTCTCCCTCCTTTCAGCGCAAAGATCTATGTTACTAATTCATTACAGCCAATATTGAATGTTTTTCCGTATTCTGTTTCATTGGCATGGTTGCGAAGCTGTGACACAAGAATTCCTAGTGGTCCTTTTTTATGCGACCCTGTTCTGCAGTTTGGTTGTAAAAGACAAAAAAAAGATACTGTGGCAACCTTTCCATCTTATCTGGGCATTGGATCAGTATAGGGGGATGGCACGGCTATATTCCAAATTGTATATCATGCTCGCAAGTGTCCTGCTGTCACACATTTACTGGCACTTACAAGTTAACATAAAATGTGCATGTGTTGTGTAACGTAATAATTATAATAATGCTGTAGACACTAATTATAATGTGTATACAGCAGCTTTAAGAGTAAGTCTTCCCATTTCTGAAATCTTTTTCTCCAAATTTGATGCAGGCATCGAAATTCGTGCTAAGTCATTTAGAGGCTTATAATTAGAGCCAATGGAAAATGTTAAATAAAACTGTCCAATTTCGGTAAATAAAACCTGAGATTTTGGTGTTATATTTCTGTGAATTTTTTTTTTTTTTTTTTGTGAAACACGTGCTTTGTACTCACAAATTACATTTAAAATGTAACTTTCTTCATGAAAATCATTGCATAATAAGATAAAATAATAATAAAATCGTTACACACAAACACCAAATTTTACTCGTTACATATATACTATAACATTTCCCATACATACACTGAATCCTACATGATGCACCAAACCTGAGCATACCAGATTATTAGCACTATTGTTGCCATATTATTTTTAAACTAACTGGATTTTATTCTAATTAAATTAGTGTCGTGATACACTATGAAAACCATACAAAAATTGCTGTGTTTGATTGTACTCATTTTGAATTACACAGCACCGAAACAAATTCCTAGCATGACTTCAATATTGTCTGCTTTTAATGCTGTGCGTTTGTCTGTCATCATGATATTGTACTGAGAGAACGCTCTTTCACTGTCTATGTTAGCTACCGGTATCCACACACACTTCATTGCACAACATGGGTATTCCTGAAAATCATATTTTAATGAGAGCAAAATCGCAAGAACATCTACATCACCACCACTTGCATTGATAACAGCTTGTCTTTATGTGGCATACCCTTCAAGCATTTGGTGCAGTGATAGACAGAAAAGGCAGTGTTTTGACTTGAGCCTCTACATCTAAAGCATCAACTTCAGGACCTTTAGCAATGATATTCCTTGGGTCATACAGCCTTCCAACATTTTCAAGGAACAATTTTGCTGGATCAGCTCCCACTAATGATGAGAGCTTAAGAAAACACTTTTGCCCTGTAGCAGCAAGTTTAGCAGCAGTTGAAACTTTCAGACAAGGATTAGCCAGTCAACATGATGTTTCTGATCCAAAAACCCGGTCACTGACAAGTTTGAAGCAAGTCTTCAAATCTGATAATTTGGAGTGAAACTTATGAGCAAAAGGGCATGCAGATCCTTCTAAAATCTACAACAAGTAAACAGTTTCCTTGCAGTGTTCTACCATGAATTTAGATTGACATTTCAAAACTCTTATTTCGTTTTCTCAAGTTTGAAATATTTAACAGCAGTGCTACAGTCACTGTCTTCTTTTTTGAAGAATGTAACCAAATGAGTCAAATACTCAGCTAGGAACTCGACCGCATGGAACCACGAATTCTATTGGGTTACTACTGGAGAAAAAGAGTTTAGGGTTGGCATTAGACTCTTGTAGATGCTGGAGGTAACGATGTTTCCTCTTCCATGTGTTGTTGAATACCATCTTGGTCTTCACCACACATTCGTTTACGGCAAGTTCACTGGACCAGATGTTTCCAACTAGGTTCAACTTTTGTGCCCAGCATTGAATACGTAAGAGATTTTCAGATAAAAGTACTTTTAACAATTCCGCATATTTAGCATGTATTTGGCAGTCTGAAACGAAAGCGCACACATTTTCATATTTAACTTCATATTTCAATAGAATGTCCACAACTGCGTTTGACCATTGTGTTGAATTGGCATTATTTAATACCTTAGTCCCTGCTACAAGCATTTTATGTTCACCACTTGCCAAGAGAATTCTCAACAATACCTCAAAGACACATTCACCCAATCCTTTACAGCATCTTTTATTTTGGATTCTTCTTCCATTTTCAAAATACTCATGTACGAAGAACATTCTGTTTTTGCATTTGGTAGGTCAGCAGCTCCTGCAAAGTATAAACATGAACCCAAATACTTAACCACATATATTTAGACTAATCAAACTATTTTACCATATGAATGTAATCACACTAATAAAAAAAAGGTAATACATTTGTCAAGATACTTTTATGAAGAGTAGGCCTACTTAAAATTTTGCATCTTAAATACAGTGTCTGGAATTCTACTATCAATTTTTGTGTATTTTAAACGTGCATTTTTAAGATTATTTGTAACATAAACCTGTATATTTCCAAATAACCAATAACTTCTTTTCCAGTAAGAATTTCTTGAAACTGGTGGTTATTGATGTGTGTTATTTTTCTCTATTCATATTGAATAAGTGCGTTTTTATCTTCAGCCCAAGTACAAAAGAATAATGTACTTAGCAGGACCAAAAAATTATGAATATTACAGTAAGAAACAATAATTGTTAATTAATTAATGGGGCTTTTATGAGTTAATACACATTTATTTCTCAAGCTGTATGCCGAATACCAAAATACATTCGATCACAATTGTAAAGTAAAATCCCCTTTTAAAACAATTCACTTAACTTCATGATATTATAATTCCTTGACTTACCTTTAATGTATTTGTTTAACTATTCCCTGATAGCTGGGTGATCAAGTTTCTGTAGGGGAATATTTGCTGAAACAAATGCACGCACTGTGTCATTTGTAAATTTCAGTTTAGTTTCTTTTGCTCGTTTATTGAGAGAAATATTATCTTCGAGTTTGACTCCCGAACCTGATGGTAATGACTGGCATTTAATTTTGTTTGCAGTATGAGATGCTCGCTATTTGCAATGATTCTCACAGGTGTCTTTTCTTTTCCAATCCACTACCGTATTACAAAATTTGCACATCATTACCCGTTTCTCTCAATTGAAAACATAGAACCCTTTGTGTTCGCCTTGGCTCGTCTAAACACCGAAACTACCTTAGGTAATGTGTGTTGTATTAAATAAAATACAAATGAAAAATACGCAACTATTTTAATTCACATAATCACCCGTGGTTTTTATTAGTCACACATTCAACTCGATTTACGCAAGACATACAATTTTCTTTTCACACGATCAACACAATCAGACTTCAAAACATTTACACCTCGTGTGTTTGTTTACAACAAGTTTTTTTTTTTTTTACTACCAAAGACCTTTATGGTATGGATGCTATGAATGGTGGTGTTTTCTACGCGCATTTATGAAAGTACCAAAAATCTATTGCAGTGTTTGTACTATGTAGTCTTTGAAAATACAAAACAATGTGTTAGACAGCGCTGCATGCAGCACAGCTTTGTCGTGGTCGTTGTACCGTAATTTGTTTCCACGTATCTTTGGCGCACCTTGGAAACAAGGTGAGGAACAATGTGTGTTTACGAAGCGTACTCATTTTGCAGTAACAAATTATTATTATTATAGCATAAAAATGCTGGAATAACGTGCATATTTCATGAATCCAGGTGAATATAGTGAATAATAATAAATTTTGCGGTATTGTCGCTTATTTCGCAAAAACGAAATGCTATAAAATCAAAAAAGTTGTTGGGAAACACATTTTTATGTACCTCAGGTGTAGTTTCAAAAGTGTTTGCAAAATTTCGTGATTTCGTCATTAACAAAATTTGTGTACCTCTATCTATAATTACTCTATGTGTTACAGATCTATGTAATCATTATAATTATTATGTACACACTTTGATTATAACGTGTATATAGCAGCCATTCGGCATGTCTCCCATTTAAAAAAAAATTTCCAAGGTAACGAGCTATTTTTTAGATATTCTTGCTTGAATGCATGTGACCACCTTCATCGCAGTGTGTTTCTCCTCTCTGTTTCCCTCCCTTGGGTGTTATCAAGTCCAGTGATGCAGATAAAAAAATAAAGTTCCGATAGCAAGGGGCTAAACGTTTCATGACATACGCTAGTAAATAACAACACTTGCCCCGTATTTGACAGAAAGGTGCCATGCCTCATTAGAAAACTCACTTTTTTTTTGCTACTCTACTCGGCCACTCCTGGAATAGTGCGGAAAGCCATCACGTGGGTATGAGTTATGCCCCGTCAGCCGCATTCTATTGGATTTTACTGTAAATATTTCGATACCGCGAAAGGCCACATTTCAAACAATTTGATGGTAATTAACATTTTATGCAAAAAGAAAGTAGTTTCAAATTCTTTAAATAGACCTAACTTGAATGAGTTCAAACGTGTTTGCCACCATAAAATTCCGATATGAAAACGTGAAATTTTCACACTCGTCAACATCACAGTTTTTTGCCGCCGAATATGAAAACTACCTATTTACGCAGGATTGTATATCATTCACTGTGGTTTGTAAATGCAAGGTTAACCGGCCGTTTGTATTTAAAGCAAATGTGCAGATTCTGTGTATCATATCCTAAAAAACAATTCTTGCACATTACATGTTTCAAGTCACATTAAAAAGTCTTGATTGTGAATTTTGGTGCCCTATCAGAATTCACCATTCCATTTTAAATCAATTCTTTACCAAATGGGCAGCATCACAAAACACACAACACGCCATTTAACTGTCTCGACGTCAAATTCGATACTCTCGAATCTCGCTTGTCAAAAAAATCTATTCAGCAGCAACTACCCCAATAGATTTTTGAAAATCAATACATTTTCACTAGCGCACATGGTTAACTATTATGTTTCTTAACAAGAAATTATGCTAATATTTACAATTTTTCGCACTGCCAAACATCTGATACATTATTGAACTATTATCGATATAGTATTTATTGAAAAATTAAGAACTTTAAAGGGCCTTGTAAAAAATTAAGAACTTTTAAGGACCATGCAAGAAAATACCATATTTACCCGAAAGGAAGACTAGGTTTTTTGAAAGAAAAGGAATAGAAAAAATAAGAGGTCGTCTACAATTCCAAACCTTGGACCACAAATACCATAAAATAATATGCGACACTGCTAGTTCAGTATTTAAGTTTGTGTTACATGCACAACATTACTACGGGCTTCTGTTAATAATTTTTTACTGGGGAAGCAGTTAATCCTCCAAAATTGTCATGCCATGAGAGAGAGGATTTTGACTAATGCTTGCCATGCTTAAATACAGTGTGTCCTATGATTAGACATATTTGTGTAGTGCAGAGACTGTACCTGTCAACCTTGACAAGGGTCCCCTTATCTGGTGTCTGATGTATCCCAGAGACATAAAATGCTTGAGTAGTAGTAGGAACAGGTGGGTTCTAATTCACTAGGCAAATGACATGTTGATGGGGATGGTTTAAAAATAGATTTTGCTGATTAAGGGCTAATCCGATTAATTGGCTGATTCTAATTCAATTAATTTGCAAATCGCTGCAAAGATGAAGCACTTTGCTAGGAAGCAAAATGGCTCAAGTCACGAATATAAAACCCACATAAGTTTGTTTTACAGTGTAAGAAAAATGCTGCTACCCTACAGCCAGGTTGGACATACCTGTTTCATTATTATTAGACATTCTTTAAAAGTAAATAAAATATATCATATTATTTAAATAATAGCATTTCTTCTTTAAGGGTGTCATATATTCATGCAAAAATACTTTCAACCTAAATTTTTTCAGCACTTCACAGGAGTATTCTTGAATTCGGGTTTAAATATTTTTCTTCAAAAATTTTTTTTTTTGGAAGGGGTCGTCTTCCTTTCGGGTAAATACGGTAAGGAGTTTTATGGGCTCTTAAACACTAATATAGCAATTAAGGACTTCTAAGGACTGTACGAACCCTGCTCGAACAAAATTCCAAGTTCATACGTGAATATTTAAAAATCAAGTCACATAATGTAATACAAACAATAAACACGTTGCTAACACATGTCTATAGCATACAGATATGCACGAAAGTCCTGGTTCCGAACCTCCATTTTCCTAAGAGTAGGGACCCCAGAAAATGGTGAATTGCGAAATACCCCAAAGACACGAAATACCACAAAATGGGATGTTATTTCATGATTTTCGCAAAATCTACCAATTTTTTTTTCTTTTTTACAAAATGCAAAATTTTGCACGAAAAAGACGTTAACAGGAATATTTACATTCTTCAGAAACTGTAAATATTAGTTCAGAATCAAAGTGCCGACAATTGAATGAGAGTCTAAAATAAATTGCATGTCGACAATCGATTGTATTGTCAACACGGCAATTTGCCACTGTTCGTAGTAGTATTTTGTAGTGATTATTTTTGTGCAGAGATGCCGAAAATACCTACTATTTTTGATCGCAAACACATAATGAAGTATGTTTCTACAGTTTTGACATCAAGAATAAAATAATGATGTTCAAGTTCTGTAACATGCACGTCGACTGAGTGGTGAAAAAATACTTGGCTGTTGAAGTTTTTGAGGTTAGGTGGAAACAAAAACATGAAATGTAATGTTACATGAATTTAATTTTCGTATCGAATTTAAGTTTGTTGATTTCAGGAAACGTACACAGTTTGATTAAATTGAATGATTCTGCAAATAAATTATTTAAACTTGCCAGGATTACAAACGAAAAACGCGTGTTCAAGAGGTACACATTTTACAAACAGCAGTTGTCGTGTTTTGTAAATTATGTTTTCGTAAACCCTTACTATAATTATTGAAATGCACACAGCCTGAAAAAGCCGCACTTTCAACACTTAAGTAGTGTGTGAATAATATTTGTTTACAGAAGAACCCTTATCTTACACTTTTCAAGGGATAAAGAAAAAATGGTGTAAATGAAGAGAAACACTAAATTGCAAGTGATTTACCTTTTGTTTGAAATAATTTTATGTAAGTAATGTTCACAACCTGCTGTGCATTCATGTAGGTCACAGTAATTTGAAGTTTTAATACACTTCATTTTCTATTGCATCATCAGCCCTAGTTCCTTAGCTAAGGAGACTCATGTGCCCGTGTGTACATCAATGTGTTTTAGGATTACCATTTTGCGTTCAATAGTTAGACAATTTCTGTCTCGCTCGTTTGTCATTGTTAACTAATTTTAGGAACATTCACTCCATAATAAAACTTGGATGCAGTAAACATGTACGTAACTGTAATAATCACAGACAAATTGTAAAAGTTTGGTTATGATTGAATAAATGCACACCAAAAGAAAACGTACAACATACCAAAGATAGTTTTCCCACTCAGAAGAAAATATACCTTATTTACCACAATGGTAGGCCATTTTTTTTTATCAATATGAATCTTCCTAAATCACGCCTCTGCTTAGAATTTGGGCAAGGAATATTACTTACAATTCCGACCAAGTATGTATATATAAAACAAGCTGATAAAATGGACAGTGTATATTTGTCAGTACTGTTAAGAGCTGTAATACTAATATAATAAAGTGGTCTCAGTTCTTAAAAATGCACAATTTTTGTGTAAAAGCACACCAACTTATTGCTTGGCTGGGTCTGGCCTCTAACAAAGTCGCGGCAGGTGGCAGCAGTCGTGGAGTATTGATCGCTGATGGCCACTCCTCTACTTCCTCCTCGCTACCTCCTGCCCAGGCGGCACCCACACCACACTCCCCCTTCCATTGTCTGCCGTCCTACTTAAGCCGCTGCATTCCTCACACTGCTCTCTCCCTGCACACAGATCACGGCCATTCCCCTCTGTTGTAAACATCTGCTCCTTTTTCTCCTCCTTCCTTGAAACCACACCCATACCCCACCCCCCTCTCCATGGTGCATTAAGCATTCAGTCTAGCCACACCTACACACCTCCAAGCTCTCTACCTCATCTCTCATCCTTCTATCTCTGTCTTTCTCCTTCCCCTGCCTTTCCACTTATTCATCAGCACTCTTGCTCTAAACACCCCACCCCCTCCTTAATGTATCCGTCAAAACAAGCGGCCCATTTGTTTTCCTACTCTACCTCCCTTCCACATTCGACAGCGGTGTGGCACTACCTCTCTTATCTTTTTCACTACGCCGCCCATCTCTTTATCCCCCTTCCCAAAACCATACACAGGCTGGATGTCCACTTACAATGCCGTAAATACTGTGCCTAATACGTGCACAAAAAGTGTAAATCACGGGAAGCCATATTTTCATTGGATATAAATAACAGAAAAGGAAAGCAATGTAAATATAGGGTGTGCACCGGGAAATAAAGAATATAGTGTAAGTAACGGGAAAGTGTAACTGGGTGTGTGTATGTGTATTGCATAGAGATGTCAAAATATCAATTTTTCTCTATTCCGATTCTCGATTCAAACTGCAAAACCTTTCACTCGATTCCGATACCATAAATTAAGATATAGTGATTATCAACATGTGCCTGCAGTCAATGTATCCTTTTGAAATTTTGTTTTCTAGGTCAAATTAGACACAAATATGAAGACAGTTACAGGAAAGATTTTCTGGTCTGCTAATTGAAGTAAATTTCCCCTCATTTATGTAATATTCAGACTTATCTAATTTGGCTTAACAAGCTCATATCAGTATTTTTGATGAATATATGATTTATTCGTAAAGAATATAGACTGTATTATAGAAAAAAGTTAAATGAAAGTTCTCAACTTCTCAATGAAATATTTTTGGGCAACTTATGAAACTAACCAATATGTATACAAATATTGATGCTATTCAATATTGAAACTGAAATACAAGTAACCTTTCATTTAGCATTGCTAAATGGAAATGTTTCTACCAGAGATTTTTAAGTTGTAGGGACACTGGATGACTTGCTGCTACACGCATATTTGCCCAGATTTCTGAATCATAATTATTGGCAATTAACGTTGCGACGTCACCTCATCGCTGATGTATTTTTACCTACAACTCTGGTTATGTGCGCAAGCTCCTTAGGCTTCACTTTCCCCTCCACAGTCATCCCTCCTTGCCCTCTCTTCCCCTCTTCACCTGGCTTGCCGGACCGGGCAGTCTGACCTGTTCGTCACTTGCTCCTCGCCCGCCGGCCCTGCTACACCTAGCTTCAGATTTCGTTGCGTCTGACTCGCCTCGTCTTGCGCCGATGGGAACATGACAGAATTCTTCGCTAAGCCTAGCGGTTTAGCTGTTTTGCGATGCAGCGGTTCCATTGCTGTTTTGACTTTGGTAAGCTTTGAACATGGAATGTGGCTTCTCAATGAAGTTATATGTTCAGTATGAGTTTGAGTGGTTTTACACAGAGATATCATGATGCGAGTAACGAGTCAAATTTGGCTTCCCCATGCAGACAGGTATGTTTGATAGCCATTTGTGAGTGACATTCTGACCTATAGATGCTCATTTTTTTTACTTGTGGTATATACTAGCGTGAATCTGGTTGGCCATTGTAATTTTACACAGAAGGGGCCGTAGTTAATTTTGTAATGATTAAAATCGGAAGTCCTTCCGACTCTGGAAATGAACTTGGGCTACTCTGAAATTCCATTCCGGTCATACGCAGGCTTTGACAGGGCACTAAATGTCACCTGAAGTATACCGGAGTCGAATTTCAGGTTGTACCGCCTCGCTTGGGTGAGGCATTATAACATCTTTAATTAATTTTTCAGAATGGTGGTTGTTAGTAAATTTTAACGTATTTAAAAGGACGCGAAATTCCGCTGTTCCTTTACATTGGAAGCCCCGTTTGAGTGTTCAATTTGGCATTTTGCTGACGCCAGATTCTTGTCCGGTTTTGGAGTGATTAGTTAACGAAGTAAATTTCCAATATTGAATTCTCGCTTCCTGTGCATGCTCCTTTCGGCAGATACGATTCTAGGAGCAAATATTTAACGAACAGTTGGTAATGTTTTGATCAAGTGCGACAGTTAAGTCAAATTATTGGACGGACCTTGTGGCTTTTAGTGCTTGTGAGCCATGCATGCACTTCCGAGTTGAATGTGGCAGAAGAGCATAGGTTCTCAATACTGTCATAAGAATCATAAGTGACTCTCTACTGAGTTATGTTTTCCACATCTCGAATTTGGTTAATGCTGCGGCACTAGTGGATATACTGTATTATGGGTGCTGTTTTCTCAGTTTTAAGATTTGAGAAGATTTAAGATTATTGCTGTCAAATGGCTGGTATGCGGCGAGTATATGTAAATGGCTTATTTCACCTTTCAGAGTAACAAGCTAAACAATTGTACAGTTTTTTCAGTGTTATCACTCTCAGAATGTAATGTCAAAGTTTTGTGAAATTCTAATCCCGTCAATGTTAGGGAAAAGAGCAGTGAATGTGCACCTGTCGCACATCGCAATTGCTGGAGAGGTTGCAAGAAATATAAGTGGTCAATTTAAACGTAAGATGTTGAACTATAAGGATAAATTTGATGAATTTTTATGTGGGACCATTCTAATGAACTAGTGTTAGGAACCCGTTGGTTAAAGTTAAAAACTTATTGTGGTAATTGAAAGCAAGAGTGATTCTCCTGTTTATTACACTTTGTTGGGCTTGAGTGGAATACGCCCTTTAACATTGACGTTTACTGAAATGTTTCCAATAATATTTTACTGTGCTGTATTTTAAAGCTTTAGTTGTCCAATTGTTCTTTAGTATGTCTGTACATTGGATTATTGATTGCGCGAGGATTCAGCACGTGGAAATATGCAAATTAAAAGTACTGTTAAATGTACTTGAAGTGGATTGAAGTAGCCGCTGCATTTTTAAATGAATAATATGGTTGATATATACATATCGTTAAAAATCAGACTGAATTCTTAAAATATGTTTAATATACTAGTCCTACCTTTGGTAACCTTGGAGTTGCTCAAGTGTGAGCGTGCATTAAATTTGGTTTGCAAGGTTGTAAAAATGATGGAGATGAATCATAAGCAATAGTTCTAGGCAATAGCTCTAATTGGTCAGCATGGACCTATTTTTCCTTATTAAAGTTTGATGACTTGTAATTACTTATTGCTCCAGTTGGCTGTACTTGCTAGCCAAATGTTTGTCAAGGTTTTAAAGAATCTTTAACATTGGCTTCATGATTATTCACTGCTTAATAGAATTGTGAGCACGCTTGTGCTTCATGGTGTGTGCAGTTTATCTAGATGTAAACTTACTTAATGAGAGTGTGTAATAAACCACATTGTTTGAGACTGTTTGTATGTTGCTGTAAAGGTAGCCTAGTTCCATATTTACGGCACAACTTGTAGTCGTCATGTTTACATAAGTGTTTTCTCATGTTATTAGTTGTGCGACTAACCCCAACTCATGAATTTTTTACAGAACACGTAACTGCAAAATGAGTAATTTGTGTCATTTACGTCAACTGAAAAATAACTCCACACATCAACATTTCCTTCATGTCTATGTAAAAAAAATCCTCAGTACATTGAAAACTTTAACACTACCTACTTTTAGGAAAAAAAAAGACCAATTTTTGGTAAAAGTAAATACGAGAAAAAAATTACTTTCTATTTCGATTACATCAAAAACGAAATTGTCACAAACAGGAAATATGTATGGTACGAAAAATGTACCAATTCTTTATTTAATATACCGTTAAATAATAGGTAAACAAAATAAAAATCAGAAATATAATACCATGAATCATGGTATTATTAAGGATCCTGGTCCAGGATTATTTTGCTCCCACTACCAATAACTATCGTGCAACAGACTAAAAGCCAATGCATGTTCCGCCTCAGCGACCTTCTAGGAGCTTGCCACTAACGAGGGTTCTTGTCTACAAACCACATCTGGTTTCAGACCAGATCAGACTTATCAACTAACGTTGTTGATCGGAACACTTGTGCGCAACAAATTACTATCTCGAACAGTATCCACGTGTGGTGTGCTGCGGTGGTCTTTCATTGGTCACTGCCAGTTTGTTTTAGAGTTTTGTCTACATGGACATTTACAGGTTTAGATATTGTGCAATAGATTTCCCCGCACGTTTGTAGCATTCTTGCACCAGTATACACGTAGTTCTAAATTATGTCAGAAAGTGCACAAAAAATACAACTAGTGCAGTTTTACCATTAAAATTGCGCCACACAGCACATAGTGACGCCGGAGCGAAATGAGGCAGCCAAATACTGATAACAGCCATCTTTTCAAGAACTGTCAAAATTTACCCCCACTTTTCCTAAATAAACGTTTTCTTCTTAAATTAATTAATTTTACTATTGCTGTTTCTTGTAACAAATAATTACTTTCTATTTTTTTTATTCAGACACTTTTTGTGCATATCTCTATACTATAGGCACATGTTAGTAACATGTTTGTTTGTATTATCTGAAGTGGCTTGATTTTTAATTATTCACCTATTAACTCGGCACTTTGTTCGAGGTGTGTGTTCAAATTGTGAAATTCAAAGGCTCGCAGCATAAAAATGAAATCTCTGAACCCGGACTTTTCTGCATATCTTGATACTAAAGGCACATGTGAGCAACATGCATATGGTCTGCATTACCTACAGTGATAGGATTTTTAAATATTAACCTATGAACTGGGCAATTTGTTCAAGGTGTGTCATTTTCGGTCAGGCCATAAATTGTCTCTCTATTTCAGAACGTTGAACTATAATAGTTGACAACGTAGATTTTGCTCTGCAGAATTCTTTGGCAATTTCCCCCCCCCCGCCCCCCTTACGTTATCTACAGCTTTAATTATTGCAAATTTTGTTTTCATATCAATGGCCTTTTGCATTCTTGGCTTCATTTGTGCAAATAATCAAGAACTAACTTCTTAAAAGATGGTAACATTTATTCGCAAATCAGTGAAAATACATTTTAAAGGTTAAGGTAACCTCATTTGCAATTCACGGTAAAAAATGCTGATGCGAAAACAGGCCAGAGATATAGCGACAGTATTTTGTTGTACATAAAACTTGGGCGAAGTCAGAGGCATGTTATCTGTGTCTACACAATGATGTAGCACATTTGTTGAGCGATAAACACTAGTAACGCCGCGCTTCACGATTTGTGTCTCGTATTGCCACACCAATGCATTGTATTATCTATGACCGAGTTATCTACCGGGGAAAAAAAAATAAAAAAAAATAAGGTTGCGGTTTGTTTGTTTACTTATGACCAACATAAAAAAATTAAGTAATTTTGCCATTTTTAAAATCATATCTGATTACGTGTTTGTTAAAATGAATATTTAATTAACCGCCTGTAAATTTCTACTGAAAATTTCGTAGAACTGAAAAGTTATTTGCATATAAATATATGGTGTTTTGCCGGTACCAAATGATAAGTTCGTTATGGTGAAGTGTTCGTTAATTTGAAGTTCGTTAAAGTGGTGCTCTACTGTATAATGCATATAAAGTTTGCCACCAGCTATCATATATAAATTAAATTCGATGTGCCTTCCTAAAATAAATATCTGCTCATTCCTCATAATAAATGGTATTTCCATCGTGCAAATGGAATTTTTTCTGCCATCCATCGCTTTAAAAGAAAAAAAAATTGTTTTAGAAATGTGAAATAGGCCCTATATATTTTTAAAATGAAAGCAGTTTTTTTTATATAATGGTGTTCAGTCGTGCGTGAATAACCACTGCGGAAAATTATTTTTCCTGCACAAAATTTTCCAGAGTCCAAATTATGGGTAAGTACTGAGCCCCAGCGAAGTGTAACTCGCAACAAGGAAAACCAGAGGACATGGTTATGAATGATTAATTACTAAGGATGACGAAGAAAAAGTTTTTATCACCTTATTTATTCATTTCTGTCTCAAAATTAATTTTTTGCAGTGAAATCTCGTTGAAATCCTGTTTATTTTGATTTCCCATAACAGTATTTTTGTTGGACGGTCCCGAGAAATAACCTATTTAAACAACGTTAAAAAAAACAGCAATACACGACCCTTGAATTATTAATTTAAACGCATCCATCGATCAGATATTTTGTCCGAAAATCAAAATATATTCTGAGCAATCATTTAACTATGAAATGCAGTGGATTTTCGATGATTCATTCCAGTTATTTATATTTTACCGTAGTTCTCAATGGTACATTCGCCAAAGATTGGGCACATAATTTGTTTTTGAACGCTATGTAAATACAAAACACGGAAGATCAATAACTGGTGCTATCGATAGTATTGTTTACATATTGTAACAATTTTTCTTCATCTTCCTTCAGCTTTACTACATTCATAGGTTAGCGATTATGAGAAAATCTCAAAATATTCTTCTTCTGATGTGTGTACTGCACTCTTAGGTTGGCTGCGATGAGAACGGATCAAACTTCTCAGAAACTGTTTCCAATGTTCTATGGCCTAGTTCGTTATTGCAAACAAAATTTGGAATGAGGTTAAAGCTGTGGCGGTATGTAATTTAAAGGGCACGATTATTATCAGAAACTATCTGCTGCGTGTTTGGTTAGAATTGTAGAGGTTTGAAACGACTTGCCAATTATGACTGGAAAAAATTGTTGCAAATAAATTGGTTGTAAATTTTACCACGAGATTGGGCATCGCTCTGCCGACAAAGGAAGAATAGTGAACGAAAATAGTAATATAAATAAAAATTAAATTTTGATCAATTACAAAAATTGAAAGTTTTTAATTTAAAGTGAATATTTAATAACAAACGGACTCGAATAAATTTGTTTTAATGGCATCTTTGAGAAGGGGGGGGGGGGGGGGACCACACACACTACATTTTAAGGTTATGTAAGATATTTCTCAGGTCTAAAATCCAAGTCTGCATCCCTCGTTGTTTCACCCCTCATACTGCTTCCCCTTTGCCGTGAACACACTGCCCGAACGCTAATCTCACCATGTGCAATTAGCTGATTGTGTGTGTGGGGGACATTCAAAATTTGATTATTTAATTTTCACAGGATTTTAAAGTTTTAGGTCGGCTTACATTTGATCCCAGATCACAATAAAATATACAGTATTTATTATTTATTTAAATAATTTGAAGTGAAATGGTTTTTAATTAGGGATGTCAAAGACGATTCATCGATACCTTGATAACCTCAAATATTACAGGTATCGAAGAATCGAATGGTTAATTATTCAAAATCCTCGTTCACTTTCACATAATTTTTTGAGGTTACATTTCACAGCAACAGGTCTTTGGTTTTCCAAATAGACTGAACCTGTACTGAACTCGCACACATGGACCGGAATTAACCATTCAATGATGGTTCGACTATGAAAGAATTCAGATAATACAATACAACCCAGATTATCCACGATAATGCAGGCGAAGAGATAGTCGGATAATCGATACTTGCGGTAAATAAGTTGTTTTTATCTTGATGGTTGCCATGTGGCAGACTGCTGTTATCAGTATTTGGTTACCTCACTTCACTCCGACGTCACTATATGCTGTGTGGCGCGGCTTTAATCGGAAAACTGCAATGGTTTTCTTTCTTGCGCACTTTCTGACATGATTTAGTACTACGTGTATACTGTTGCAAGAATGCTACAAACGCAAGAGGAAATCTACAGCACAATATCTAAACCTGTAAATGTCCATGTAGACGGAACACTAAAATTGGCAGTGACGGATGAAAAACCACCGCTGCACACGCAGATACTGTTTGAGATAGCACTTTGTTGTGCACAAGTGTTGCAATCAAAATGAAATGAACTTGTTAGGCCTAATTAAGTCAATGTTACATAAATATAGGAAATGAACTTCACTTAGCAGACCAGAAAGTCTTTCCTGTAATTGTCTTCATATTTGTGTGTGTCTAATTTGACCTATAAAACTAAATTTAAAAAGGATACATCGACTGTACGCATATGATAATCACTATATCTTAATTTATGGTATCGGAATTGAGTGAAAGGTTTTGCAGTTGGAATCGAGAATCGGAATAGAGAAAAATTGATATTTTGACATACCACTTTTTAACGTATACAATAATACTAATGCAGTAATTTTTTTAATTCCTTTTTTAGTTTGTTTATTAGTTAAACTTTTTAACAGATAGTAATATACAGTCATTATAATCAAAATAAGTATAACAAGGTCGGAAGTTGTAGTTTATTGATATACATAGCGGAAACCTCATCTACTGAAATCCCTCATGTATGGAAATTTTTTAACAGTCCCCTGAAAAGATACACAGGGAGTCGACTGTACAACAGTGGTTGGGAAGGGAATCACAATGCACATTAAGCAAAATAAATTCAACAAGCTTATTTCTTTCTATCTCCGTCAAATTTTCGACATATTTAATAAAAATTTTTCATGGTTACGGGGGAAAAAAAAAAAAAAAAAAATTGGAGGTTGGTTTGAAAAGTTTGCTACCCAGGGGTTGTAGAATCAAGAGTTATCTGTTCAATTACAAAGTTGGTGAAAACTGCTGCTTGGAAACAACCACCCTCCCCTGCCCCTTTTAAAATTTTCTATTCTGGCTGCTTAGCAACCCTTTAACTTCAATTGTAACATTAATTTATGTGCAATGCCCTCTTAAAGGCCAAACTTTTCATGTATAGTCAGTGGACCCACCTGGTGCTCATCCTTCAGTACACAGTGGTCTGGGAAGGCAGCTTGAAATGACTGCTTGACATCTAAAACCTGGGGCTCAGCTCCACCACACTGCAACTTCAACATTATGGTGAAACCTTGTCCGAACTTAGATTTAAGGTACTGGATGTCACCCATGCAAACAAACTGGCCATTCACCATAATGGCCAGGCGACGACACAGTGCCTCACACTCATCCATGCTGCAACATAACACACATTACATTACCATCCTTCAATAACTGGATAACATCCTATAAAATACACTTCTAAGTAAGTACATAGTTTTCTTGTATGACCATGCACATCACGGCATCCTGGTCAAGTGGAGGGGGCCAGCTGGACCAGTAGTATTCTGCTCCCAAATGTCAAACATGACTCAGTTTATTGGCATAGTATACACATATAAAAAGGTGCTCTTGATTTTATACCTACAGTGACAAAGTTAGGGAGACAGAGTTCAATGACAAGCATCCTTAAGTAAAAAAAATAGAATTGTTTAAACTTAAGAGATGTGGATTGAAATGAACAAACATGTTTGCTTATAATTAGATTTGTTCCGATTTCCTCGTAAGAAGTTACTGAAAATGAACCAATGACGACTTGACAGAAGTGTTGGGAAGACAAGACATCTGACAGAGCGCTGCAGAGAAGTTATAAATGGCGGCACGTGAGACGTATTTCACATCCAGTTACTAGCGGTTTGCATAAACAACAAGCTTAAAAATTTTAGTTATGGGAAATCTGAGATGACAGGACCCGAAATATACTTCGATCAGAGCAAAAAGCGATATAAACTATAAAAGGTTATGTTAAAATTATTTAAATAGGAATTTTGCCGGGACCACAAATCTTGTTGGTGGATAATATTTATTTGTTCTTATTTTTCTTTTCTTTGTAATGTGAGGCATAAAGTAAAACCTCGTTAATTAAAAGTGCTTGGGAGTTAATTTTTTGACTTCAAATTATATAATTTTGAATTATTGAATTAAAAAAAGTTTGTTTATATGTATTCAGGAAATTTACATTTTCCCTTTCTAAAGTAAACAACTACGGCCCCAAGAATAACTACCCTCTCGAAGTTACAACCTTTTTTTGTGGAACCATAAAATTTTTGGTTTAAAATAGGTAAAAATTGAAGGAAATAGCCCAAAAAATAAGTTTTTTTGAATTTAACTTGGCCATTAATGATATGTTCACGTGCAAAAGGGGAGGGGGGGGGGGATGAAGTTTAGTTAAAACCTGCAGTCGTGGTAAAGCCTGAACCCTCTTGTTCTCTCTATGAATGCATGCTGCCTGGAAGGCCAGCCGGGCGCTGGAGCCATGTGCCGTGCAGTTGTGTCAAGAAGCCCCTTGCTAAGCTGGGTCTGGCCTCTGAAAAGGTCACTCACTCCCTTCTTTTTTTTCTCGCTTCCTTCCTCCTTACATCCTCCAGCCACGCCCACACAGCTACTCTCTTTTTCTCTCTCCATCATCAAGCCATGCCCACACAGCACCAAGTATCCTTCCTCCCACAAACTGTCACAACAGGCAGCCAAATTTTTTTTGTCATACTCTCCCTAACTTCACACAGTGTGTGGCACTATTGCATCTTTTCACCTCCTCAGCAGCGGCCAGTAGAGTCTACGAAAACCAGTCAATAGATGTGAAAACTTTGCCATGATCATATAAAATCCTATTCTTCTGTTTGGGGGCGAATACACACTTTGAATTATATATGATTTCAAATTAATTGACTTGGAATTGAGGTTTAACCGTATACACACCAAAATACAGCAATTTTTGTCTCTAAGAAAGTAATAACCTGACTTAATTGTCTACAACCAATACTAATATATTGGACAGATACCATACCTGATACAGATACATAGGGGAAAGGCGAAGTATATGCCAATACCGATACTTAGCATCTGTATCGGAACAACTCTATTTATAATGAAATTTAATTTATATACTGGCTCAAATATATGATTCAAATTTAAACGTTTGAATCTGAAAAATTAAGAATGCCTCATTACAGAATATGTTAAAAATATGTACTGCTATTTAAATAAATGCTTATAAAATACGTATATTTACTTTCTTAATTTTTAGAACTAAGATAATGTAGTTCAAAATACATAATGGCCACACAGAAGTATACATTAATTTGAGTTCGGAAAACTTACTAGTCTCATATTTTACTAAAATATTTTGCATTTTTACATTTATGAAAATGGGCCTTCAATTTGCATTGTTGAGTAAAATTTACATTTTACTTAAAAATTACAGAGAGGAAATTGGGGATATTTAAAAATTAAAGCACTTGAGATTACACCAGAATGCTATACACATCCCACCACCAACTCGGGGGTCAAACTTGGAACCTCTTGCTTTGTGGGTAACACACTGGTTACATAACCCCTTCTAGGGGTTATGTTTAAACTAGAGTAGTAAAAACTTTGTTACTATAAACACTATCTTGACTAATTATTTTGTCATAGACACTACAATACAACTTCCAAATCATAAGCACTAAGCTGCTTCCAAAATGGAGAGGAGGGAACGTTTAGTTTGGAATAATAATGATAGGTTGACAGGAGATGGTGAAGGTACTGCACCTACCTGTGTGATGTAAGGACGACAGCCTGGCCGTGGTCCTGTACCCTGCGCAGCACACGCCAGAGGTTCCTGCGTGCCACTGGGTCAACCCCACTGGTTGGTTCGTCCAGCAACACCACCGGGGGGCTGCCAACCAATGCCAGAGCAGTACTCAGCTTACGTTTGTTGCCACCACTGTATGTACCACACAGTCTGTCCGCGTGCTCCTCCAGCCCTATACACAAAGTAGACTATGAGTGCCACATGATGGAGACTCCCAACTGCATGCAAGTCTACATACAACCCTCCCACCACTACTCAACTACTGCACTGTCTGCTGTAGAACAAGTGGACAACACCGTCCAACTTCATTTTGCTAATGGAGAATGTTGCAAATTAAACCATCTCAAGAAAAGTTTATAGCATGCTTGTGTCCTACACCTTTCACACTCATTACAAACAAGCAGAGCATTTATAAATACATATGTTGTTTTCAAAGAGCAATACAAGGAATGAGTTGCAACTAAATACAGAAAACAACTATAATAGGTACATCCTATCCTATAATATTGGAGTGTTTGGTAACAAACTCACTAGAGATGCCTAGGCAGTTCAGTATGCTATCATGGTGCACAGTTTACGTTAGGTACTGTGTTAGTGAAGAGCATTTAAACAAATATTCAGAAGGAAACTATTGTCCATTAGTGCTGGAACTTCATGGACCAACTGTTTAGGTACTTTATATAAACTTGCTGTATATTGTATTAATAATACAATAATTGGTCTTCAGGGATTCGGCTCGAGTAACTGTAGACCTAATCATGACACAAGTTAAGAAATGTAAAAGCTACATAGACAAAGGAGGGCGTGGAACAAATACGAGAAGTTAAAAACTACATACATATGTAAACCAAGCACGTTTTTCTAAAATTACTAAAGACAGCAACTTTATATATGAGGTTTCTAATAAGAGGGTAATTTTGTATTGAAGAACATGTTTATGGACAAAGAGAAGACAGCTTATTAATAGAAAAAAGTAACAAGAGGGGATGTTCTAACAGGGTTACACACTTTATACAAACTCCAAATGTAAGGCCTTTTCTTACACACTTTTAACTGTAAATTGCTGGCATAAGTGACGAGTATGGTTTGGAGCTGTGATTATCTTATGTTGAGGCCTGGTTACTGCCTCGATTTTGTTATATTGATGAGCCAGTTCCCAGCATCTGATTTCTGAGACATTGTAAGTGGTAGGACTCTCACAACTCTGGTACTGTAACCGGAATCAAAATCTTTGTTGTGTGATGCTGCATATACTGCAACTAGTTTGTCTTGTAGGTTGTGGATGTGACAAGCTATGGCTTATTTAGTGTATGCTCTGTGGCCATTAATTATCTTGGTGAGTGTTGGTGGTGAGGCCGATATATTCTGCTTTAGTGGGGCCTAGAAATCTTCGGGAACCATGGAATAATGCAAAATAATACGAAATAGAAATACTGAGAAATAATATTCATTTGCGAAATTCTGTAATAATTACCATATTCGCGAAACATTTAGAAAAATCGGTTGTATATGTGTATTTTTAAAACCACAATGCGAGATTCTTTTACCATAAAAACTCTTACAACCATTGAGTTTTAAAATTTTACATTCGTTATCTCTCATTTATTTCAATACCTGCAGACAACAAAACTATTTTCCGTAGTAATCACATTATATCCAATAAAAATGGAACAAAATTGGATGTCAGGAGAATGATTCATAAATTAATACGTAATAAGGTGGAACGATAAACGTTGCACATACGATTCAATATATATCAAGCAGTCATGGTGCTCGTTCATGGGCAGAATCACACCTACATGTATTTTATTTATAAACAAACATATCTAAGCAAAAGTTCTAGTAATTTGACGAAAATAACTAGAATGTACATATTGATGCATGACGGCCTTTAGCTGTGGTGGGATCGTCATGGTCAATAACAGTTTTTGTCATGCAGGTGCAACCGGTACACAAGGTCAGGCGTGTGGCCTGGCGGCAAGGTATGAAGACAGTACAGTAGAGGTATGGACTGTCCAGCGGATGGGTCTGCAAACTGCCGCTGTTTTACCTGTGCTTGCTGGGGCCTGGGGTAGCTTCTCGGTCTGCTGCTACTACTGCTGGTGTGGCAGCTGGATTGAGCCAGTGGAGAGCTACTGGAAACAGGGGTTGGTGAGTACCAGCAGTATTAAGTGTCTGGTGGATGTCAGTCACCACTGGCCTGCGGTCTTGATGGGAGGCTGGAACTAAGTGTGGGAGGGTGCTGGAAGGTGAGGCCTCTCCGGCTGGCCGGTGGCTTGAGAGCAGGCGACAAAGTTCCCTGGCTATGTGTAAAACCAAAGCAGCAGCTGAACAGACCAGAGTTTTATCCGGTGCTGGCAGCACAAGGTGCAGAGGTTATAGAGAGTTGGATGTCCTCTGGGTGCCAGACGACAGTGGGTGTGGGTCCAAGTGTTGCCAGATCGCCATACCAGTGTATCACTCACTCAGGCGACAGTTCAGCGAAGTGGACGGAGTGGGTTAACTTGACTAGGGGTCTGATGACTCTTGGATTGAGTAACTAGTGGTTGAGGGTTCTAACTTACCACACACTAGTGTACAGTATGAGTGGCCGTCAAATGTGTGGGTTAATCAACCTACATGCACCCCGGAAAGGGAGCCCACAGTCCTACACCAGTTTCGGAAAGTAGAGATTTAAGTGTGTGGACTTCTGTTTTGCTCTGGCAGGACGTCGGCTACTGTGGAAGGAACAAACCATTTAGTACGGGGGGGGGGGGGGGGGGGGGGAAACCCCTCCAACAACATGTATATTCATGATCTAATAATATTGCATGAATTATTTTTGTACATTTTACTTTACGAAATGAAATTTTTTTTTTATTAAATGGCAAAACTTTAGTAACTAAATCAGCTCATTTTATTTACCGTAAAAGTTAGGCCTTATGCATTAGTGTTGGCAATGTAGCTGATAAATCCAATTTTCTGTTGCACAGTCATAGCTGCCAGATGTGGTAGGTACGGCTAACGAGTCTGCTACAAGTTAAGGTTTGGTGGATGGCACACGAGCCACTGTGGGTTATTGCAGGGGTAGGATGCTCTGGGGGCAATAAGTCTGGTTGGCATTTGTGGTAGGCTGCAGTTTTGGACAAACTAAGTTTGTTGCAGAGGTTAGGTGGCCTTTTGAAGACCAATCTGGGCAGTTTGGAGAGCTGTTCTTTGCGATGAAGCCAGAATTTTGTATCCAAGAATGGCTCTTGAGTTTGCTTAGGCCTTGATGATATGGAACCACCAGGGGTATATCACATTTGTTGACCTTGGTTTGTATTCCGGTATTTGCGATGGCTTGCTGAATCTCTGAGAATGAGGAACATGGGGTAGCTGCTGGACGATGACGCTTGTGAGCAGGATTTCTCGGGGATCTCCCATTTCCCCTGCCCTTGCATTCCGGCACTGCTTCAGACTCACCTTGCTTCACCCTCATCTGCTTTCAAGACCTCAATGTTCAAAGCCCTCTAAATGTCTTCACTCACTCACAACATGTTTCAGCTACACATTGGCAACTGTAAATGTTTTGCAGTTTACAAAAAATATTGAACACTACTTGAGCAAAATTTATCCAAAAAAATTATAGTACAGTAAAAGAAAGAAAATATTACTGACCCAGCTGGCGAATCCAGTAGTTGACTTCATAATCAACATCTCGAGGTACACCTCTCAAGTTTGCAAACAGCTGCAGCATCTCACGGCCCGTCAAAGATGTGTTGAGGGCATCGAACTGCGGGCAGTAGCCCAACTGCGACAGGAACTGCAACAAATCATCATCTCCATCACCACAAGTCAATGGACACCCAGCCATG